>JAZKJV010005472.1:0-600000 GCA_037367405.1 Ottelia alismoides | reverse complement strand
GGTGGTGCAGCCAACTAGCAACACCCGGGCATTGTTCTCATTGGTTTTTGATTTTTTTGAAGGAAACCTATGGGGATTTACTTAGTTTATTGAGTGGAATATGTGTTTCAAATTTCATGCAAAACAAACATTCCTAACATGCCAATCTAGATATGATCAATTTCAATAATTCTGAGACCGTTAAAATGTGATAGTCTTGATGGAGATGATAGAAGTATCGAATTTAGTTGAAATTGGCATGATATCATGGTGATATATAGTGATTTAGATCCCCCTGGGTTTCATTTCAAAATCGGAAAAAATCAATGAAAAAAAGGGTCGGGTGCAGCTAATTAGCTATACCCCCGGGTGCAGCTTCCCCTGCCCCTATATATATATATATATATATATATATATATATATATATATATATATATATAGGATAATTATCCAATGCGCACAGGGCCCATTTGAGTTTCCATGCGCCCATCTTTTTGACCGTCCGATCTTAACTTTCAATCCGATATTAACTTCCAATCCCACGTTTTTAGCATCGATTAATTTTATAAATTAATGATTTCCATATTTAGTAATAGTATCGTTTTGGTAACATATTGTATGGCAACTTCATTTGAACGATCTGTCATATATTCTGGAGCTCTGCGATCGATCGATCTCACGGAAAAAAATTTGTTGTTGATTCATTCGGCGATAGCTGTATTCGAATAAAAGGTATTGGGAATATTTAATATTTATGTTCAAGTTTTAATTTCATTGCTAATATATTGAGGTTTCGATTTCAGTTTTTAACGTGATGGATTATTTGCGATTGTATTTGAATCATGATATCTCAGAAGCAATGGTAAACAATGATTCTTTATTGGATTTTGATTGTCAGAATATCATATGAGAAGGATCGACGATGGATGATTTGCAATTGGATTTGTATCATGAAAACTCTTCTTCAGAAGGATCATGTTCAATTTTATTAAGTTACTTAATGCATTCGTCAAAGTTACTGACAACATGGCATGAATTACTTTTCTATATATTATTCTTACTGGTTCATTATCAATCGCTAGTTACTTATGTATCTACTGCGTATTACTTGTTAGTTTGTCATTCTTACTAAATCTTTTATACTGAATTACTAATGTATTTACTTAGTTTACTTATAAGATATTTTATCTTACCATCGTTAACACAATTGTTACTTTTCATGCCTTTACTTTGAAAATATACTGAGTTACTAATGTTATTACATTGTTTACTGAGATGATATTTTAATTTACTATTACCTACATAATTGTTACTGCTCCCTCTTTAGTTCTTACAACTTCAACTACTGGTTTACTAATTCATTTTTATTTCAGGTATGTCAGATGCTGGAATACTTCTGATGTTTTACAACTCACAACATCATTCGTGGATAAAAAAAATAAAAAATGAAACATTGGATCGTGAGAGCATCATATCAGAAGAAACAACGATGAATGGCCTGCAATTGGATTTGAATCATGAGACATATGTATATTTTTACTGAGACAAATGTGAAAGTTACTGAGACAAACCTGAAAGTTACTGAGACAAACGTGAAAGTTACTTGCATACATGTATTTTCATATATACCAAGTTACTTATGCCATTTGCCCATGTTACGTGCATTTTGTTAAGTGTTACTTGTTCTTCTATCATTCTTACTGAATCAATTAAATTCAGAATGTTGTTCAAATCAGATTCAGTCAAAATGATATAAAGTTAAGTAACAACAAACAAACAAATGGAGTCAGTAATATATATACAATAGTCCAGTAAATGCTTATCACGAGATTAGTAATACCCAAACAACGATCAGTAATTTACGTTCATTTTATTATATGGTTTAAAATTCAGTAATATATATATAACTGGACAAGTAAGTAGTTGTTATGAAATTAGTAAAATCATAATAAATGATCAGTAATTTTCATATACATTATAATTGACTAAAAAGATTATACAAGTAAATAAGAGGTGTGTCAGTAACACTCAAAGGATTAAGTAAATATAACATTAGTAACAATCAAAATGAGTTCAGTAAAATGAACATTTGTAATCAGTAATCATTGTATGGACATTAGTAGTTTTCCTACTTCATTACTGATCTGACAACAATAATTACTTGAGAACTGATTATGTTACTTGAGTAACATGAATCAATTACTGATCTCTGTACAATGTAATATTACAGATATAAAATACTGACAAATGTTTCAGTTTTACTAATCTCGTAACACATAATTACTTGAGTACAATATATACATTACTAATCAAATATACAATGACTATTTCTTCGGTATGAAATTAATAATTTGAATTTATCTTTCTAAAACAGTCTTCCTTTTTTTAAGGACTCGGTAAAATTGGAAATATAAATGCTCAAACATATTAATATCCTTCCAAAACCGTGCTCCTTCGAAATAGGCAACCATTCAAATAGAAATACACGTGGCGCGTCCACGTTTGGTGCTCACCAAAACTCAAATGGGCCCTGTGCTCTCTGGATAAGCCCTCTATATATATATATATATATATATATATATATATATATATATATATATATATATATATGTATATGTATATATCTGTGTGTGTGGGGGGGGGTCTTTCAAATAGGACGCAGTCCTTCCTGAGTTAAGGAAGGCCGCCCTTTTTTTGTATAAAACACGAGCACTTTAGTAGAATACGCATACAGTTTGTATTATAGGTGCACATTATAAATATAAAGCCGCATACAAAACTGCGCATTATAATACAAACACTAAAACTGCACATTATAATACAAAACCGTATCTGTATTCCACTAAAATCATCTTGTTTTATACAAAAAACGGGCTGGCCTTCCTTAGCTTAGGAAGGACTGCGTCCTATTTAAAAGAAATCATATATATATATATATATATATATATATATATATATATATATATATATATATATATATATATAATAAGCTGCAGGTATAGCATAGCATCTTGCTTGCATGGTGTGAGAGTTTGTGTTCCATATTCTCTAATCCCAACCGAAGGTGATAGGCAACTTTGAATCCCATTCTGTCCTGCAGATTCTAATTTCGAACGGATACTCGAAACTATTTCAAGTTGGCCGAGATGCCTTTGGATATTTTGCCATTACAAAATACAGATGCCAATTCTTCTCCAATCACCGTTCATCTTTTGCATAGGAACTCCCTATTCCGTCTCCTTTTTATAACTTTATGGAAAGCACCACATGTCATTCTATATTATTTTATAGCTTTCTTTGCACCATATCACAATCAACAGTGCTATGGTTACCTTTGTCCAATTTCTCATAACGGTGCACATGTTATTTGAACTTTAAAGACATAGCTATTATGATATCTTACCTTAACTACTAACCCTTTATTTCATTGGACCAACCACAGCAAACCTACAGCTCTATCCTCAAATAAGGCCTCCCATATTCCTAGAAAGGTTCCCTGTATACAGGGGTGCTTCAAATAAGACGGTTTTTTTTAGTTAAGGAAGGTCAACTTCATTTTTAACATTTTTAATATATCCAGAGATGAGAATGGTTCGGACTTGAGATGGGATATATAGGGTCAAGCTCAAGCCCATTTAATAAGTTGAGCTTTGGGTTGGGCTCAAGCTTGCATAATTTTTTGATCCGCGTAAGACCAATCTGGGCCCAATTCTTATCGGTCAGGCTTGGCATGTATCGGCTTTGTTTTCAATGGGTATTATAAAGATTGCAACCAAATCCCTACAATCAAATATTTACTCACATATCGTCCTCTCCTTTTGTAATTTACGAAACCCTTCATTTTAAAGATTTTTTTTACTATTTTGTCCCAGATCTTCTCTTATAAATCTACCCAAACGGATGGATAACGTTAAACACTTGTGTTTGATTCTCTTATATAGCATGTAACTATGAACGAAAAAAGTGGTTCTTGTATACTACTGTTTGAAAATATTTTTAAAAAAAGATATACATGTTAAGATACATATATTATACATATGAATTAAGCGCTACATATATTCAATTCAAGTATGTAAAATGGTTGGACATTTAATAGAATATTTGAGAGAATACTTATATATATTGCAATGTACTATTCTTTCATGTCGTGTCTTTGCTTAGCTACATTGATTAAATATGTGGTTAAAATTTGAAGTATTATTAAATTTTTCGGCTTGCCATTAGACGATATCCCGCCCAACTCTAGAATGCAATCAAAACGAAGGGTCAACATGAACCCTAAACCCAGATAGCGGGCTGGCAGAACTGTTTTTGGGCCCAACTCTTGGGCCTAATTTCGAGTATGGCTTGCGGGTCTAGTGAGTTGGGCTGCCCTCAGCCCGAGTCCAGCTCCAAAAAAATGAGCATGCACTCTAGGCCCAAGACTTGCCCATGTTTTTTTGGGCATGAGCCAGGTTGCTCATCCCTAAATATACCTTTCAAGCTGTTTAACATGGATTTAATAAGTAAATACTAATAGCACAATGGCATAGAGATAAAATTTCGTGTAAAATAGGGATGTCTCTTGGGGAGCTATTTGATTACCCATCCTATTTTTCTTATTTTTTGAAAAATGAATATGTGGAAATTCATAATTATAACTCTATATTATGTCACTCAAGTTTCGTGTGAAATAGAGACTCCTACGGCCTCCGTCCAGACGGGGTCTGTTTCAAAATTCTTCGACCGTTAAAAAATGATTGTCTAGATAGAGGTCATAGGAGTCTCTGTTTCGCACAAAACTTGAATGACATAATATAGAGTTATATTGATGAATTTCCATGTATTCGCTTTTCAAGAAAATAAGAAAAATAGGGTGGGGAAACCAAGTTAACTTCCCTCAGAGGGCAATCCCATTTTACCCATTATATATTGGACGAAAAGTTATATATAGGGTGGACAAGAAGCTTGTGCCCATGGGCATACAGAACATTGTATGCCCGCTAAGTTTTAAATATCCAAGCCTTACTGTGAACTAGTGTAATGAATTTAGCATCACTTGATGGATGGGTTAAAAAATCCCAAATGACCACAAATTTCAATACAGTTTTAATTTTATAGTGTATATCAAGATCAATGGATTTGATATATCTTTGAATTAAAATTTATGTATTTTTTACCTATGGAAACACACAGTTGTGTGTGACCATGAGCACGTTTTCTTTTTCTCATATGCATGCATACATACATACATCTCAACATACATAAATACATATAAACACACACACACACAGGTATATATATATATGACAATGTGTGGTTTTAAGTTTAAAATGTGTTAGTTATAGGTTACATGACATTACAAACCATTTGCTAATTTTACTAAATTCCTTGTGGCTTTTCACAAAAAAAATATTGGTCATTCTTAATTCAGGAAAGATCCTATTTAGTTGAAGGGCTCTCTATAGGGAAAACTTCAAATGAGATAAGGTCTTTCATGAGTTAAGGAAATCGAACGCCATTTTGGACATTTTTTATATATCTTTCATGTGTGTTTAACCTTATATTTAATATATGAACTCTATTAGTACAATTATAAGATGATAATTTTGAATTTATATTTTTATATTAGAAGAAGAAATTTCTTATTTATGTATATTACAATGTGTAGTTTTTGTGAGTTCCTCGAGATCGTGATACCAGTAGAGTAGTAGTGTATTGATGACAATTACAAAACATTTGTAGAAATATATCAAGTTCATCACAAATAATCAACCAAGTTAATAAACACACTGCATAATACATTACAGCGGAAATCAAACCGACTGAAAAATCATGACCTGAGTCACCTGACTCGGGATTTAGTTAGTTGTAGTAACCAACTACTTTACTATAAAGCCCAAGATATAAAAGTGGTTATCTCCCTTGTTTACAAAATCATACTGGTTCATAACTTTGGATCAGACATCAAAGTCAACACAACAGATCAGACGATGAAGCAACTGTAGATGGTAGACTATCTCTAACCTTTAGCTTCCTTGGAGAATGTGAAACCTACAAATCCAAGAACTTCTTGCAATCTTGAGGATCACAATATAGGCTTTAGTTATTTCGATCTCACTAAGTTAACTCTTTTACCTAACTCATTCAACACCCTTGAATCTTTATTCTCCTATGTGGTGGTCCTGAATCAAGAGTTCCATCATATATCAGTCGGTGAAGTAAGGATGGCCATCACCTTCTCAGGATGGAGATCCTTTCTTGATAATTACTTAACGATGAAGTTGAGTCCTCAGTCTAACTCTTTAGATATCCAACCTTGCACTGGTCTTTATGATCCAACCTTTTGGATCAACAACTGTATGATATCAAGAAGTCCATCGTGCATAACCCTAAGTGTAAGAAGGGACCTATTATACAAACTTAATCATTCTTTATTTCAGACTAAAGATTGATATGTAAAAACTTTTATTGCATAATGGATAGCCATGGGTTCACATGTTTGATATAGGAGACATGATAGGTGAAGGTAATGTGTTATCCTCGTGTATCACGGAAGCGTGCAGACTGGATCAAATCTGATCCACATCAACTAGTCATACTAGTTGATATGGCAGCAAAAAAAAGTTGTGATGAAAGCACATGGCACAAGAACCTTTCCCATATTGTTTCATCAATACCACATATGTTTAGTCTTACCTCTTGAAGCGTGGTCGTCATCCTCAAAGCTTTTAAAATAAGAAGCCTCCTGACTCAATTCAGACGGGAGTGTACTTGTAGATGTGATGATGAGTCACAAACTTACCACAATCCCTAGCGACAATCCAAGTGATAAATCTTCTGATTTCGTCTCATTAAATCACGTGTCTTCTTCACGAGCACGATGTACGGAAGAGGATGGAGTCACAAGAGCAATCATTCCGACCGCATGACAACAGCACAACAATGATCGCAATCTCCACCAACCTTTGGAAGGGGAATGAACTAGGGTTGTGGAGTGAGAGAGTTTGGATGTGTGGAGAGAAATAGAGAATTTAGATTATGCAACAATTGCATATAGCTTAAGGTAAATAGGGTTAGGGTTAGCCTCTCTTTTGTAATATTTAAGAAGTCTATAGATTTCGATCCACGTGCTCTTGATAATCAATGATTTAGATTGATTTGTGTTTCCTTTTAGTTCACAAAAAAACACAAAAAGAAAATACAAAGAGATAATTTGAAAACAATTTTCAAATTATATAAATTAAAACAAAATAATTAATAAATGGATTTCTATTAAATAAAGCTCCAATCATTTACTAAAAATAGGGTGGGCATCCACCATAGTTCAACAATCCATGGACGTCCACTCTAAGGAATGGAATCCCACTATATATAAGCTTGCCAAGCTTAACAATTTCTTTGAGATTGACTCTAAGGGATGGCTTGTACAAGCTCTCCCAAGGGTAGCTTTCAGGATCAGACGCCTGATTGAGGCGCGAGCATGAGGAAAAGCGAGAGAGAAAGCGCAGCCCTGAGGAGAGGGGCCAGTCTCATATCAAAGTCGGAAAGAGGAGCTTGGTTCTTGCTTTCATGAAAAAGACAAGCTTATTAAGTGGGTCTTTGTATAGAGAGAAGTGTCGAAAAGCCACACCATTTTCTTCTTTTAAAAAAACCCGCAAAAAAGAGTGCATCATCTTTGTTGGCTTAATGCCGCTCTAACGATCTTTCATATGTTCTTGGTTTTGCTTGATCTCGAGAGGTCCACTATAGAACTTTATTTTCTCTATCTCGATCTCGCGCGCCTCGGTTCACAACTAAATGCACTTGCTAAGCCAACTACTTAACTCAGTCAATCTCTTTTAGTCTTAAATATGTGAAGATGTGGTGTCTAACTGTTGATTTTTTCTCTTTTGCAGGGACTCAGCTCTGAGCTTCACCCTCAGATCCATGTTTGAGCAACTAACTGGATATAAGCTTCTGAAGAAGAAGGAGAAGCTTATATGGTGGTTGCATCTGTTGGAGCGAAGACTTTCATCCCCATCCTCTTCCTGCTCTGAACTCCTTTCTCATGTCAAGGACTCAGATGCTCAGGTGCTAGATTACATAATTGAATAATTGAATAATCACCAAATAAGTCCAAATTAGATGTTATAATTACAATTACACCATTGACTATTGAGAATTAAATTCTTCCATCCAATATTTAATGTAAATCATGTTTACATTAAATTATGTAATGTGAATTCAATTCTCATTAACATATAAATTGTGAATCTCATTCACAATTAACTCTCTCCAAGATATTGTGGATCATATTCACATTATCCATGATTATTGTGTATAGAGTTATCAACATTAATCCTATCCACGATAATTGAATCCAATTTATTTATCATGTATATCTAATCTCTATCTACATTAATTGTGATAATTAAATCATATTTAATTATCCAAGTTTCTAATACATAAATAAAATTGCTCATGGAATAATTCTTGAATGATTTTAAGAATTGTGTGCTTTCTCCTCAGATATTTGGAGATAAGGTTCGGGCAATTATATGTGCCATATATAGTGACTTGGATAATGAAATTCAATCTCATATCCGGATCTAGAAGATCATTCAGAGATCTTTGATCATGCCAGACATGATATCCTATCTTCTCATTGCATCCTAATCAGGTTTCTTTGCGGGAACTCAGGCTACAATCAAGTAGCCATCGCCCCTGAAGATCAAGAAAAGACCACTTTTACTTGTTCTTTCGGTACATATGTGTTCAAGCACGTGCCATTTGGGCTTTGCAATGCCCCATGCACATTTCGGTGGTGCATGATCGTAGTATTTGCTGAAATGGTGGGGGATTTCTTGGAGGTCTTTATAGATGATTTCTTGATCCATGGTGATTCATTTGATTCTTGTTTACTACAGGGTTGAGTCATTAGCGGAGAATCATGTCGCGTTTGCTTTTAGCGCCTTATAGCTTTCCTCGTCGGCAGTTGTCTGAGATCCCCCCAGACCCCCCACTCGTCTCTTCGGAATGGATTGTTAGATATTATGGAGGTTTAGTGAGCACCATGCCGAATTTCTCTACCATTTTTTTCTCTTTCACTTCGGCCAATATGAGTTTACCCCGTACTGGAAGCTTTATCGGCTTCGGACTCACTGATGTCTGGAAAGTCCCGAAGATTTGACTTTTCGAGTAGAACTGAGATAATTGAAGGACGTGACAAAGTTGAGAACAAAGAAATAGTTCAGAAAAGCACAGAAGAAAACAGAGCACAAAGGAAGGGACCTCAGAGACTATCCCCCCTCCTTCAGGGAGACCCTACCTCTAACTGCAATCTACTAAGAGAGAGTGTGTGGCAATCAATCAGTTGCGGAGCTTGCCCTCCCCTACTATTGGGAGGTCTAGAGAGACTACCTACTAGGGTTCCCGCCTCTCTTTCTTAGCTACGCGGCCTCGAGTCTGCTTGAGACTCGCTGCCTCCGAGGATGAACTGTCAAGAAGGAGAGTCTTCTCCGTTAACTGGATCCTCCGACCACAAAGTCTAATCTCAGACCTCACTAGGATTCATCCCACCCACGAACTAGACTCAAAGGATAAGAAAATAACTAGCTATCTGCAAACTTGGACTAAGTGCTTCAGAGGTGTAGAGAGGTGAATCTGAACTCTCCTGTGAAAAAGTCATTTTATGGTTAAGGAGGGTATTGTATTGGGGCACGTCATCTCCAAAAAGAGAATGGAGGTTGACCATGCTAAGGTAGATGTGATCAAGAAACTTGATCCACTAACCAACATCAAGTCGGTGAGGTCACTTTTGGGATATGTTGGATTTTATAAACGATTTATTTAAGATTTTTCTAAGATTGACCAACCCCTGACTGAGCGCTTAGGAAAATACATCGGGTTCTCTGTAGATCACAAGTGTTTTGATGCCTTTGAGCTCCTTAAAAAGAAGATTTGTGACTCATCGATTCCTCAGGCTCCTGATTGGTCCCTTCCCTTTGAGATCATGACTGATGCTTTAGATCTTTCTATAGGAGCTATATTGGAGCAGCTTCGAGATCAGATTCTGTTTCGTAATTCACTATGCAAGCAAAGTTTTGGTCCCAACATAGAGAAATAAAATAGTGATTGAGAAAGAAATTCTTGCAGTAGTATGGGCTTTAGAGAAGTTTAGGTCTGTGATTCTTGGCTAGAAAGTTACAGTTTACAATGATCATTCAGCCATTAGGTATCCCATGCAAAAGAAGAACGCGAAGGCACATCTTCTTAGGTGGATATTGTTAATGCAAGAGTTTGATTTGGAGATTAAGGATAAACATAGAGTCAAAAATGTAGTGGTTTATTATCTTTCGAGGATTGAGGTAAAGGATTCTCTTGACTGTGAACCTTTTAGAGAAACCTTTCCAGATGAGTCAACTTGTCTTTTTGACTCACTCCCGTGGTATGCCAGCATGGTAAACTATCTTTTCCCCAAGCAAGTTCCTCATGGTTGGACTAGGAACATTATCGACCAAATCAAGTCAGGTTTGAGGAAATACCATTGGGAGGATCCGTTCCTTTTCTTTGAGGGACCAGATTACGTTTGGAGGAGGTGTATTCCTCAGGAGGAATACCATAGTTTCCTCATGTATTACCATTCACTTGAGGCTGGAGGACACCATTCAGGAAAGAGAACCGCTCATATGGTGTTGCAGTGTGGTTTATTCTGGCCAACCTTGTTTAGAGATGCCACTGATTTTGTACGGCCATGCCCTATTTGCTAGAGGATGGGAGGGACTGTAGGTTCTAGAGATGAGATGCCCAAGCAGTCTGTGATTTTTTGTGATGTTTTTTATTCTTAGGACATCGATTTCATGGGTCCTTTCCCTAATAGCCAAGGTTTTGAGTACATCTTGTTAGCGGTTGATTACTTTTTGAGATGGGTGGAGTCTATTCCAACCCGAGCTACAGACAATAGAACTGTCTACAAGTTCATAAAGGATCATATTATCTCATGGTTTGGGGTTCCTAGAGTTTTGATATATGATGGGGGTAGCGACTTTGTGAATGGAATGATGAAATCTTTAGCTAAGGACTATGGATTTGAGCATAGAGTAGCTATTCCTTACCACCCACAATCGAATGACATGGTAGTAGTTTCAAATAGAAATATGAAAAGCATTCTTCAAAAGTTAGTTTGCCCTGATAGGAAGAATTGATCTCAGTTGTTAGATCAACTTCTGTGGGCCTATAGGATAGCTATAAGACACCTCTTAACACTTCACCTTTTAGAATGATTTTGGCCAGCCATATCATTTGCCCACTGAATTAGTTCACAAATTTGAATGGGCAATAAAGAAAATCAATTGGAGTTGTCACTTAGGGAAATTGTGTAGAGACCTTGATCTGAATGAGTTGGTGGAAATCCGTAACCGAGCATATGACAACAGCATGATCTATAAAGACAAAGTTAAGAAGTGGCATGATGTTCATATTAGATGCAAGAACTTTGTCCCGAGACAAAAGGTATGGTTGTTTAATGCGAAGTTTAAGATTTTCCACGGGAAACTTAAATCAAAGTGGGTGGGTCCTTTTATGGTAAAGGAAGTGCATGAGAATGGTAGTGTAGAGATTTTAGAGCTTTTAGAGAATGTACCTTCTTTTTTGGTTAACAGCCAGTTACTTAAGCATTTTGTAGAATCCAAGGAAAGGTTCTTGTTGAGATGATTAACTTCATGCCTAGTGATTCAGTTTCAGGTTTCTCAGAAAATGCATGAGCATCATGCTAGATTCACATCACCAGACTCAACATCAGCAGATTCCTATTCTTTCTGACTTCATTCTTGTAGGGTTACTTTGACTCTTATTCTTTTTCCTACCTACACTTAGGCCATTCTCAGTCTAATTTTGGGGCGGAGGGGGTTCTTCATTGTGTATTCTTTTGTCTATTCTACGATCTCATCTATATGTTTACTTCTTTTTCTTTACTTGGTTTTTTCAAAACCTAAGTATAGGGGGGACCATCCCTTTGTATTTATTTTGACGTATTCTTTCTCATTCCCACTTATATTATTTTTTCATCAGTTCTTTCATTCTTTTATACTTAGTTGGGCTATGACGTCATTTCACTTTGTAATATAAGGACATAACAAAAGCTAAGTATAGGGGGGTCTATCGTATATATTACATATATACCTTAACCACGGCTCATATTTTTAAATTATTTCAAACTATTGCAGCTATGGATATCGTATTATATTTTTTGGAACAGATTTTTGTAAAAATGTTTTGAAAATGATTTTGAAAATTATATACATATTTGACATAGTTTTCATGTGTTTTATGTTTTTTGTGAAAACAATGATTGACATGTTTTGGAAAATCATTTGTAAAATATTTTGGGAAACCTATATTTATGTGACATTATTTTTGAAAAATGCTTTACTGGGACTTGAAAATTGGGGTTTTACTTATTTTGAAAATCTTTGTAAAATATATGGAAAATTTCTATACATATGTGACAATGTTTGCAAAAAAAATTTCAAAAATATTTTGCAAAGCTAGGGATGTAAATGAGTCTAATTAATTTCTTAACTCTCTAACTCTATACAAAAATCAATAAAAATCAGAAAATAAAACAATTCTTTAGTATTAATCCTAACTACTAAACTTAAAAGTTATTAGCTACTTTTCAGTGAGGGAATTACTCCCTTGGCAGAGTGGGTGGTTAAAAGACAATGCTATGGCACCATCTTTAAGTAATATATGTAACAGTCTAATGTTCTATACTTATACTCATACTTGTTGAAAGTTGATACGACTAATCATATGAGTTTAGGCCAGTCACTATTTTTCTAAAGAAGTAAAAAAATAGAAAATAAAAATCGCACTTGCTAACTTAGTAATTCTTCTCTAACACTTTCACTATGCACTCAAAGATTGATATGGTCTTTAACATTTGGTTTAAGGAGTAAATAGAGTTATCTCATCTTAATCATTAGGGTTTTTGACTTAAAAAATCATACCTCCCTAATTAAAAGATATGCTTGCTATATTGCATGCTTAATCTCCTTTAAAGAATTTGACTATCACTCACATGCACTGCGGCATTCATAATTGAGATGACTCAAGGTATCACTCGAGGGACTGGGATTTGAAGCCTAAATTTGGGCTTGATCTATATGATTCTCGAGATGGGATAAAATTAATGATGGCTTCATGAAACCTGAATGTCAGCAACTTAGCCAGTATGGGACATGTTCTCATATTATATCTTGACTTTGACCTAAAGTGTCAGGGTGTGATGACATTAAATTAAAAAGTTGATCAGTGTGCACCAATCTATGGTAAAAGTAGTGGAGCTAGCAAAAAAGAAGGGAAGTTCCCTCACATACAAAATTTGAAAATCATTATGAAAGGAAAAGCTCATCATATTACAAAGTTACATCATATGAGCTTATATTCAAGGCAAGCGCTCCCAACCTTTAAGTGTCCACTTGGACCAAATCATTAGGCTTTTATGAGTCAGGCTAGTATATTAAAATGAGTTCTGCACGTTAGCGATACAAGTCTGTGTACAAGTCTACTAGATGCTTAAAGAAGACATAACACAGTGTACTCCCACGAAAACAAGTACAAACGACTCAAATTTCTCTTTGACGGACACATTGATTGGCAAAATAAAAATGAAAAATGTATAGAGTATTGGCCCTTGAGAGAATCCTGTTCCAAAGAGAGCAAGAGAAAAATAAGTACACAATCCTATATCCTCCATAATCTGGCCTTCCATCTATACCATTAAAGTTTGACGAAGTAAAGAGATGATGGATTGAGGTAAGACTAGATTTATTCCCTAGAGTTGAGAGTCGAGTCCGTAGGAGAGCTTATGATATTGTGACTTCTGATGAAATTTTAACTTTACTCTCATAATTGCAGTCAACACTAAGTCATACTTTATATATATAGGATTTCTTTCAAATAAGATGCAGTCCTTCCTAAGTTCAGGAAGGCCAGCCCCTTTTTGTATAAAACAGGATGACTTTAGTAGAATACATATACAGTTTTGTATTATAATGTGTAGTTTTAATGTTTGTATTATAGTATGCAGTTTTATATGCGGCTTTGTATTTATAACATGCACCTATAATACAAACTGTATATGTATTCTACTAAAGTGTTCATGTTTTATACAAAAAAGGATCGGCCTTCCTGAACTCAGGAAGGACTGCGTCCTATTTGAAAGGCCCCCTATATATATGATGAATCTCAGATTCATCACTCTAAAATATAATAATTAAGCTCAATTTCCAGAATTCGTCTGCACTCTATCCATTAAACTGGACAATTAGCATTCATGCAAATATAAATAATAACTGCATTTTATCACTCATAATTGCATAAAATAAGGAGCTAAAAATCCCAGCCCAGATGACCTGTAAAATAGGCTAACTTCACTGAATTTTAACTAATTCAAGCTAACTCCAAACCACCTAAAACCACTTCCATTATGTACATATTACTAACAAGAATAAATGAAAAATACAGAAAATCACTAACAGAAATAAGTGGACCAGAAACCCAAACCTTAACTTCAGGATTGCTGGAATAAAACAATGATATCTTCTTCATATTGTATATGATTTCATCCTACTCACTTTTGAACTAATGTACATTCAATTACCTTCAAAACAATACTATGTTCAAGTGAATCGGAGCTCATATGTGAAAGTTGAGTTTTGGGCATCTTTTGTACATTGTGTATTTTAGTGATTTTGACCTATATTTTTTAGCACATAATTTATTCATTTTATTTTATTTCTTTTTTATTTATTTTTTGTGACAAAAGTTTTATTAAAATATACAAAAATTAAAATCCAAAATGAGTTTGAAATCAAACAAACTAACCGAGTTCGAGTCTTCACTAACAGTTTGTACAAAAGTTGTCGCTTTCGTATTTCATTTATTTCTTCATTTTCCTAATTAATAAAAATCTAAAAAAATAGGGTAATGTGTAAAAATTTATCCTTGATTTTATCTTTTTTATTTTTTATTTTATATAAAAATGATAAAAAAATACAAAACCAAAAATTCAAGGTGTTCTATGTACATAGAGTACCCCAAAAAATCACTTTGTGAAAATGATCGATTTTGCTATTGATCTCTTCACGAAAGTTGTAGATATCATTTAGACGAGTAACTTTGTGAAGAAAACTTTTTGATTCGAGATTGCTTTCTATTTATTTCTGATTTTTCTTTGTAGTTTATTTTCGATTTTTTTTGTGGTGACACGTGGCAGCTCCTGGAGCCGCCACATGTTATTCAAATTTAGCATTTACTTTTCATTTATTTTATTAAAAAATAACTAATTAAAATTTAAAAATTAAAATAATAAAAAAGGGACATGTGGCAGTTCATCAACTGTTTGATCTCGGCCGATCAGACGGTCGAGACTCCTCTCCTCGGCCCGTCGTCTCCCCTCCACTTTCCCCTTTTGATCGGCGCCACCATCCCTGCCTTCCTTCTTCTCTCTAATCACTGTCGTCGCTCTTTGATCGCTCTGCCTCATCCCAGATCTCTCATCGATCTCACGCCACCTCCCTTCTTCGTCATCTACGCGAATCCCACATGCCACGCCACCAATCTCCAATAAAATCCCTTGACTTGCGCCGCCAGTATCCCCATCTCCCTCAAATCTGTGATCCCCTTCCATGACCGATTGACCCCACCTCCTATTTAGGAACCCCATCGTGCCTCGTCTTCGCCATCCGTCATTTGCATAGTTGAAGGAAAGACCATGGTGGTGACAGCACCTATCTCCATCATGCGGCGAGATCCGGTGGGTGAACCCACCGTTACAGCACAGCAAGCCTCCATGCGAGCGGCTTTTGCTCCCGCCATCTTCGCATCATCGAGCCACAATCAACATCCCCCTTTGTTCCACTTCGCTCCTCATGCACCCGTCGAGAAGCTCGGAGCTCTTATCTCCGAGCACTATCCTCCAGTCTCCTACAACCATCTCCACCCAAGCATTCCTGAATGTTCCTGCTCTGCCTCCTCATCGACTACATCAGACTCGTCTTCAAAAACTCCAGGTCTTGCGACATCAATAGCTGGAGCTAGGCCGAGTGCTCCGCCCTCCCCCACCTTGCATGCTCCACCTCCAACAAACCCGCTCCGTCGACCACCAGAGATTCCAGGAGATATGCCAAAGGGTCCACCGCCACCTCACGAGGAGCACTGCCTCTGAAGCCATCCGCTCATCGACCATCGACCATTCTCTGCCTTCGAGGGTCAGGCAACCTTTGACCGCTCCCATAGGTGCTTCTCTCAGTCGGGCTCCTCCACTTCCCCGCCCCTCTTCGTCGGGTTTAGGAACCAAGACCCTCACGTGCTCCGGATGTAAAGTTTGGAGAAGTTGCAAAGATGCCCCTGACCTCCCACCTTAATCTCTTGGCAATCCAACCACTCCAGGATCACGTGCCACGCTCGTGACCGTCGGAAATTTTGCAGAAGAGCCCTTTGAGGTCCCCTTATTTCTAGCCAAGTCCCACTGACCCAGTAGTCACGTGCTTAGTACGTGACAACTGGGAATTTTACAGATACACCCCTCAGGGTTTAGGTAACTACAATTAAGTCCTTCCACTACATTTTCAATTTTATTTAATTATTGTAAAAATTGCAAACTGAACCCTATGCTCTCGTTACATTTTGATTATATTTATTGCATCTTTTATTATTAAAAAATTGCACTTTGTTCATTAATTAATTCTTAACATTATGACATGCTTGTGATATTTTTATTCTCTGTGGTTAATTGATAATTAATATTCTTGTTAAAAATTACATATTTTACCTATTTTATGCTTAAAATTCATAATTAAGTAACCATCACTCCTTAAATTGGCAAATATTCATGGATAGTAGAACTAATTGTATTTTCATTATGCCTAAAAAATGCATTTGCATACATATTTTACTCTATAAAAATCATTTTATGCATTTCACTAATTAATTATTAATAGATATTAAATTCAGCATTTTTATGGTTTAGGATTTTTCTGAGATAAACCACTTAGTGAAATATCTTAGAAAAAAATTTTTCTTGAAAATAAGTAGATCTAATATCTATTATAATTATTTATTGACTATCTGCATTCATTAATTCATAAAATATTCATTTTGTATCTAAAAACTCCAAAAAAATATATAATGCATATATTTCATCATTATTCACATCTCGGCCAAGAATCGTAATTTTTGGACTCAGTTTAACTGAAAAATGCATTTTAGTCCTAAAAATTGGTCGTATTTTCATTTGTATCCAAAAAATTGCATCAAAAATACCAAAACCGTCTGCCTCGAAAACCGTGCAAGAACTTTGATAGACATTAATCTAGGTTATTCCTTTACCTCCTTGAGTTTGACATTGGGACTTGCCCAAATAAAACAAACATAAAATCACTTGAATTAATTGAATTAAATTTCTGAGTGATTATTTCTTGATTGATTCCAATTACCTGCCTACAATGAAACGACACATCATTATTTTAATCGCTTAATTCACGCAAATTAACTAAGGGTTATCCAGACTCATCAGATGGCATCGTTGTCGTGGAGGCAAATAGCTTAGATTTTTGTTTAGAAAATTAGTGTTCGGTTTTCCTCATATTTTCGGGCAGTCTGACCCCTAAACCTCATCACTATACATTGTCCATTTTTTTCTTGTATTTCTGCTTTTATTTTATTTGAGTTTCAGCATGTATTTTCCTTTTTTATTTTTGATTATTTTTGTCACTCTCTTACACACTCTCTCTCTCTCTCTTATTTTTCGTATGCGGTACCCGACGTACGTGAAGTGATTTTCACGAAACCGACGCATCTTCACCGATCGTCAAGCCACATTAAAATTAAGATCAAGTCGAGTCATGAGAGAGCGTAGAGTCTAGGATTTTAATTTCTGCAATTTTAAGATTTGTAATTAGTTGCTCATTTACAACAGTGTCCTTTGGACTCTAGCTTGTGTAAATATGACTCAAACTTTTTTTATGGTGTGTTGTGGCCTGTTTCACTCTCCGATGATGGTGGGGCCGAACTTGAGTAGCTTGTAGGTTAGTCCTGCACATGCTTCTATTAGAGCTTCTATGATTTTATTGTTTGTGCTCGTAGAATCTAGAACCATACATCACTTAATCGAGATGCACATTAGATCGTTCAACTTAGTCGAAAATTTAACTCAATTCTTCACATCTAATAGAACTTTTTGCTAGGTGTGGTTTTGTCGGATTGCATTCCATATAGAATAAATTTGTATATTCTTGTATTGCATCCCACATGGAGATTTTGAGGAATCGCTGTAAGTCTTCTAACTGAGCATACATCATTATTTTCCGCGTGTATAGGCTTTTCCCGAATTTCTCCCTCTTGTTTTGTCACATAAAATATAAAAGGAAATTGGGACTGGATGGTAGATGTGTATTTGTGCTCACCTAATTTTTCAGTGATCGCCAAATTAAAATTGGGACTGCTAAACAAGGCTAACTTCAATCAACTCATAAAATCAAGAATTTTGCGGGAGAGCAACCCCAACATTGGATTGATTTATTGTTCTAAGTGAGCGAGAGATGACACTTAAGTCTAGAGCCTAACTATGGAATCTTTGTTTAGACTACTGATTCTATAAAAACGATTAGCTAATTCTCAGTGAGGAAATACGGGTAGCCGGTAAATGGCTTAGCAGAGTAGGTGGTTTAAAGTACATTGTGAAAGGCTCCATCCTTAAGTAATGAGTAGTCATTTTTCTGTCCGTACTTACACCCATACTGGCTGAAAGTAGGGCAAGTAGTTGTAAGAATTTGGGTTAGTCTTTAAGAAAATTTCCAGGACCTAACAGCTAGCTAATTCTTTTCCAAGATTAATTTTATCACCAATTAAAATAAGCTCTAACGGATTCCACTGTGTGAGTTAGTGAAACTGGGGTTTGATTTTTTTTTGCATTGGTGTGCGTGAACCGAGTTCGAATATCAAAAACCGCACATTTGTGTCACCGCTCTCCCTGATTTAGAAATTAGGGTTTCTTCTGTTGAATATCCCGTGCACTTGAACATTTTCAACCAAGATCCATTATGACATCACATCCACCTTATTTGAAGATGTTGGGACATTGCTCCAAGTACCCTCAGATTTGTACTTTAAAAATGAATTCTTCTCTATCAAGCCCAAATTCACCAAACCCAAATAATCTATCCCAAATCATCTAAACTCAAATAAGTATTTTAAAATGAATTCTTCTCGGTCAGACCTAAATCTTCAAGACCCCCTTTGGCCAGACATACTCTAGCATTTGCAGGAGACCCTCTTTTGTGAATAAATCTGGTCTACTTTACAAAACCAATCTATCCATGAAAGATAATCCTTTATATTCAGATCATATAGACACTCAACCGACCGACAACTCCATTTCTTCACATGGCAATCCTCTATTCAATTATCTGACCGAAGTCTCCACTCCTTCATATTTTTCACCTCTTGAGGCATTAATTCCAATCAAATTCAACCACAGATACAACCATGTATATTCTGATCTTGAAGATCAAACCACTTTTAAGATTGATGAACGACCTAGATACCAATTCCAATCGACTTCATTCTCTCCTCACAATATTGTTGGAACGGGTCAACATTTCGAAAATCCATATTCGTACTTGACCTTAGGGAATGACACTATGGACTGATCAAACCAAACGGAGAGGCCCACACATCTTGATCATACATGCTGGATTAACCCTAATGATCATACTCTTTATGGCAATCCTGCACATCATTCCTTCGGACAGGACTCACATATAGTAGACTGGACTGATGATGTCAACACACATGAACCTTGTATGATGACTTCAATATTTGAGGGACCTATCAACTATCGTGAAAACATGCTCTACTCAAACCAACTATACATGCCTAAGTCACAGCATGTTGGGTATGAGAGCTATCGATTCTCGCCAACTGAGCAGACTCCTTCCATGATTTTTCAGGAGAAAATAGTAGAGGATAACAAATCAAGATATGTTCTGGATATTTCAAGAGGATCTTCTCCCATCTCATACATGAAAATGGAAGATGAAATGATTGGATCTCAAATTAAAAATGAGAGAACATTCAAGAACCCACACAAACTGCTCCCATAATTAATCATGAAAAGTTTTTGGTGGATGACATTTCGAGGATAATTAAGAGATGTGAATTAATTGTGGATAAATTTAGAAATTTCATTGACCGGCTAATTTCATTTGATGGTAGCTCAGGTTTGGAAGTGGAAGATAAAATGATTGGATCTCATGTTGAAAACCTCGAGAATGCTCATAAACCCATAAACTTTGTTCACCCTAGGTATGACTCTGACAACGACACTTCTGCATACTATTCCCTTAGGGATTAAAACTCTGCTCAAAACCCCTCCTCATCTGTGGAAAACAACTCATCGATACACCACACCAAAAAATCAACAAAAATCAAAAATATCCAAAAAATGGAAAAAAAAACTAGAAAAACCCATAAAAATTGAAAGAGGAGGAGATTTGGAAATTTTGGATCCTACTCTGAGGGAAGCACTGGATAAAAGATCAATTTTTGAACTTCCCTTAAATCAGGCCATTGAATACTTACCCAACTTGGAAAGATTTATAAAGAGTAAATTAATGCTGAAAAAGTCAGGCAAGAAGAGAACAAAGATCAAAAGACATATATTGTCAATGGCCACCTCTTTAATGATGAGGAGAAAGACCAGGAGTCGCAAAGTAAAGTAGTTACCTCGATTTGACTGTGGAATCAAAGACATAACATTCACCCATGCCTGAATCGATGACAACTCACCAATCAATATCCTCCTGACCTCCATATTTTACATACTCAAACTCAGACCTATCATGAAGATAAGAGAGATCGTTCAACTGGTTGATCGATCTATAAAACGACCGAGAGTATTTTTATCATCATTTCATTCCAAGGTGCTCCGCTGAAGGTGGACTTCACGATCATTGATATTGAGCATCAAGGAGAATTTACCAGATCTCCAATAATTCTCGAAAAGTCATTCCTAGCTTTAGCTAAGGCAACTATTGAGTGTGACCTACTCGAGAAATCAATTTTACGACACTGGGAGTAGTTCAAGGTCAACCAGTCTTTTAGGAAACATGATATAAGGTAATCCACAAAGCCGACAACAGTCGTAACCATCTAGCAGTAGAAGAGCTCTACCCCACTACTACAACTGAGATAACGGGTGTTGAGCAGACCATTGGTTCAGAGACTCATCTCATCCTTCCATTCCATATTGCTTTAACAAATCCTACGGAAGATCGCTGGATACAAGACTTTTTATATAGTGATGAGGAAACACAAGCATGGGCTTACCCTAAATTGGACAAGATCTTCTCTGACCACCTTGATCAACTCAATCTGACACAGGAACTCTCTAATGACATGCTAACTGAGAACACATACGCATGATGTCTGCTGACCAGGGAAGAATAATGCAATGGTTATTCATCTAATGAGGACCCGATTGTCAACATATCATAGATAACAAGGACCGAATTGTCCCTTCCCGATAAACAAACTGATAAAGTCTCCTTTAACATTCTTGAAAAGGAATCTTCTGATAATTTCTCATCAGGGTCGGACAAGTTAATCTACATGAGTGAACTCAGCTCGACAGCTCTAAAGCCTTATCTAAGCAAGCAATCAAATATCGACCCCCATTGGACTATTCCTTCTCCTCACTATTATTCATCTAGAGACTATTATCCTGGTATCATCAGATATACCGAAACTATATCTTACGAGTCGATTCAGATTGGTGCTTTAGAGTATTCGTCATATGAGGACGAATCGCTTGACCCCAAGACTAAGCGCAACTTGATAAAGCAACTTAAGAGCAAGAATATCTGGAGTGTCTCCACCTTCAAGTACTATTCTCTTGATGATAACTCTGACGATGCTTGGGTATCATCTGTTCATACGCTTAATATACTCTCCAGCATGATTTTTTTGAGGATTACACTGATGGTTATGACTCATCTGCTATATCTTCTTCCTATCATTACGATCTCCCACCACATGCTCACAAAAAGATCTGCCGAAAATCTCCTTAATCATCGGCAACCCTCTCTCCCTCTCAACCCCATCGGTTCCCTTGTACATCTTCTTCCTCCACTTAGGCAAAGGCCTAAGTATAGGGGGTCGATGTCATCAGTATATACCACTCTCCTCATATAATCCTTCTCTTGATCACCTCATTTCAACCCTTCTCCCATATTTAGGCTAACTAGAGCCTAAGTCTAGGGGGACCTACGGCCCACTGTATACACACTCCACATTCAAATTCCACATCCTCACCCACCTCATTTTCAACCTTCTTCTATACTTATACTGTTTACATCCTAAGTATAGGGGGTATACCGATATCTATTTTTCTTTTTATTTTTCACTCTCTTACGTTTAGCCCGAGCTATGTCTTCTCTATGCTTCCTATGCTTTGAGGACATAGCGCTCGCTAAGTATAGGGGGTGTGTATTTATACTGTGAATATATTTTACCCATATCTCGTACTTTCGCATAAGTCTATATGTATTTATGAGATGGGTAACTAACTTGTAAAATCTAATAAAAATAAGTTTTGCAACTAACACTGACTTGTCCAAGTGTGTGTAACCAAAGTTTTGAAAATCTCTTCTAATTCATTTTTGTAAAAAAAACAACAAAAAAATTCTTGCAAAAAAAGAAGAAGTCTAAAAAATTCCACATCTAAAAAAATTCAAAAATTTCAGAAAAAATGTATTTGCATTCCTCGCACCTTCACTTCATCCAGCATTACATGCATCTGCATTTGTGAAAAGCCCTTGGGTTCTGAACCGAGTTATGAAAAGAAATCGAGAGTGGTCTGGACTTGACCTTAATCCACCTAATTTCCAGAGGAACTTCATTGAGAAAGAGAATTTTAGAAGCTTCAGGTCTTTGACTTAATTTCGCATGATAATGTATAGAGTTTGACTCTTAGTGTCTAACCTGGTCGCCTCATTCTAGGTACGACTCTTGAAATTGGAATTAATTTGTACTCTCGCACTATGCACTTAGCTCAACTCAAATGGGGTGTTGGAAGACTGTGTGAGTTTCTTTTCTGGTCGCATGGACATCTAAAGACTGGATTACATGTAGAAAAAAAGCTTCGGAAAAGGGATGAACTACTGGGCACAATTTTTTCTAAGACCACAAAACATGTATGGAAAAGATTCAATATCCGTAGAGTCACAACAAGATCCATGCAGAGCTACCAAATTTCTAAACAAAAAGGAGCCACCTACCAAATAAATATTTGACCAAGAAGGTCCAAGCTTCTAGAAAACCTGCAGATCTTGGTGGAGACTTGGCTAAACCGGCCAGCTTCACAAGGAGAGATGACTACACTGGCCACCCTCCAGTTCTTTCCTCCCTTCTTCTAATTTCTCCCTCTTTTCAGTTGTGAACACAACATGACAGACCTTAGAAGGAAATACCTGACTCCCTGAGGACGAGTTATTAAGGATAGGTTTGCAAGGTAGCCCGACATTCTTGATGGGTAGAGCTAAAACCTTTCTCACACATGAGTCAGTTGTTCAATGTTCATTGGGTATGCTTTGGGAAGGGGATTGATCACTCTAAAAGATAATAATTAAGCTCAGATCTCCAAAATTCATGTACATTCTATCCATTACATTGCATAATTAGCATTCATGCATATATAAATAATAACCGTATTTCATCAAACATAATTGCATAAAATAAGGAGCCAAAAATCCCGGCCCAATTGACCTGTAAAATAGGCTGACTTCACTAATTTTTAACTAATTCATGCTAACTCAAAACCAGGTGAAATCACTTCCATTGTGTACATATTAGTAACAAGAATAAATTAAAAATACAAAAAAAACACTAGCAGAAATAAGTGGACCAGAAACCCAAACCCAAATTTCAGGATTTCTGGACTAAAACGATGATATCTTCCTCATATAATGTCTGATTTGATCCTACTCACTTTTGAATTAATGTACATCAATTACCTTCAAAATAAGTCTAAGTTCAAGTTAATCGAAGCTCATATGTGAAAGTTGGGTTTTAGGCCTCTTTTGTACATTGTGTATTTTAGTTATTTTTGACCTACTATTTTATGTAAATAATTAACTCATTTTATTTTATTTCTTTTTCATTTATTTTCTTTGACAAAAGTTTTATTAAAATATGCAAAAATTAAAATCCAAAATGAGCTTGAAATCACAGAACTAACTGAGTCTGAGTCTTCACTAACAGCTTGTACAAAAGTTGTCGTTAGAGGTGTCTATCGAGTTCAACGAGCCGAGTTGGCCTCAACTCGGACTCGAAATCGATAAGAAACCTAAGGCCCGAACTCGGACTCGATAAGGGTTGAGCCCTGGATCACCAACTCGAGCTCGAACTCATCGAGTTCGAGCTGGCTCACGAGCCTCTTATCGAGCCATGAGTTTTTGAGCTGGCTCGCGAGCCTCAAATGAACTAGCTCACGAGCCTCTTATCGTGTCATGAGTTTTTGAGCTGGCTCACTGACGTGTCGCTAGATATGGTGTTTAATTCGGTCACGTTGTAGCACGTGTATTTAGCGATTCGGTCAGAACCGAGAGAAGATCTCCGTGAAGAGTGTCTCGGCTTTAATTTATATCCCGGGCAAGTCCGGGGTCGAACACAGGGAGGCAAAGGAACAACTTGGGTTTAATTTGAAAATAAAGATTTTAGATTTCCAAGTGGTATTTTTTAGATTTTTTATGCAAAAACCAAAGCAAATGCAAAATGCGGTTGGATTACAACACTAAGAAAACATACAACAAGGCCAAATTAATTTTAATAGAAAAGAAGTCCAAATTAGCCAATTCGTATTTTTCCTAGAGTCCTAATCCAGAGATGAACACAAAACACATTTTTTTAAAATTTTAGGGGTTAAAATGCAATAAAAAAATACATGCTTTTTATGGGTTTTTTCGCAATTTCTCACACAAACAGTAAGCAAAAATTATGAAAAAATTACTGGAATGAAAACATGATGCAAAGAGACTATAGTAATATTTTTGGAATTTTTTGACAAGTTATGAAGTTTTTATGGATTTTTTAGTGAAGTCAGAGTGGAAATGAGTAATTAATTCCTATTAAATCCACGTTATCAAATTAGTCAGAAATCAAATTATCTCAAATAGATATTTTTATGTGCAATCCAGGAGAATTGAAATTTCACAAAAAAGATATTTGTGGATTTAAATAAAAATCGATTACTAAAAACACTCTACAATTTATTTCGGGCACAAGACAACTCCAATTTGGTTGAAATTTGGATAGTACGCTAAGAACTCATCAAAGCATCACATATAATTTTTGTGGAATTTTTAGAGCAACCGTGTGTGAGATATTAATTAAATGGCACAGAATGGGTAAACTAGTAATTTCTGCAAAATACTCTTCACCTCTCTGTTCGAAACCTCTGCCATGCCGTTGGACTGTGGGTGGTAAGGACTAGTAATTCTGTGATCAAATCCATAGTCCTTAGCTAAAGATCTCATATCTCGGTTCACAAAATGGCTACCCCCATCAGATATCAAAACTTTTGGCACCCCGAACCTAACAATAATATGGTCTTTCACAAACTTACAGACAGTCTTGCTGTCTGCGGTTCGGGTTGGGATAGCCTCCACCCACCTAGATAAATAATCAACCGCCAACAAAATATACTCATGTCCATGGCTGTTGGGAAAGGGACCCATAAAATCTATGCCCCATGCATCAAAAACATCACAAATAATCATCGGTTGCATGGGCATCTCATCTCTCTGTCCAACTGTCCCTCCCATCCTTTGACAAATCGGGCACGATCGTACAAAACTAATAGCATCTCTAAACAAGGTAGGCCAATACAATCCACATTGAAGTACTTTGTGAGCGGTTCGCTTTCCCGAATGGTGTCCTCCAGCCTCAAGTGAATGACAATATGTGAGGACACTATGGTACTCCTCCTGAGGAATACACCTTCTCCAAACACAATCTAGTCCTTCGAAGAAAAGGAAAGGATCGTCTCAGTGGTATCTCCTCGAATCCGACTTCAGTCGATCAATGCTGCTCCTAGTCCAACCATGGGGAACCTGCTTGGAGACAAGATAGTTCACCATGTTGGCATACCACGGGAGTGAGTCAATAGCACAAATTGACTCATCTGGGAAGGTCTCTCTAATCCGCTCATGATCAGGAGAATCTTTAAGTTCAATCCGAGAAAGGTGATCAGCCACAACATTCTTCACTCCAGGTTTATCTTTAATCTCCAAATCAAATTCCTGGAGGAGTAAAATCCACCTAAGAAGACGCGCCTTCGCGTCCTTCTTTTCCATTAAGTATCGAATGGATGTATGATCAGTATATATTGTCACCTTAGAGCCCAAAATATATGATCTGAACTTCTCGAGGGCCCATATTACCGCGAGCATTTCCTTTTCAGTCACTGTATAATTTTTCTGTGTAGGATCTAAAATTTTGCTCGCATAGTGAATCGCAAACGGAATCCCCTCTCGTCGTTGTCCTAATACAGCTCCTATAGTGAAATCTGAAGCGTCAGTCATGATCTCAAAGGGGAGAGACCAGTCAGGAGCTTGTAGGATAGGCGAGGTACAAATCTTCCTTTTCAAGAGCTCAAAGGCCTCCAGACACCTGTGATCTACAATGAACTCTATGTCTTTCCCTAAGAGCTCAGTCAGTGGGCGGGCGATCTTTGAAAAATCTTGAATGAATCTCCTATAGAATCCAACATGCCCTAAGAATGACCGCACTGACTTCACGTTGGTAGGTGGATCGAGTTTCTTGATCACCTCCACCTTGGCAGGGTCAACCTCCATTCCCCTTTTGGAGATGACATGCCCCAACACGATACCCTCCGTCACCATAAAGTGACTCTTCTCCCAGGAGAGTACCAGATTCACCTCTCTACACCTCGTGAGGACTCGGTCCAAGTGCGCTAAACATGTATCAAAAGAATCACCATGGACCGAGAAGTCATCCATGAACACTTCCAGGAAATCTCCCACCATCTCGGCAAATATGGCTATCATGCACCGTTGAAATGTGCCCGAGGCATTGCAGAGCCCGAATGGCATGCGCCTGAAAGCATAAGTGCCGAATGGACATGTGAATGTGGTCTTTTCCTGGTCCTCAGGGGCTATGGCCACCTGGTTGTAGCCTGAGTACCCGTCAAGAAAACAGAAGAACTCTTTCCCTGCGAGTCTCTCCAAGATCTGATCAATAAAAGGCAAGGGAAAGTGATCTTTCTTGGTCGCAGCATTCAGGCGCCTGTAGTCAACACAGACACGCCACGACGTAGGTACTCGTGTCGCGATCTCTACCCCCTCCTCGTTGGTGACCATCTGAATTCCCGACTTCTTCGGGACAACATGAAGTGGGGCCACCCACTTGGAGTCAGAAATAGGGTATATAAACCCTGCTTTGCACCATTTCTCAATTTCATTCTTCACCACTTCCCGTAGATTGGGGTTAAGTCTCCTCTGAAACTCACGGGAAGGTCTTACGTTATCCTCAGTAAAAATATGGTGCGAGCAGAGAGCGGGGTTGATGCCCACGAGATCCGACACTGTCCAGCCTATTGCTTTGCGGTTCCTCTCTAAGACCTCTAACAACCTAGACTCCTGCTCTAAAGTCAAGTCTGAGCTAATGATGACAGGATATCTCTCTTTGGGTCCCGCAAGAAAGGCATACTTAAGTGTAGGAGGTAGTGATTTCAGTTCTGGCAATGTGGTATCATCAAGCAGATCTGGCTGAACTGAATCTGAATCTGGTTCCGTGCTGCATGAAGGTGGGCTAAGCTGAGTAGTATTCGCCACCAAATCAGAAGTATCGGGAGTCGGATCGTCAAAAGTATCCAAACAATCGGCAAAATCCACGTCCGACTCATCATCTATGTCCCATGATTGTTCCGAAGAGGAGGGAACTGACAGATCCGGATGGATCTCTAAGTCATCATGAGAATAGGTTGATGCATCTCTAACAAGATCAGACAACACCTGGCAAACTGCATAATGCACTATATCCTCTCGAGATGAAAGGGTCTCGCTCTGTCTTGAAGGAATCTGTCCCCAAATCCCAACTGTGCTAATCATACTGCAGTCTGCCTCTGAAGATGAGTACTATGTGCTACTCTCTGAATCAGGTCGCTGACACTTGGTTTGCTTCATCTCTAGGTTCACCTCTCCGCCTGGAGAACGGAACTTCATCATTCCCGTACCATAATCGAAAGTTGCGCCTGCGGTCCTAAGGAAGGGTCGTCCGAGAATGATCTGAGATTCTCTCCAATGATTGGGGGTCTCCATGTCCAAGACTGTGAAGTCCACCTGATAGTTCTGCCCCTCAATCGAGATAACGACGTTCTTCACTTCTCCCTTAGGTCTCTTCATTGAACGATCTGCAAATTGGAGTAAAGCTCTAGATTTGCGAAGTGGTCCCAACTCCAATTTCTGATATAATGCTAAGGGGAGTAAGTTGATCGAAGAACCGTTATCTAAGAGTGTGCGTGCAAACGCAATGTCGTCAATACGACTCTCCACATAGTGAGCACCCATGTCTCTCTTTTTCTTTGGCAAAGTCTGATTCTTGAGACAATGGGTTGTGGCTACTGATAAGACATGTGTCTTTATATTTCAGTTATCTTTCTTCCTACTAACCCTTGTAGGTGTGCATCTCACCTTAAGGTATTTTTGGAAGGCAGGATGGTTAGCCACATATTCATCAAATGGCACCTTCACAGTGATGTTTTCTTTACAAAACCGTGCCATATCGGGGTCATCTTTCTGAATCTTTTTGATGCGCTTTCCTGCCGTAAGAGCACGGGGGAAAGGGATTGAAGCTAAGGAAACAGAGGATGAAGAATCTGAATCATGAACTGAAAGATCATTCTTTGCATTAACGGAAACAGAGTTCTTCATACAAGAATCTTTTTGATGCAACATGGACTCGAAATCAAAACTATCTACTACAGGTTGTGGAATAGAAGCTGGAGTGGTATCCGCCACAACCGGAGATGCAAGGTCCTCCGTAGACTCAGAAGAATATCCATGCTGACGATGCTGCGTACGTGCTCTCCTCCTCCTCTCGGCTCCCTGAGTAGAAATCCTCGAATGGTGCTGATGGGGCTCTGAAATATGATGCCTCTCCTCCTCGTCCTCTGAAGACTCCTCAGGTAGAGCTCCAGAGATGCCCCTCCTCGTGTCCCTCGCCCGGTCAGGTACGACCACGGTCCTTCCGCTCCTGAGTGACATGTGGTTAGCCTCGTCACACGAAAGAATCTCATGTTCATATTTAGGAGATGCTGAATAGTATACCTGACCAACGTGCTGCTGAGAACTAGAACGGTTCAGGCTATTGGGGTTAGCCTGAACTTGGGCTGGGATCGAGGTAGAGGGTGCAGTCTGCTCGTCTCGCCATCTTGACAGGCGGTTGACATCCACCCGTAAGTCCTGAACCTCGTTCCTGTAGGAACGTAGCTCGTCGAGTATCTGCTGCTGAATATCCATGGGACTAGACGATGAAGGAAGTGGATAAGATTGGGAAGAAGAACGGGAAGACTGGCCCTGCTGGCCAGTGTACTGCCTCTGCTGCTGCTGGGGTTGCGGGCCCTGCTGGCCCGTCTGGTAATGGCCCTGTCGGCCATACTGCTGGTACTGCTGCCTCTGTTGCTGGGGTGGATGGAATCCAGGGCTCTGCTGTGAAGGAGGTGGTGCGGAGGTGAATGCGGTGTTGTGAAAGGTCGGGGGACGCTGATAGGTCTGTTGGTCTCCCGTACTTCCCTGCCTAGCAGGGTCCTGAGTATACCATGTCCCATTGACCTCCCAAACTGGTGGAGGCTCCTCCTGGACTGTCTCTGCTACTGGAGGTGGCTGCTGGAAAGAGTGGGTGTAGGATTGGTCCTGCTCCCACGACTGGGGTTTCCCTGACACCAACTGCTCCTGAACATGGTGAACTCGGTATACGGGAGCAGAGGGTGCAGTCACGGCGGGTATCCTTATCTTAGATACCTTCTCAGTCAACTCCTCCATCTGTTTTGGAAGTTTGGAGACGCTCCGGTCTAACTCATCAATCCTCTTGTCGATCTTCTCAACTACAGTAAGCTTGTCAGCAAGAAGTCCCATGCTAGGGATCACGTCCTGAGAGAGATCGACTATATCTGATTTTCCCCCTCCAAGTGAGAGTGAACTGGGGGATGGTGTATAAGCCCTACTGGCCATCTGTGAGCGGCTAGTTTCAGCCATCTGCTCGAATACCCTCCAGACGGTATCCGCTCCTCGTGATGTATAGCTGCCTCCACAGGTAGCGCTCACTAAACCCTGCATCTCAGGGTTGAGACCAGTGAAGAAGGATTGGACCAAGATGTTTTCATCTAATCTATGACAAGGGCACTTTTGCAGGATGTCCTTGAATCTTTCCCAAGCATCAGAGAAGGCTTCATTGGGTAATTGGGAAAAACTCGTAATTCGTGTCCTCATCATGTTAGTTCTACTCAACGGGTAGAACTTCTTTAGGAATAGGTCCTTGAACTGGGCATAAGTGGTGACGATGATTCCAAGATTCTTCACCCAGTAATCGGCTTTTCCACCCAAGGCAAATGGAAGGGCTTTGAGCCTAATATAATCCTGGCTAACATTGTTATGTTTGAGGTTAGCACAGATGAGCTCAAAGTCCCTTAGGAATGCATATGGCTCCTCAGAAGCATTCCCATCAAAATGTGGCAGCAGGTTCAGGAAATGCGGCTTCAGCTCAAAATCAACCTCGGGTTCGGCCGGACTCAAGTAGTTATGAATTTGATATTGTCCGGGGTTATAAGCCGCATCCATTGGTAGTTGGACCCCAACATTTAACTGTCCTAACTGAGCTCTCAGTAATGCTTGTTGCTGCTCAGATGCAGCTAAACGGGCAAGTATACTTCTCATCGGGTCTTCATGGTTCTCTTCTTCCTCTTCTTTCTTCTTTGGCGGCATTTTACTCGTGTCTTCTATATGGCCTGAATCAGCAATGTGTTCTTTATTAGAAGAGGATTTATGAATCATGATATTCTCACCAAGGCGATGGTCTTCCTCGGTGAGGTGGGAAGAGAGAAAGGGAATGGTTTGAGAGTAATCATCCCGAGAGTGAGTGATCCTGGGCTCAAGAGGGTCATGAGTCCAGGTTGATCCAAGTTGCGCTTGGACCTTTGAAGACGTACTTTTTGAAGGGTTCAATGAGAGATTCGCAAAGTCCGAATAAATATCCCCCCAATCAGTCATCTTCGATGTCAAAAGAACCGATTAGATCTCGATAATCAATGAGGCGCTAGTTCTACGGTGCACGTAAATGTGCGGAGTGAACTCACACAATCCAAACGCAATTCAAACCCTCAATTTCACCAACTCAACACGTGATGGCCGTAAGAGTTCGGCCGATTTATCTGGTCAATTTTAGTTGGTGAAAATACAATATTGGAAAGATTAACGAGCTGTTAGGTGCCCGTATTTTCCTACAGACTGGCCCGGTTCTTACGACTAGTTTGACCTACTTTCAGCCAGTATAGGAGTAAGTACGGACCGTATAAATACGGCTACCCGTTCCTTGAGGACTAAGGCGTCCTCTAAACCTCCCACTCTGCTAAGGAAGTCCGGACCGTTTACCGGCTACCCGTAAATCCTCACTGAAAAGTAGCTAATCGCCTAAAAAGAAAGAACCAGTAGTAAGTAAGAAATCCAGACTTGGCTCTATCCTAGGGTCGTCTCTCTCTCACTTGCAATTAAAACAAACAATGAGGGCTTTATGCACCCGAGAACAAGGGTTCTTTTTATTCCAATTAATTAGATCGACCTGCTCAATTCAGTCCCAATTTTAGAGTTAGGTTATCACTTGAAATTTATGTGAACACACAAGCACGTCTACTGTTCAGTCCCAATTTTCTTTTAACCTTAAGTTGTAAAACAAGAGGGGAATCAGAAATCAGAATGCAAACGAGAAACTATGATGCATGCTCAGAAGAAGGTATACTTACAGTGAATCCCAGCACTCTTCATGCGTTATGCAAAACTGAATTTGTAAATATTACACTAAATGCATGCAGATCGAGGAAACCGCACCTAAACAGTATACTATTAGCGGGGAAGAATTGATTGAATTTGAGCTAAATAGTACGTGTCTATGTGCATCTCATTATGAATCTTATAAGATATGTGAATCTTTTAAGATAAGTGTGGCCTAAATTACGATGGGCACAAACAAATTTGAATCTATACTACCGTGTGCCTAATCCTTAATTTTCGCCACTCAAGTCAAGCCCCACCCTCGCCGGAGAGTGAAACAGGCTCGACACACCACAAATAATGTCCAAGTCTTTTTACATGCGCGAGCTCTCAAACAAGAGCCGCTATAAAGAGCAAGATAAATAATTACAATAATTTACAAAAATTCTCTCAAAAATAAATTGCTTTTCCTCGCTCTTCAGCAGTCGGCGCGCGTCGCGTCCGTCGACCTCCGATGCACTCCAAGTCCACCGGGCCCTCGCAAGGAAACAAAGATTTATGTTAGAGAGATAAATAAAAATATATACAAAAATATGCAAAAAAAATGGAATAAATACAAGATGGCTCGGGGGTCAGACTACCCGAGTAAATGGAAAACTAAATCCAAATTTTTAAACTAATCCCTAAGACGTTTGCCTCCCCGGCAACGGCGCCATCTGACGTGTCGCTAGATTAGGTGTTTAATTCGTTCACGTTGTAGCACGTGTATTTAGCGATTCGGTCAGAACCGAGAGAAGATCTCCGTGAAGAGTGTCTCGGCTTTAATTTATATCCCGGGCAAGTCCGGGGTCGAACACAGGGAGGCAAAGGAACAACTTGGGTTTAATTTGAAAATAAAGATTTTAGATTTCCAAGTGGTATTTTTTAGATTTTTTATGCAAAAACCAAAGCAAATGCAAAATGCGGTTAGATTACAACACTAAGAAAACATACAACAAGGCCAAATTAATTTTAATAGAAAAGAAGTCCAAATTAGCCAATTCGTATTTTTCCTAGAGTCCTAATCCAGAGATGAAGACAAAACACATTTTTTTAAAATTTTAGGGGTTAAAATGCAATAAATAAAAATACACACTTTTTATGGGTTTTTTCGCAATTTGTCACACAAACAGTAAGCAAAAATTATGAAAAAATTACTGGAATGAAAACATGATGCAAAGAGACTATAGTAATTTTTTTGGAATTTTTTGACAAGTTATGAAGTTTTTATGGATTTTTTAGTGAAGTCAGAGTGGAAATGAGTAATTAATTCCTATTAAATCCACGTTATCAAATTAGTCAGAAATCAAATTATCTCAAATAGATATTTTTTGTGCAATCCAGGAGAATTGAAATTTCACAAAAAAGATATTTGTGGATTTAAATAAAAATCGATTACTAAAAACACTCTACAATTTATTTCGGGCACAAGACAACTCCAATTTGGTTGAAATTTGGATAATAAGCTAAGCACTCATCAAAGCATCACATATAATTTTTGTGGAATTTTTAGAGCAACCGTGTGTGAGATATTAATTTAATGGCACAGAATGGGTAAACTACGCAAACTTTCAGTTGAACATTTTTAATTAATTATCCAAAGACCACAAAAATACAAATAAATACCCACAATGTAAAGAATTAGTTGCTCAACATAAAGGTATTTTTCTTTGAATCAAATGAAGCAAGTTGGATGTCCAAATTAATAAGGAAACACAGGGGTGTTTGTGCAAACTGGAAATTGAAAAGAAACAATAGAAACATGAACAGGGACTGAAATGTAATTACAAAAACTCAACAAAAAATATATACAATTTTTACATAAAGAAATAGAAAAATACCCTTTCTTCCTCCTTCATTTTCGTACAGGGGGAGAACCCAATGGGACGGCGATGGCGGGCGGTGCCGGCGCGCAGCGCGCGGCGGTGACCGGCGTGAGGGCGCGGCGAGCTGAGGACGGGCAGGTGGCGGCGCCGCCTGAGCGCGCTCACGCGAGGGCGGAGGCGCGGCTTCCTGCGGGAGTGGCGGCTGGAAGGCTGAGGGCTGGGCGGCAGCGAACTGCGGCTGGAGAGAGGGCCGGTGGAAGGCGCGCCGATGGGGCGGAGGCGGCTCGCGACGGCGACGCGTGAGGGGGTCGCGGCCGGCTGGGGCAGCGGCCAGCCGCTTGGAGGAGAGGGGGCGGCGGCGGTGGGCGCTCCCACCGCTGCTGCTGCTTCGTTCTTTTTTTTATTTTTTTTTTGATTTCTTTTTTTCCTGCTGTAATAAGGATTTTTTTGTTTTAAATTTTTTTATCTTTTTTTAATTTTCTTTTAGACACGAAATATGTAGACAAAAAGGAAAGGGGGGGATTGATAGTGAGATTATGGTGATGAAGATGAAGATGGATAAACAAATTATGGATGATGGGTGGTGATATGATGTGGTAAATATAAAAAAAATGCAAAACTAACAAGATGATAAAAAGTGAGACGAAAAATTACCTACGGTGGAGAAAGTCGCCTATGATGCGCTCGTGAGAGCACGGTCTTCGCTCGAATCGCCGGCGCACGATGAGCTCGAGCAGTGCGCGGTTGCGGCTGCGATGTTGGCCAAAAAGCCAACGGATCACACCGGAGAGAGGGCCGTCGTCGCTCGACCGCGGTTGCGTCGCTGTCACCGATTCAACTCAGGGAACTAGGCTCTCCTTACATAAAGATGGATCAAAGGCAAAAATGAGGAGAATGGCATGTATATAAAGAAGAAGAAAAATGGAAGTTAGAATTAAGATGGAGTGGGATGGAGGTTAATAAAATGGTGGAGTTGAATTAGAAGTTACAAAATATGGTGGAGTAATGGAGTTGAATGGTGGTTATTGTAGAGAATGTAAAATAATTAAATAAATAAAATGAAATAAAGTTATCTACTTTAATTACAATAGAATAAAAAAGAATAAAATAGATAGTGGACAATTTACAAGGGAAGACAAACAACATGTACACATTTTTTTTACTTTTCTAATATGTAATTTTTTGTCTTTTTAATAAGAGATATTTACAACGGAAAAATACAATAAAATAATATAAATAAGATACAATACAAGCATGATTTTTTTGTATTTTTTAAAAATTAAGAAAGGTAAGATAAAAAATGAACAAAGAATGAATATATACATGGAATACAATGTACATCTAGGCCCCAAAACCCAACTTTTGCAAATGAGCTCCGATTTTAATGAAACCACTTCTGTTGGATAGATAATTTTCTAACTTGAACTTTAAAAGTGAGTTTGGTGAATTTGTAGTTCATACGGAGCGGGAATTTAGCTTGGAAGTTGGTCTTTACGGCTTTTTCCTATTGGGATCTAGGAGCATTTATTTAAGGTAAAATTTGTTTTGTATTTATGTATTTTTCTATACATTATTATGAACAAGTTAGAGAAAGAATTAGCTAAAAAGGAGTTGAAATGGAATTATTAAAAATCCATGAAGTTTTGGGCTATTTACAAGTATAAAACTCCTTTGATTTTGCGGCTTTTTTTTATTGTTAATTTATTTTGTACAATCTTATATACAGTAATTAGTGAGTTTTATTTACAAGAGGTATTTTGTTAATTTATTGATTTTATTGACATTTATATGGGATTTTACTCGAGGATTTTGCTAAGATCAAGATATTAAGATGATGAATCGCGGATTCATCACTCACGAGCCTCAAAATGAGCAAGCTAATGAACCTCTTAATGAGTCATTGTTCCATTTTAAACATTAAATTATGAAATGCCATTTGCAAAAATAAATAAAAATGTTAAAGTTATGAGAATATATAGGTGATAATGTACACAGGATTTTTAGTTTCTTATTTATGCAATTATGAATGCTAAAATATGAATCATATTTACACATTCATGAATGATATAAAATATAATTTATATGTATAAATGCAATTATTGACTTTGGAACTGAGATCTATTTTCATCTTTTAGAGTGATGAATCACATATTCATCATCGACTCGATTTGAAGTTGGGTAGTGCAATGGATGAGTACGTCAATGAAGCTCCAGGATATGATGGAAGATGAGCTTTAGCGGCCTTGATTCTTACATAACCAAGGATGATACGAGGGGACTTCAATGAAGAAAGCGAAGAGGATCGAAATGGGGAGAAAGTGGTTTGGGAACAGGTTAATTCATAGTGGAATCAGAGCTGGAGCCAAAGCTCCAACAAATGAAAAAATTAGAAATTACACTAACCTATTAAATAATTGCTTAAACTAATGATTGAAGTATGCTAATGGAAGGAAATGACACAAAAAGGCATGAAAGAATAGCACATACCTGACATGGTGCCAAGGAGCAGAGATGATGTGCTAACAGCTACTCAGACGAGGATGGATCGATGCTTCAATACCTCTTTCTCCACACTAAGTCCGCCACGATCTTCCTATTGTCACCAGGAAGCTCAAGCAATTCAACGAAATGGGGTAACATAGGGTGAAAAGGATTAAAAAGTTAAAAAGGAGATGGGTGCTTATTACGCATATGGTGGAGGGCAAAAGGGGGAAGAGGGTTGCATGAAGATCCGACGAGGTTGGTGAGACCTGAGAGGCTAGTGAGATGGAGCAAGGTGAGAGGAAGGTAATTTGTGAAGGACTCAAGATCCATCGAGCCATGGATCATCGCCAAAAAAATGGAGAAGCTCAGGGTCTCATGACTTCTGAGAGAAGTCAGAGGGGAAGAAGGACAAATGATCGGTGGGTCAACAGTCAAAGGCCCCTGATTGGTCCATGAGGACCAATAAGAAAAAAACAGGGGATTAAACACCATATTAACTAGGGTTTTTACCCAGCAGACCCTAGCCAATCACCTCCACGACCTTTTGCATAACGTAATTACCCTATCGACCCTATAAATTACCCCAAGAACCCTCGCGAGCTTCAAACAGAGTAACCACAAGGTTCATAGGGTAAGAGTTGACAAGTTTACGGGGTCGAGGGGAGAATTATCATGTTTCAAAGGTTGTGGAGGCAATTGGAAAAGTTTATAGGGTCTGCCCGGTAAAAATCCCTATTAACTATGTTAAAAATAATAAATTATTTTACTAAATAAAAGTCAAAACATTAAAAAAATGTTTCTTATTTTTTTTACCATATTATGGGCATTTTTATTAATTTTTACTATATTGTCTATTAGGTGTTAATATTTACAAGTATATGCATATGTATATTTATCTTTTAGGTATTTTTTATTTTTTATTTTATTTTTATTGTGATAGGTACATAATTTATATTTATAATATATTTAAATACATATTTAAATATTTTTATTTTATTTTTCTGATTTTATTTACATACTTAAATACATCTATGTATATACATCATAGGTATAGTATACATATATAGTTTATTACATTATTTATTTTAATATATTTTTAATGATTTTATGTTGTATTTACATTTTATATTTATTTGAAATAATATTTAAAAATATTTAAAAATAAAAAAGGTAAAATTATAAAGAATAAATAAAATGAATAAACTATGCAGGTATATGGTATAATGGGACCCCAAAAGGCAGCTTTTGTATCTTAACTCCATTTTTAATGAGACCACCTTCATTAGATAGATAAGTTAATTTTAGGAATAATAAAAGTTAGTTTGGTGAATTTTGAGTTTGTATGGATAAGATATTGGTATGTGAAGTTCAATTTGTGATTTTTTTTCATATGTGTGTCCCAGTCACACTATATATTAATTTTATTGGCAATTAATTTTGTATTTTTATGTATTTTTATGTACAAGTTTCATGCTGGCCAAATCTTTATTTAGTTAAAATGAGTAATAAAATAGGTGAAATATTTATTTACATGGGAATTAAATTAGGGATTTAACTAGTATTTCTATACAATTGATCACCATATCTCCCCCTACTTTATTTTTGGTCGTTGAAGTCAATATTAACTTGGTTTAGGGTCTAGGTTCATTCAGTATTTGCAATACTTCATTTCTTATTTTTTTCCCTTTTCCTTTGTTCTTTTATTTTGAAATTAAATGCATGTATTTATACAACATTTCTATGTTAAATAATAAATGTTATTTTATATAAATTAATGTTATTTACATGCATTTAACTAGAGATTTAAGGACAAAATGAAATAATAAAGGTAATGAAATGGAGATTCATCACCCCCCATATACTTTCCTTTGCTAGTCCCTAGGAAACACTTATGATAATAAGTGCATAAGAAGAAAGTAAAGAAAAGAAAAATAAAGAACTTGGAATAGTTTTGACTCTTAAACTTATCTTAATAAAATCAAAGTTTCGAGCTCAGTTAATACCTTTGGAATGTTAGTTTGTTCGGAACCACATTCAGGTTAGGAATTGTGACTCAACAACCTTTAGCAAACATATTCCTCTATTCAGTTCAACCCAAAGCCTGGTCAAAACTGTCCTTTCAAACGTATACTCTCGTAATGTTAAAATGACAGGTACCATGTGTGTGAACTGTGTTAGCTCTTCCCAGACAAATAGCTGAACTATCAAGTGGTCTCCTCCCCAGGTAACTCATCCTCGGGGAGATGGATATTTCCTTATGAGTTCAGGTATGTGCTAGTGCACAACGAATGAGGGGGAAGCTAGAAGAAAGGGAAAAGAAGTGGAAACGAACCAGTGTAGTCATTTTCCTTGTGAGGCTTGGTCAATGTATACAAGTCTCCACCAAGAAGTAGGCCTTTTCTGGAAGCTCAAAATTTTTGGAGTTTTTGGTATAGGCTTATTTTTGGGTATTTCTTTGTTTTGCGTTGCTCTGCATTCTTGTTTTTCCCCAATGGATGTAGAATCTTTTGTTCCGCCCATGTTTTGGGGTCTTAGAAAAATTGTGCTAGAAGACCATTCATCATCTGAAGCTTTATTTCAATCCATTCTCCAGTCATTAGATGTCCATTCTAACAGAGAAATAGTGGGTTGAAGTATCGATTTTGGAAATCTCCAAGAATGGTTTCTTGAGCCACCTTTAACGAAGTGGTCCCATATCATCCCAACTTAGACTCCAAGATATTTCAACTATCCATCTTGGTTGAGATATGTTTTGAGTGTGAGCTCTCAAGTCAAGCCATTGTCTTAAGAGTCATACCGATGACATGAAAGGTTCTAGTTATACACATTGAATCCACTCATGAAACAGTCTCATAGAACATAGAGAATTAAGTCAAAGTGACCTGAAGCGTCCCAATTCCAGTCCTTCGTAGGTTCCACTGAAATTAAGTGGATTAAGATCTAGTCTAAGCTCCAATATTCGGACTTTATTAAGACATTCAATTTTCAACATTATTCCAAAAAATGTGTATGCAATGCAATGCGAGAAAATATTTTTGTGAAATTTTTTCTGTTTTTGAACTTTTTATGGTGTTTTTGAAAAGTTTTGCAAATTTTTATGGGATTTTTTAAAACATTTTGCAAATTTTTATATGATTTGAAATTTTTAAAATTTGTAGTGATTTTTTATAAGGGATAGTGGATTTGATTTGTACATATATTTACACAGGAGTGAGTGTATATTTACAAAAATTGGTTATAGATTTACACTAGAAATTTGTACGTAAGTTAAGTATCAGTTGTTATCTACAGGTTTTATGTACAAGGGTTACATATTTATATATATATTATAAATAGTTTTGTTAGATTTGTCATTTACCACAACTGTATACATGGTTCTCAAAATAATTTGAAAATATTTTTACAAACATTTTGAAAACTTTATTTTGCAAATAGTTTTTACACAGAATTACAAAGTTCGAAAACCATTTTGCAAAGATTTTTCAAAGGTATAGATAGATTTTTCAAAGTAGTTCACAACCATTTTACAAATCATTTGCAAAGTAATTTCCACCACATTTTATTCAATGAAGTGAACTAACTTTTTATAAACATTTGCAAAAGATTTTACAAAGTTTTGAAAACATTTTACAAAATATCTTCCAAATGGTTTCAAAAGATTTTTCAACATATTTTACAACTATTTTTCAAATCATATTGCAAAACATTTTACAAACAAATTTATTTATCGTATTTATAAAGAATTTTTAATAATTTTATACATATTTATTATGTATTCTTTACAGTTGACTTATTGTATACCTTTATCCAATATAGTATATTATCCATATTATAGAAAATACAAAATAAAGAATTATGGCTAAAGTATATACAACTTATATACAACCCCTATACTTAGCACGAAATATGTCCTCATAGTGATCGAAGAGAAATAAAGGAAAACAAAACTCATGCTATGTATAGAAAAGCCTATACTACAATGACTCAATCAAGGAATAGGAAGCCGATCACCCCCCTATACTTAGGATCACTTAATCCTAAATGTAGTAGAGTGTACACAAAACGGTGATGCTCGAGGATTAGAATATATGAAATCAATGACTCGGCTTGTCCCCCCTATACTTAGGGTGAAATATCCCTAAGTATAGATAGAATATAAACAAGTTGAGAAACAAGAGAGAGAAGAAATAAAAGAATAACCTGAATACGCGCTCCCCCCCTCCCATACTTAGGATGAAGTATATCCTAAGTATAGCACAGATGGATGGGATGAATGAAATATGGAAGAATGAAAGGTTTGAAAATTGAAATGAAAAGGAGAAAAGAAGAGAAGAAGAAAAATTAATCAAAAATATATTTGGTTGCATCATCTGAATCTTGTGATTTTGCTGAGAGATCTTCATCAAATACAACTTGAATAGAATTGGCAACGGCTAGGAATGTATCATTATCTAAATACAGCTTCAGCAACTAACCGTTGACAATAAATGGTTGCGTGTTAGATGACAGTTTAGATATCAGAATGCTTCCACTGTCATGCACAGTCTTCATGAAGGGCCCTATCCACTTACTTTTTAATTTATTCAAGAATAACTTTAAATTCACATCAAATGACCACATGTTCTATCTAGGCTCGAAAGTTTTTTTGTCTGATGTACTGGTCGTGCCATCGTTGGACCTTCCCATTGTACATCAAGTTGTTTAGTATACGTAGTCTTGGAATTCTATGAGATTGTTCATATATATCTCCATGTTTTGACCACCTCGTTGTGAGTCAAGATAGCAAATGTTTACTTCCCAAAGAGATTTGTGAATTTACTCCATCGAAAGATGCCATGGCTTTTCCATATAAAAGATGGTAGGGCAACATGCCCAAGGAGACTTGTGCGTAGTCCGATAAGCCCATAGAACTGAATCTAGAAGTTGCGACCAGTTCTTCCTATCCGACCTAATACATTTCTGTAATATGATCTTGATTTCTCCGTTGGATAATTCGACCAGGCCATTAGACTGAAGATGATGAGGAGATGTGGCATGATAATTGATAACGTACTCCTTCACAAGGTTCTTTACCTTTTTATTAATGAAATGGCTACCCCTGTCTACAATGAGAATCTTCAAGATCCTGAACCATGAAATGATCTTATCTTTCAAAAATCGTTAGATTTTTCGGCTATCAATAGATTAAACGAGAATAGCTTCTATCCAGCGACTCACATAGTCAACGACAAGAAGGATGTATTCATATCCTTGACTATTAAAAAATGAGCCCATGAAATAAATGCCTAAATTAGTTAGAGGGGCATGGAGTCTTTTGCACTAAGGATTCCTCCCATTTTCTGACAATTTATGTTACCTTTCACATATGATACAGCATCCTTGAATAGTGTGAGCCACCAGAGGCCACACTACAGTATTTTTGCTATCATTATGCTTCCAGAATGGTGCCCTTCAGATTTGAGCTTACGATAGTGCTTGAGGACACTAGTGTACTCCTCCTGAGGGATACACCGATGCCATATACAATATGCTCCTTCTCTGAAGAGCTATGGATCTTCCCATTGGTAAAAAAGAATATTGGACGAGAATTTATCCTTCTTGACACTCGTCCACTCTTGTTGTGCCACCCCAGATACAAGGTAGTTCACAATACAGGCATACCAGGGGAGAGATGCAACACTGAGAACTGATTTATCAGGAAAGGTTTCTATGATCGGCATATTATTCAACTGAGTATCTATGCATTCTATTCTAAAAAAATGTTCTGCTACCACGTTCTGAACTCCATGCCTGTCTTTGATTTCTAAATCAAATTCCTAAAGGAGAAGGATCCATCTGAGTAAGTGTTATTTGGCATCCTTCTTCTGCTCTAAGTATCAGATATTAGAGTGATCAGTGTAGAAAATGACTTTAGATCAAAGCAAATAGGATCTGAACTTCTCCATGGCTAAAATCACTGCCAGCAATTCTTTCTTTGTAACTATATTTTTTGTGCACCAACTAATGTTTTGATTTCATAGTGAATATCATAGGATAGTTTGTCTCTTCTTTGTCCTAATGCATCCCCAACTACGAAATCGGATGCATCTACCATGATTTCAACTAGGGGAGACCAATTGGGTGGCTATAGGATAGGAGCCTGAGTGACAAGATCTTTCAACTAATGAAACAATTGGAGAACCTTAAGATCAAAATGGAATTAGGTGTCCTCGCATAATAATTATGTAAGAGGTCAAGAAATATTGTCGAAGTCCTTGATAAATCTTTAATAGAAACACATAAGCCCCAAGAATGACCTCACATTCTTCACTGTTTGAGGTGGCGCAAGTTTAGCAATCATGTCCACCCTTGTCGAGTCAACTTCCTTGCCATGTTTGGAAATGACATGGCCCAACATGATTCCTTTTGTGACCATGAAGTGACTCTTTTCCCATGATAACAGTAGATTGACTTAATAGCATTTCTGAAGCACTCGATCTAGGTGCGCAAGAAAAGAATCAAAACTGTCACCATAGATTGAGAAATCATCCATGAACACCTCGAGAAAACTACTGACCATATCGGCAAAAATGGATAGCATACAACATTGGAATGTAGCAAGGGCAATGCACAATCCAAAGGGCATTATCTTGAAGACATAGGTGTCTGATGAATCTCCATTTCATCACCTTTATTCTTTCATTTCGGCCTTAAATACCTAGATAAATACAAGTATATATTATTAATTTTCCAAAATAAACACCAAATAAATTGTACAAATACTAAATAAAATACTATATATTTATTGTATTTAATTCCAAAATAAAAGAATAAAGGAAGAAAAGAAAAAGAAAGGAGACACCATAGATGTTGAGTGACCGTAGATCCTGAGACACAATCATCACGATGACTTGGTCGACAAGGAATAGAGTAGGGGGAGATAGGGCAAATGAATTGTACAAAAAAGACACAAAAATCCTAATTTTTAATTCATCTATAATTGGTTTTAGGCACCTATTTTATTTTATTATTTTTACACCACAATCAATAAAATCCTCAATATGAATATTGTATATAAAAATACAAAGTAAAATACAAAATTGAGTTCACTAAAAAATAATGCATGGAATATAACTTTTTGTAAGCTATTTAATGAAGGTGGTTTCATTTAATTTGGAGTTAAGATGCAAAATTTAGGTTTTGGGCCCATATTATGCGATATACATGTAAAATTTATTCAATATATTTATTCTTAGTATTTTTCAAATTCTTTTATTTTTATAAAATTGTATATATTATTTAAATTATATGTACATAATTAAATTAAAATAAAATCATTTAAATAAAATCAAAATAAATAATACATGCAAATACATAGGTAAAATATACATGTATATACCTGTAATGTATATATACCTAATTAATTAAGTGTATATACAAACTCATAAAAATATAATAAAAATATATAAATGTGTCTAAAAAAATTAAAAATATATAAAATACATATATAAATTAATAAAATATAAACTGTAAAATAAAAATAAAATACCAAAATACATGTATTTATACATATATTTTACATGTAAATATTAACTTGTAATAAAAAGCCTCATAAAAATAAATAAAAATATGTATAAAGTATGATATAAAATTAAACTATTTTTATGTTTTAATAAAAAATCAATTAATTCATTTTCCATTTATTTATTATTTTACCAATCTTTTCAGCATGGGAAATTTCAGGTTGGTCCATGTGGACCAACCAGAACGCTCCCTGTTTTGACCCTGGTCAACATATGTAGTGTCCACTGCCACATCGTATGCAATAAGAAATGAGATCCTTAGAAAGAAGAGAGATATGTGTGCACATTATGTGACAAGTCAGATCATTAACATGACCTTTTGTTGCACTCTGCTTGATAACAATTTCCCAATAAACCTCTTACCTATTACCATGTTTGATAGACTAATCTTAGACCACTTAATCGGTCTAGAGCCTTACTACAATATGCAGATGGATCGGTCAAGAGACCAAAGAGCATATTGAGGAATGTTATATTAGCCATCGAGGGCTAGAAGCATAAAGCAAACTTCATATTCCTAAACATGGAGCTCCCTAGACGGCTAAAGGTACCCAAATCATATTACAAGATGTCTCCTAATTGTTTGGAATAGCAACAAGTAGTAGCAGACCTAGGATCTAATCTTTAATTTGTATTCCCATGCTAAAAAACTTATTGATGAAATTTTAAAATTCATTTAGATGATATGAAACAATAGTATTATCCTTGAACTTCAACTGCATCCCTGTATTTGAAGCATACAAATTCTCCAACTTGGACCAAAGTATCCATGCACTTGAAGTTCAATCAGTTTGAATGTATGATTGTACACATTCTCATCCACAATCAACCAAATAAATCTACATATTTGCTCATGCTTGACATCTCATTCTTTATTTCTCTTGGATATGGTCATTTGGGTGGCGAAAATTGGAAGGTGTATGACATTCACAAATAGAAATTTTTCATCTTATTTTTTCACAAATTATAGTTGGTCCCATTAACATTGATCATTATATTAGTGTTTTACTTAATCTTATCAACCATATCAGCTCTGATACCATTTATTGGGAATGGATTCCCAGTATATAAAAAATCGTGGAGAAAAGGCCAAAGTTTATAAGCGGTTCATGGATGATTTATCACCTACAATCATTAATAAAAATTCCAACTATAGAAAATCAATCACAAATGCGCATAGAATTTTTTATTATGAAAAACCCTCAATGTAAGGAGAAAAATCACAGGGTTGATCTCAACTAGAATCAAGCACCATAATCAGATCAGTCTCATGTGAAGAGATTACATGAAGCTGACCCTTTGTATGGAGTCACAAATCACCAAACAATTGTGAATAGTAGAGAGAGGAAATACTATCAAGTTAATAACATCGCTACCAAATTATAGAAAGAATACGAGGGAATAGCAAATCTGAATACCATTCTCCCTGAATTTTGCTACAGTATCCAAAACCTTTTTTATGTTTCCTCCCTCTTAAAGATTTCTTTCTTGTGTTAAGAGAAATAATGTTGTGATATATGGGTGTACCTCATCCCTTCTATTTATTGTTCATGGAGAATTTTGTGCATCCATATAATCTCACCAATCTAAAAAGAATTAGGAGAATCTTATCAATAAAAAAAGAATAATGAGTATCTCGTCAATCAATTAAGGGATCATGAGAAACATCAATCAATCTCGTATTTAATTATTGCAAATCAGATATTATGTTGTTAATCCAAAACTTTGTTAGGGATATAGTTTGTCCAAATTAAAATAAATTCTCATATGAAGGGGAATGTATCACCATTGTGGGGGTTGCGTTAGTGTAAGAAGTAGTTGAATCATTCAAAACGGATTTGAGCAAGAATCCATGTAGCTGACCCTACCTATAGTGGGAGAAGGCTTTGCCTTTTATGAAGGGGAACATATCCAACTTAACTAAATGTCGAGAAGAGAGGGTCCAAGAGGGTTCATTGTGGGGATTGGAGATGGAGCCTCAAAATCCAAACACTGATTCATTTTTTTATTTCGAGTTACATGTTCACGTTCTTTTGCCCTTTTGCATAGGGATTGATCATATAAGCTCATTAAGGTGTGTAATTTAAACTGACATCTTTTATCCTTTGTTTTACTCCATTCTCTATGTGTAGTGAATAATTATACATTATCTCTCGTTAATATACCTACAAACTCATCTCTCTGCATTCTAATACTTGCAACAATAACGTCCACAGAATTACCTTATATTAGATTTGTTTAGCTATAACATATTTATACTAAAAGAAAAAACTAGAGTTTGGAAGCTGATCAAATAGGTAGATAAGTATCGACAATGAATCCCGTTTGCTCCATTTGCGTTCTCATGTGATATATTGCTTAGTCTGTCTAAATTATCCTCCATAAAATTGATATGCAGAATTGGCATTTTGCTCTGGTAAACAAATTTCCTTGCCAGTTCCCGTAACACCATTATGATACTCTTTCCTAAGTCGACAAATATTCGATTTGATTTATTGTTTTATAATGCCATATGCAAGTTCAAGAAGCACTTTGAGTTGTCCATGGCAAAAGGAATATGATTTCTACAAACATATATATTAGCAGAAATGAATGGGCATCCCTTTCTCATCTAGATATTGGAAAGAACATATCCCTTTTATAAGCGCCTTTATTCGTCCTACTCCACAAGGCATAATATATATATAGAGAGAGAGAGAGAGGATAGGGAGCATGCACCCGGGTGCATGTAATTTTACATGCACCCGGCCCTATAACTTCCATTTTTTATTTTTTTCAAAAAATACCGTCATGTACATTCATCTATATATCCCTCTTATATGTCATTCTAATTTCGTCAGAAATAGAATCTCCTACGCCCTCCATCCAGAACTAGTCAATACAACAATTCTAAGACCGTTAAAATTACATGTTCAAGATGGAAGGCGTAGGAGTCTCTGTTTCTGTCGAAATTGGAATGGCATATAGGAGGGATATATAGATGAATATACATGGCGGTATTTTTTGAAAAAAAAGTGGAAGTTATAGGGCCTGGTGCATGTAAAATTACATGCACCCAGGTGATTACTCCCTATCCTCATATATATATATATATATATATATGTGTGTGTGTGTGTGTGTGTGTGTGTGTGTGTGTGTGAGGGGCGATCCTGTGAGAGCCAAAATTGGTCAGAGCATGAGAGGAGTGATTCTGGACCATAAGATTCTATCTTCTCTCTCATGATCTTCTCTCTCCTGGTTGAATCTTGTGGTCCAGAATCACTCCTCTCATGCTCTCATCAATTTTGGCTCTCACAGGATCGCTCCTCTATATATATAGAGAGAGAGGGGGCGATCATGTGAGAGCCAAAATTGATGAGAGCATGAGAGGAGTGATTCTCGACCACAAGACTCAACTAGGAGAGAGAAGACCAGGAGAGAGAAGACAGAATCTTGTGGTCCATAATCACTCCTCTCAAGCTCTCACCAATTTTGGCTCTCACAGGATCGCCCCTATATATATATATATATATATATGGATTTAATGAGGATGCCCGCGGGGCAGCCAACATGGCTGCCCCGCTCCCTATTTCGGCGTGTTTTTTATTATTTTTTTTGAAAAATAAAATCATGTATATTCATCCCTATATCCCTCCTATATACCATTCGAATTTCGTCAAAAACAGAGACTCCTACAGCCTCCATCGAGATGGTGTCGATTTAAAAAATCATGTTACCGTTAAAAAATGACCACCTAGATGGAGGCCGTAGGAGTCTCTGTTTCTGACGAAATTCGAATGGCATATAGGAGGGATATAGGTATGAATATACATGGTGATATTTTTTTCAAAAAAATAAAAAAACATCGAAAATGATGCGGGGGCAGCCATGTTGGTTGCCCCAAGGGTGCAACCCCATTAACCTCCCATTATATATATATATATAGAGAGAGAGAGAGAGAAGGGAGTATGCACCGGTGGGTGCAGCAAACTAGCTACACCCGGTCATTTATTCATTGGTTTTTTATTTTTTTTGAAAAAAAACTTATGGGGATTTACTTAGTTTATTGTGTGGAATATGTGTTTCAAATTTCATGCAAAACAAACACTCCTAGCATACCCATCTAGATATGGTCAATTTCAATAATTCTGAAACTGTTAAAATGTCATACCCTTGATGGAGATGATAGAAATGCCGAATTTAGGTTAAATTGGTATGATATCATGGTGATATATAGTTATTTACATCCTCTTAGATTTCATTTCAAAAACACAAAAAATCAAAGAAAAAAATGGCCGGGTGCAGCTAGTTAGCTCCACCCGCCAGTGCAGCCTCCCAGCCCTCATATATATATATATATATATATATATATATAGGGTAAAATAGGGCTGCCCCCAGGGAGTAGCCAACTTGGCTACTCCCACCCCTATTTTTCCCTCATTTTTTTATTTTTTTTGGAAAATAAAAATTTGTATATTCATCATTATATCCCTCTCACATTCTATTAAAATTTCGTCAGAAACAGAGTCTCCTAAGCCCTCCATCAAGACGTTATTTTTTTAACGGTCGCAGGATTTTTTAAATCGACCATGTTTGGATGGAGGCCGTAGGAGTCTCTGTTTCTGACGAAATTTTAATAGAATGTGAGAGGGATATAATGATGAATATACAAAATTTTATTTTCCAAAAAAATAAAAAAATGAGGAAAAATAGGGGTGGGAGTAGCCAAGTTGGCTACTCCCTGGGGGCAGCCCCATTTACCTCATATATATATATATATATATATATATATATAGGGTAAAATGGGGCTGCCCCCAGGGAGTAGCCAACTTGGCTACTCCCACCCCTATTTTTCCCTCATTTTTTTATTTTTTTGGAAAATAAAATTTTGAATATTCATCATTATATCCCTCCCACATTCTATTAAAATTTCATCAGAAACAGAGACTCCTAAGCCCTCCATCCAGACGTCATTTTTTTAACGGTCACAGGATTTTTTAGATCGACCATGTTTGGATGGAGGCCGTAGGAGTCTCTGTTTCTGACGAAATTTTAACAGAATGTGAGAGGGATATAATGATGAATATACAAATTTTTATTTTCTAAAAAAATAAAAAAATGAGGGAAAATAGGGGTGGAAGTAGCCAAGTTGGCTACTCCCTGGGGGCAGCCCCATTTACCTCATATATATATATATATATATATATATATATATATATATATATATATATATAAAATAAGCTGCAGGTATAGCATAGCATCTTGCTTGCATGGTGTGAGAGTTGTGTTCCATATTCTCTAATCCCATCCGAAGGTGATAGGCAACTTTGAATCCCATTCTGTCCTGCAGATTCTAATTTCGAACGGATACTCGAAACTATTTCAAATTGGCCGAGATGCCTTTGGATATTTTGCCATTACAAAATACAGATGCCAATTCTTCTCCAATCACCGTTCATCTTTTGCATAGGAACTCCCTATTCGGTCTCGGTTTTATAACTTTATGGAAAGCACCACATGTCATTCTATATTATTTTATAGCTTTCTTTGCACCATATCACAATCAACAGTGCTATGGTTACGTTAGTCCAATTTCTCGTAACGGTGCACATGTTATTTGAACTTTAAAGACATAGCTATTATGATATCTTACCTTAACTACTAACCCTTTATTTCATTGGACCAGCCACAGCAAACCTACAGCTCTATCCCCCAATAAGGCCTCCCATATTCCTAGAAAGGTTCCCTGTATACAGGGGTGCTTCAAATAAGACAAGGTTTTTTTCTAGTTAAGGAAGGTCAACTTCATTTTTAACATTTTTAATATATCTAGAGATGAGAATGGTTCGGACTTGAGATGGGATATATAGGGTCCAAGCTCAAGCCCATTTAATAAGTTGAGTTTTGGGTTGGGCTCAGGCTTGCATAATTTTGTGATCCGCGTAAGACCAATCCGGGCCCAATTCTTATCGGCCAGGCTTGGCCTGTATCGGCTTTGTTTTCAATGGGTATTATAAAGATTGCAACCAAATCCCTACAATCAAATATTTACTCATATCGTCCTCTCCTTTTGTAATTTACGAAACCCTTCATTTTAAAAATTTTTTTATTGGTTTGTCCCAGATCTACTCTTATAAATCTACCCAAACGGATGGATAACGTTAAACACTTGTGTTTGATTCTCTTAGATAGCATGTAACTATGAACGAAAAAAGTGGTTCTTGTATACTGCTGTTTGAAAATATTTTAAAAAAAAAGATATACATGTTAAGATACATATATTATACATATGAATTAAGCGCTACATAGATTCAATTCAAGTATGTAAAATGGTTGGAAATTAATAGAATATTTGAGAGAATACTTATATATATTGCAATGTACTATTCTTTCATGTCGTATCTTTGCTTAGCTACATTGATTAAATATGTGATTAAAATTTGAAGTATTATTAAATTTTTCAGCTTGCCATTAGACGATATCCCGCCCCAACTCTAGAATGCGATCAAAACGAAGGGTCAACATGAACCCTAAACCCAGATAGCAGGCTGGCAGAACTGTTTGTGGGCCCAACTCTTGGGCCAAATTTCGAGTATGGCTTGCGGGTCTAGTAAGTTGGGCTGCCCTCAGCCCGAGTCCAGCTCCAAAAAAATGAGCATGCACTCTAGGCCCAAGACTTGCCCATGTTTTTTTGGGCATGAGCCAGGTTGCTCATCCCTAAATATACCTTTCAAGCTGTTTAACATGGATTTAATAAGTAAATACTAATAGCACAATGGTATAGAGATAAATACTAATGGCACAATGGTTTGCGGGTCTAGTGTGTGACCATGAGCACGTTTTCTTTTTCTCATATGCATACATACATATATCTCAACATACATAAATACATACAAACACACACATACATATATATATGTGACAATGTGTGGTTTTATAGTTTAAAATGTGCTAGTTATAGGTTACATGACATTACAAACCATTTGCTAATTTTACTAAATTCCTTGTGGCTTTTACAAAAAAGAATATTGGTCATTCTTAATTCAGGAAAGATCCTGTCTCAGTTGAAGGGCTCTCTATTGGGAAAACTTGAAATGAGATATGGTCTTAAATGAGTTAAGGAAATCGAACGCCATTTTGGACATTTTTTATATATCTTTCATGCATGTTTAACCTTGTATTTAATATATGAACCCTATTAGTACAATTATAAGATGATAATTTTGAATATATATTTTTATATTAGAAGAAGAAATTTCTTATATATGTATATTACAATGTGTAGTTTTTGTGAGTTCCTCGGGATCGTGATACCAGTAGAGTAGTAGTGTATTGATGACAATTACAAAACTTTTGCAGAAATATATCAAGTGCATCACAAATAATCAACCAAGTTAATAAACACATTGCATAATACATTACATCGGAAATCAAACCGACTGAAAACCATGACCAGAGTCACCTGACTCGGGATTTAGTTAGTTGTAGTAACCAACTACTTTACTATAAAGCCCAAGATATAAAAGTGGTTATCTTCCTTGTTTACAAAATCATACCGGTTCATAACTTTGGATCAGACATCAAAGTCAACACTACATATCAGACGATGAAGCAACTGTAGATGGTAGACTATCTCTAACCTTTAGCTTCCTTGGAGAATGTGAAACCTGCAAACAAAGAACTTCTTGCAAGCTTGAGGATCACAATATAGGCTTTAGTTATTTTGATCTCACTAAGTTAACTCTTTTACCTAACTCATTCAACACCCTTGAATCTCTATTCTCCTATGCAGTGATCCTGAATCAAGAGTTCCATCAGATATCAGTCGGTGAAGTAAGGATGGCCATCACCTTCTCAGGATGGAGATCCTTTCTTGATAATTACTTAACGATAAAGTTGAGTCCTCAGTCTAACTCTTTAGATATCCAACCTTGCATTGGTCTTTATGATCCAACCTTTTGGATCAACAACTGTATGATATCAAGAAGTCCATCGTGCATAACCCTAAGTGTAAGAAGGGACCTATTATACAAACTTAATCATTCTTCATTTCAGACTAAAGATTGATATGTAAAAACTTTTATTGCATAATGGATATCCATGGGTTCACATGTTCGATATAGGAGTCATGATAGGTGAAGGTAATGTGTTATCCTCACGCATCACGGAAGCGTACAGACTGGATCAAATCTGATCCACATCAACTAGTCATACTAGTTGATATGGCAGCAAAAAAAGTTGTGATAAAAGCACATGGCACAAGAACCTTTCCCATATTGTTTCATCAATACCACATATGTTTAGGCTTACCTCTTGAAGCGTGGTCGTCATCCTCAAAGCTTTTAAAATAAGAAGCCCCCTGACTTAATTCAGACGAGAGTGCACTTGTGGATGTGATGATGAGTAACAAACTTACCACAATCCCTAGCGACAATCCAAGTGATAAATCTCCTAATTTTGTCTCATGAAATCATGTGTCTTCTTCACGAGCACGATGTACGGAAGAGGATGGAGTCACAAGAGCAATCAATCTGTCCACATGACAACAGCACAACAATGATCACAATCTCCACCAACCTTTGGTAGGGGGATGAACTAGGGTTGTGGAGTGAGAGAGTTTGGACGTGTGGAGAGAAATAGAGAATTTAGATTATGCAACAATTGCATATAGCTTAAGGTAAATAGGGTTAGGGTTAGCCTCTCTTTTATAATATTTTAGAAGTCTATAGATTTCAATCCACGTGCTCTTGATAATCAATGATTTAGATTGATTTGTGTTTCCTTTTAGTTCACAAAAAACACAAAAAAATTACAAAGAGATAATTTGAAAAAAAATTCAAATTATATAAATTAAAACAAAATAATTAATAAATGGATTTCAATTAAATAAAGCTCCAATCATTTACTAAAAATAGGGTGGGCATCCACCATAGTTCAACAATCCATGGGCGTCCACTCTAAGGAATGGAATCCCACTATATATAAGCTTGCCAAACTTAACAATTTCTTCGAGATTGACTCTAAGGGATGGCTTGTACAAGCTCTCCTGAGGGTAGCTTTCAGGGTCAGATGCCTGATTGAGGCGCGAGCATGAGGAAAAGCGAGAGAGAAAGCGCAGCCCTGAGGTGAGGGGCCAGTCTCAGATCAGAGTCGAAAAGAGGAGCTTGGTGCTTGCTTTCAAGAAAAAGACAAGCTTATTAAGTGGGTCTTTGTATAGAGAGAAGTGTCGAAAAGCCACACCATTATCTTCTTTTGAAAACCCCCGCAAAAAAGAGTGCATAATCTTAGTTGGCTTAATGACGCTCTAACGATCTTTCATATGTTCTTGGTTTTGTTTGATCTCGAGAGGTCCACTATAGAACTTTCTCTTCTCAATCTCGATCTCACGCACCTCGGTTCACAATTGAATGCACTTGCTAAGCCAACTACTTAACTCAGTCAATCTCTTTTGTTCTTAAACATGTGAAGATGTGGTGTCTAATTGTTGATTTGTTTCTCTTTTGCAGGGACTCAGCCCTGAGCTTCACCCTCAGATCCACGTTTGAGCAACTAACTGGATATAAGCTTCTAAAGAAGGAGAAGCTTATATGACGGTTGCTTCTATTGGAGCGAAGACTTTCATCCCCATCCTCTTCCTGCTCTGAACTCCTTTCTCATGTCAAGGACTCAGATGCTCAGGTGCTAGATTACTTAATTAAATAATTGAATAATCACCAAATAAGTCCAAATTAGATGTTATAATTACAATTACACCATTGACTATTGAGAATTAAATTCTTCCATCCAATATTTAATGTAAATCATGTTTACATTAAATTATGTAATGTGAATTCAATTCTCATTAACATATAAATTGTGAATCTCATTCACAATTAACTCTCTCCAAGATATTTTGGATCATATCCACATTATCCATGATTATTGTGGATAGAGTTATCAACATTAATCATATCCACGATAATTGAATCCAATTTATTTATCATGTATGTCTCTATCTACATTAATTGTGATAATTAAATCATATTTAATTATCCAAGTTTCTAATACATAAATAAAATTGCTCATGGAATAATTCTTGAATGATTTTAAGAATTGTGTGCCTTCTCCTCAGATATTTGGAGATAAGGTCAGGGTAATTATATGTGCCATATATAGTGGCTTGGATAGTGAAATTCAATCTCATATATGGATCTAGAAGATCATTCAGAGATCTTTGATCATGCCAGACATGATATCCCATCTTCTCATTGCATCCTAATCAAGTTTCTTTGCGGGAACTCAGGCTACAATCAAGTAGCCATCGCCCCTGAAGATCAGGAAAAGACCACTTTTACTTGTTCTTTCGGTACATATGTGTTCAAGCACATGTCATTTGGGCTTTGCAATGCCCCATGCACATTTCAGCGGTGCATGATCGTTGTATTTGCTGAAATGGTGGGGGATTTCCTGGAGGTCTATATAGATGATTTCTCGGTCCGTGGTGATTCATTTGATTCTTGTTTACTGCAGGGTTGAGTCGTTAGCGGAGTATCGCGTCGCGTTTGCTTTTAGCGCCTTATAGCTTTCCTCGTCAGCAGTTGTCTGAGATCCCCCCAGACCCCCGCTCGGCTCTTCGGAATGGATTGTTAGATATTATGGAGGTTTAGTGAGCACCATGCTGAATTTCTCTACCATTTTTTTCTCTTTCACTTTGGCCAATATGAGTTTACCTGGTACAGGAAGCTTTATCGGCTTCGGACTCACTGATGTCTGGAAAGTCCCGAAGATTTGACTGTTCGGGTAGAACTGAGATAATTGAAGGATGTGACAAAGTTGAGAACAAAGAAATAGTTCAGAAAAGCACTGAAGAAAGCAGAGCACAAAGGAAGGGACCTCAGAGACTATCCCCCCTCCTTCAGGGAGACCCTTCCTCTAACTGCAATCTACTAAGAGAGAGTGTGTGGCAATCAATCAGTTGCGGAGCTTTCCCTCCCCTACTATTGGGAGGTCTAGAGAGCCTACCTACTAGGGTTCCTGCCTCTCTTTCTTAGCTATGCGGCCTTGAGTCTGCTTGAGACTCGTTGCCTCCGAGGACGAACTATAAGGAAGGAGAGTCTTCTTCATTAACTGGATCCTGCGACCATGAAGTCTAATCTCAGGCCTCACTAGGATTCATCCCACCCACGAACTAGACTCAAAGGATAAGAAAATAACTAGCTATCTGCAAACTTGGACTAAGTGCTTCAGAGATGTAGAGAAGTGAATCTGAACTCTCCTGGAAAAAAGTCAATTTATGGTTAAGGAGGGTATTGTGTTGGGGCACGTCATCTCCAAAAAGAGAATGGAGGTTGACCATGCTAAGGTAGATGTGAGCAAGAAACTTGATCCACTAACCAACATCAACTCAGTGAGGTCACTTCTGGGATATGTTGGATTTTATAAATGATTTATTTAGGATTTTCCTAAGATTGACCGACCCTTGACTGAGCTCTTAGGAAAATACATCGAGTTCTCTGTAGATCACAAGTGTTTTGAGGCCTTTGAGCTCCTTAAAAAGAAGATTTGTGACTCATCGATTCTGCAGGCTCCTGATTAGTCCCTTCCCTTTGAGATCATGACTGATGCTTTAGATTTTTCTATAGGAGCTATATTGGAGCAGCTTCGAGAGCAGATTCCGTTTCGTAATTCACTACGCAAGCAAAGTTTTGGACCCAACATAGAGAAATTACATAGTGATCGAGAAAGAAATTCTTACAATAGTATGGGCTTTAGAGAAGTTTAGGTCTGTGATTCTTGGCTTGAAAGTTACAGTTTACAATGATCATTATGCCATTAGGTATCCCATGGAAAAGAAGAACGCGAAGGCGCATCTTCTTAGGTGGATATTGTTACTGCAAGAGTTTGATTTGGAGATTAAGGATAAACATAGAGTCAAAAATGTAGTGATCTATTATCTTACGAGGATTGAGGTAAAGGATTCTATTGACTGTGAACCTATTAGAGAAACCTTTCCAGATGAGTCAATTTGTCTTTTTGACTCACTCCAGTGGTATGCCAGCATGGTAAACTATCTTTTCTCCAAGCAAGTTCCTCATGGTGACTAGGAGTAGTATAGACCAAATCAAGTCAGGTTCAAGGAAATACCATTGGGAAGATCCGTTTCTTTTCTTTGAGGGACCAGATTATGTTTGGAGGAGGTGTATTCCTCAGGAGGAATACCATAGTGTCCTCATGTATTACCATTCACTTGAGGCTGGAGGACACCATTCAGGAAAGAGAACTGCTCACATGGTGTTACAGTGTGGTTTATTCTGGTCGTCCTTGTTTAGAGATGCCACTGATTTTGTACGGTCATGCCTATTTTCCAAAGGAAGAGAGGGACTGTAGGTTCTAGAGATGAGATGCCCATGCAGCCTGTGATTTTTTGTGATGTTTTTATTCTTGAGACATCGATTTCATGGGTCCTTTCCCTAATAGCCAAGGTTTTGAGTACATCTTGTTAGCGGTTGATTACTTTTTGAGATGGGTGGAGGCTATTCCAACCCGAGCTACAGACAATATAACTATCTACAAGTTCATAAAGGATCATATTATCTCATGGTTTGGGGTTCCTAGAGTTTTGATATTTGATGGGGGTAGCGACTTTGTGAATGGAATGATGAAATCTTTAGCTAAGGACTATGGATTTGAACATAGAGAAGCTATTCCTTACCACCCACAATCGAGTGACGTGGTAGTAGTTTCAAATAGAAAGATGAAAAGCATTCTTCAAAAGTTAGTTTGCCCTGATAGGAAGAATTGATCTCAGTTCTTAGATCAACTTCTATGGGCCTATAGGATAGCTATAAGACACCTCTTAACACTTCACCTTTTAGAATGATTTTGGCAAGCCATGTCATTTGCCCACTTAATTAGTTAACAAATTTGAATGGGCAATAAAAAAATCAATTGGAGTTGTCACTTAGGGAAATTGTGTAGAGACCTTGATCTGAATGAGTTTTTGGAAATCCGTAACCAAGCATATGACAACAGCATGATCTATTAGGACAAAGTTAAGAAGTGGCATGATGTTCATATTAGATGTAAGAACTTTGTCCCGAGACAAAAGGTATGGTTGTTTAATGCAAAGTTAAAGATTTTCCACGGGAAACTTAAATCAAAGTGGACGGATCCTTTTATGGTAAAGGAAGTGCATGAGAATGGCAATGTAGAGATTTTAGAGCTTTTAAAGAATGTACCTTCCTTTTTTATTAACGGGCAGTTACTTAAGCATTTTGTAGAATCCAAGGAAAGGTTCTTGTTGAGATGATTAACTTCATGCCTAGTGATTCAGTTTCAGGTTTCTCAGAGAATGCATGAGCATCATGCTAGATTCACATCACCAGACTCAACATCAACAGATTCATATTCTTTCTGACTTCATTCTTGTAGGATTACTTTGACTCTTATTCTTTTTCCTACCTACACTTAGGCTATTCTTAGCCTAAGTGTGGGGGGAGGGGGTTCTTCATTGTGTATTCTTTTGTCTATTCTACGATCTCATCTATGTGTTTACTTCTTTTTCTTTAGTTAGGTTTTTCAAAACCTAAGTATAGGGGGGACCATCCCTTTGTATTCATTTTGACGTATTCTTTCTCATTCCCACTTATATTATTTTTTCATCAGTTCATTCATTCTTGTATACTTAGTTGGGCTATGACGTCATTTCACTTTGTAATATAAGGACATAACAAAAGCTAAGTATAGGGGGGTCTATCGTATATATTACATATATACCTTAACCGTAGCTCATTTTTTAAATTATTTCAAACTATTACGTCTATGGGTATCGTATTCTATTTTTGGGAACAGATTTTTGTAAAAACGTTTTGAAAATGATTTTGAAAATTATATACATATTTGACATAGTTTTCATGTGTTTTACGTTTTTTGTGAAAATACGGATTGACATGTTTTGGAAAATCATTTGCAAAATATTTTGGGAAACCTATATTTATGTGACATTATTTTTTAAAAATGCTTTACTGGGATTTGAAAAATGGGGTTTTACATGTTTTGAAAATTTTTGTAAAATATATGAAAAATTTCTATACATATGTGACAATGTTTGCAAAAAAAATTTCAAAAATATTTTGCAAAGCTAAGGGTGCAAATGAGTCTAATTAATTTCCATACTTACACTCATACTTGTTGAAAGTAGATACGACTAATCATATGAGTTTAGGCCAGTCACTATTTTTCTAAAGAAGTTAAAAAAATAGAAAATAAAAATTGCACTTGCTAACTTAGTAATTCTTCTCTGACACTTTCACTATGCACTTAAAGCTTGATATGGTCTTTAGCATTTGGTTTAAGGAGTCAATAGAGTTATCTCATCTTAATCATTAGGGTTTTTGACTTAAAAAATCATACCTCCCTAATTAAAAGATATGCTTGCTATATTATCTCCTTTAAAGAATTTGACTATCACTCACATGCACTGCGGCATTCATATTTGAGATGAGTCAAGGTATGACTTGAGGGACTGGGATTTGAAGCCTCAATTTGGGCTTGATCTATATGATTCTCGAGATGGGATAAAATTAATGATGGCTTCATGAAACCTGAATGTCAGCAACTTAGCCAGTATGGGACATGTTCTCATATTATCTCTTGACTTTGACCTAAAGTGTCAGAGTGTGATGACATTAAATTAATAAGTTGATCAGTGTGCACCAATCTATGGTAAAAGTAGTGGAGCTTGCTAAAAAGAAGGGAAGTTCCCTCACATACAAAATTTGAAAATCATTATGAAAGGAAAAGCTCATCATATTACAAAGTTACATCATATGAGCTTATATTCAAGGCAAGCGCTCCCAACCTTTAAGTATCCACTTGGACCAAATCATTAGGCTTGTATGAGTCAGGCTAGTATATTAAAATGAGTTCTGCACATTAGCGATACAAGTCTGTGTACAAGTCTATTATATGCTTAAAGAATACATAACATGGTGTACTCCCATGAAAACAAGTACAAATGATTCAAATTTCTCTTTGACGGACACATTGATTGGCAAAATAAAAATGAAAACTGTGTTGAGTATTGGCACTTGAGAGAATCCAGTTCTAAAGAAAGCAAGAGAAAAATAAGTACACAATCCTATATCCTCCATAATCTGGCCTTCCATCTATACCATTAAAGTTTGACGAAGTAAAGAGACGATGGATTGAGGTAAGACTAGATTTATTCCCTAGAGTTGAGGGTCGAGTCCTTAGGAGAGCTTATGATATTTGTGACTTCTGATGAAATTTTAACTTTACTCTTATAATTGCAGTCAACACTAAGTCATACTTTATATATATAGGATTTCTTTCAAATAAGACGCAATCCTTCCTAAGTTCAGGAAGGCCAGCCCCTTTTGTATAAAACAGGATGACTTTAGTAGAATACATATACAGTTTTGTATTATATTGTGCAGTTTTAATGTTTGTATTATAATGTGCAGTTTTATATGCGGCTTTGTATTTATAGCGTGCACCTATAGTACAAACTGTATACATATTCTACTAAAGTGTTCATGTTTTATACAAAAAAGGACCGGCCTTCCTGGACTCAAGAAGGAATGCGTCCTATTTGAAAGGCCCCCTATTTGAAAGGCCCCCTGTATATATATGATGAATCTCATATTCATCACTCTAAAAGATAATAATTAAGCTCAATTTCCAGAATTCATCTGCACTCTATCCATTAAATTGGATAAATATCATTCAGCAAATATAAATAATAACTGCATTTTATCTCTCATAATTGCATAAAATAAGGAGTTAAAAATCCCAGCCCAATTGACATGTAAAATAGGCTAACTTCACTGATTTTTAACTAATTCAAGCTAACTCCAAACCACCTAAAACCACTTCCATTATGTACATATTACTAACAAGAATAAATGAAAAATACAAAAAATCACTAACAAAAATGAGTGGACCAGAAACCCAAACCCTAATTTCTGGAATGCCGGAATAAAACAATGGTATCTTCCTCATATTGTATCAGATTTGATCCTACTCACTTTTGAACTAATGTACATTCAATTACCTTCAAAACAATACTATGTTCAAGTGAATCGGAGCTCATATGTGAAAGTTGAGTTTTGGGCATCTTTTGTACATTGTGTATGTTAGCGATTTTGACCTATATTTTTTAGCACATAATTAATTCATTTTATTTTATTTCTTTTTTATTTATTTTCTTTGACAAAAGTTTTATTAAAATGTACAAAATCCAAATCTAAAATGAGCTTGAAATCAAACAAACTAACCGAGTCCTAGTCTTCACTAACAGTTTGTACAAAAGTTATCGCTTTCGTATTTCATTTATTTCTTCATTTTCCTAATTAATAAAAATCTAAAAAAATAAGGTAATGTTTAAAAATTTATCCTTGATTTTATCTTTTTTATTATTTTTATTTTATATAAAAATGATAAAAAAAATTACAAAACCTAAAATTCAAGGTGTTCTATGTACATAGAGTACCCCAAAAAAACACTTTGTGAAAATGATCGATTTTTCTATTGATCTCTTCATGAAAGTTGTAGATATCATTTAGACGAGTAACTTTATGAAGAAAACGTTTTGATTTGAGGTCGTTTTCTATTTATTTTTTATTTTTCTTTGTAGTTTATTTTTTTTTTTTTGTAGTGACACGTGGCAGCTCCTGGAGCCGCCACATGTTATTCAAATTTAGCATTTACTTTTTGCTTATTTTATTAATAAATAACTAATTAAAAATTAAAATAAAAATAATAAAAAAGGGACATGTGGCAGTTCATCAACCGTTTGATCTCGGCCGATCAGATGGTCGAGACTCCTCTCCTCAGCCCACAGTCTCCCCTCCACTTTCCCCTTTTGATCGGTCCCACCATCCCTGCCTTCCTTCTTCTCTCAAATCACCATCGTCGCTCCTCGATCGCTCCGCCTCATCCCAGAACTCCCATCGAACTCACGCGACCTCCCTTCTTCGTCATCTACGCGAATCCCACGCGCCACCAATCTCCAATCAAATCCCTCGACTTGCGCTGCCAGTATCCCCATCTCCCTCAAATATGTGATCCCCTTCCATAACGGATCGACCCCACCTCCTATTTACGAACCCCATCGTGCTTCGTCTTCGCCATCCGTCGTTTGCATAGTTGAGGGAAAGACCACGGTGGTGACAGCACCTATCTCCATCAAGCGGCGAGATCTTGTTGGTGAACCCATCGTTGCAGCACCGCAAGCCTCTATGTGAGCTGCTTTTGCTCCCGCCATCTTCGCATCATCGAGCCACAATCAACATCCCCCTTCGTTCCACTCCGCTCCTCCTGCATCCGTCGAGCAGCTCGGAGCTCCTATCTCCGAGCACTATCCTCCAGTCTCCTACATCTTCATCAACCTTCCACTCAAGGACCATCTCCACCCAAGCATTCCTGAATGTTTCTGCTACGCCTCCTCATCGACTACATCAGACTCGTCTTCAAAAACTCCAGGTCTTGCGACTTTAATTGTCGGAGCTCGGCCGAGTGCTCTGCCCTCCCCCACCTTGCCTGCTCCACCTCCAACAAACCCGCTCCGTCGACCACCATAGATTCCAGGAGCTATGCCAAAGGGTCCACTGCCACCTCACGAGGAGCACCGCCTCTGAATCCATCCACTCATCGACCATCGACCATCCTCTGCCTTTGAGGGTCAGGCAACCTTTGACCACTCATGTAGGTGCTTCTCTCGGTCGGGCTCATCTGCTCCCCGCTCCTCTCTGTCGGGTTTAAGAACCAAGACCCTCACGTGCTCTGCACGTAAAGTTTGGAGAAGTTGCGAAGATTCCCCTGACCTCCTACCTTAATCTGTTGGCAATCCAACCACTCCAGGATCACGTGCCACGCTCGTGACCATCGAAAATTTTGCATAAGAGCCCTTTGAGGTCCCCTTATTTTTAGCCAAGTCCCACTGACCCAGAAATCACATGCTTAGTACGTGACAACTGGGAATTTTACAGATACACCCCTCAGGGTTTAGGTATTTACAATTAAGTCCTTCCACTACATTTTCGATTTTATTTAATTATTGTAAAAATTACAAACTGAACCCTATGCTCTCATTACATTTTGATTATATTTATTGCATCTTTTATTATTAAAAAATTGCACTTTGTTCATTAATTAATTCTTAACATTATGACATGCTTGTGATATTTTTATTCTCTCCGGTTAATTGATAATTAATATTCTTGTTAAAAGTTACATATTTTACCCATTTTATGCTTAAAATTCATAATTAAGTAACCATCACTCCAAAAATTTGCAAAAATTCATGGATAGTAGAACTAATTGCGTTTTCATTGTGCCTAAAAAATGCATTTGCATACATATTTTACTATATAAAAATCATTTTATGTATTTCGCTAATTAATTATTAATAGATATTAAATTCAGCATTTTTATGGTTTAGGATTTTTCTGAGATAAACCACCTAGTGAAATATCTTAGATAATTTTATTTCTTGAAAATAATTATATCTAATATCTATTATAATTATTTATTGACTATATGCATTCATTAATTCATAAAATATTCATTTTGTATCTAAAAACTCCAAAAAAATATATAATGCATATATTTCATCATTATTCACATCTCGGCCAAGTTTCATAATTGTTGGACTCAGTTTAACTGAAAATTGCATTTTAGTCCTAAAAATTGGTCATATTTTCATTTGCATCCAAAAAATTGCATCAAAAATACCAAAATATTCTACCTCGAAAACCGTGCAAGAACTTTGATAGACATTAATATAGGTTATTCCTTTGGAGTTTGACATTGGGACTTGCCCAAATAAAACAAACATAAAATCACTTGAATTCAGTGGAGCCAAATAGCTTAGATTTATATTTAGAAAATTAGTGTTCGGTTTTCCTCATATTTTCGAGCATTCTGACCCCCAAACCTCATCACTATACATTGTCCATCTTTCTTGTATTTCTGCTTTTATTTTATTTGATTTTCATCATTTATTTTCCTATTTTATTTTTGATTATTTTTTCACTCTCTTACACTCTCTCTCTTATTTTTTATATGAGGTACCCGACGAACGTGAAGTGATTTTCACAAAACCGACGCATCTTCACCAATCATCAAGCCGCATTAAAATTAAGATCGAGTCGAGTCGTGAGAGAGCGTAGAGTCTAGGATTTTAATTTCTACAATTTTAAGATTTGTAATTATTTGCTCATTTACAACAGTGTCCTTTGGACACTCGCTTGTATAAATAAGACTCAAACTTTTTTTATGGTGTGCGGTGGCCTGTTTCACTCTCCGATGAGGGTGGGGCCCAACTTGAGTAGCTTCTAGGTTAGTCCTGCACATACTTCTATTAGAGCTTCTAGGATTTTATTGTTTGTGCTCGTAGAATCTAGAACCATACATCACTTAATCGAGATGCAGATTCGATCATTCAACTCAGTCGAAAATTTAACTCAATTCTTCACATCTAATAGAACTTTTTGCTAGGTGTGGTTTTGTCAGATTGCATTCCATATAGAATAAATTTTTATATTCTTGTATTGCATCCCACATGGAGATTTTGAGGAATCACTGTAAGTCTTCTAACTGAGCATACATCATTATTTTCCGCATGTATAGGCTTTTCCCGAATTTCTCCCTCTTGTTTTGTCACGTAAAATATAAAAGGAAATTGGGACTGGACGGTAGACGTGTATTTATGCTCACCTAATTTTTCAGTGATCGCCAAATTAAAATTGGAACTACTAAACAAGGCCGACTTTAATCAACTCATAAAATCAAGAATTTTGCGGGAGAGCAACCCAACCATTGGATTGATTTATTGTTCTAAGTGAGCGAGAGACGACACTTAAGGCTAGAGCCTAACTACGGAATATTTGTTCAGACTACTGATTCTATAAAAACGATTAGCTACTTCTCAGTGAGGAAATACGGGTATCCGGTAAATGGCTTAGCAGAGTGGGTGGTTTAAAGTACATTATGAAAGGCTCCATCCTTAAGTAACGAGTAGTCATTTTTCTATCCGTACTTACATCCATACTGGCTGAAATTAGGACAACTAGTTGTAAGAATTTGGGTTAGTCTTTAAGAAAATTTCCAGGACCTAACAACTAGCTAATTCTTTTCCAAGATTAATTTTATCACCAATTAAAATTTAAAAGATAATTAGTCAAGCTCTAACGGCTTCCACTGTGTGAGTTAGTGTTACTGGGGTTTGATTTGTTTTTGCATTGGTGTGTGTGAATCGAGTTCAAATATCAAAAACCGCACACTTGTGTCATCGCTCTCCCTGATTTAGAAATTACGGTTTCTTCTGTTGAATATCACGTGCACTTGAACATTTTCAACCAAAATCCATTATGACATCACATCCACATTATAAGAAGATGTTGGGACATTGCTCCAAGTACCCTCAGATCTGTACTTTAAAAATGAATTCTTCTCTATCAAGCCCAAATTCTCCAAACCCAAATAATCTATCCCAAATCATCTAAACTCAAATAAGTATTTTGAAATGAATTCTTCTTGGTCAGACCTAAATCTTCAAAACCCACTTTGGCCAGACATACTCCAACATTTGCAGGAGACCCTCTTTCGCGAATAAATCCGGTCTACTTTACAAAATGGATCTACTCCATGAAAGATAATCCTTTATATTCGGATCATATAGACACTCAACCGGTCGAGAACTCCACTTCTTCACATGACAATCCTATATTCAATTATCTGACCGAAGTCTCCACTCCTTCATGTTTTCCACCTCTTGAGACATCAATTCCAATCAAATTCAACCACAGATACAACCATGTATATTCTGATCTTGAAGATCAAACCACTTTTAAGATTGATGAACGACCTATATACCAATTCCAATCGACTTCATTCTCTCCTCACAATATTGTTGGAACTGGTCAACATTTCAAAAATCCATATTCGTACTTGACCTTAGGGAATGACACGATGGACTGATCAAACCAAATGGAGAGGCCCACACATCTTGATCATACATGTTGGATTAACCCTAATGATCATACTCTTCATGACAATCTTACATATCATTCCTTCGGATAGGACTCATATATAGTTGACTGGACTGATGATGTAAACACACTTGAACCCTGTATGATGACTTCAATATATGAGAAACATATCAACTATCGTGAAAACAGGCTCTACTCAAACCAACTATACATGCCTAAGTCACAGCATGTTGGGTATGAGACCTATCGATTCTTGCCAACTGAGCAGACTCCTTCCATGATTTTCAGGAGTAAATAGTAGAGGATAACAAATCAAGACATGTTCTGGATATTTCAAGAGGATCTTCTCCCATCTCATACATGAAAATGGAAGATGAAATGATTGGATCTCAAATTAAAAATGAGAGAACATTCAAGAACCCACACAAACTGCTCCCATAATTAATCATGAAAAGTTTTTGGTGGATGACATTTCGAGGATAATTAAGAGATGTGAATTAATTGTGGATAAATTTAGAAATTTCATTGACCGGCTAATTTCATTTGATGGTAGCTCAGGTTTGGAAGTGGAAGATAAAATGATTGGATCTCATGTTGAAAACCTCGAGAATGCTCATAAACCCATAAACTCTGTTCACCCTAGGTATGACTCTAACAACGACGCTTTTGCATACTATTCCCTTAGGGATTCTAACTCTGCTCAAAACCCCTCCACATCTGTGGAAAACAACTCATCTATACACCGCACCAAAAAATCAACAAAAATTAAAAATATCCAAAAAATGGAAAAAAATAGAAAAACCCATAAAAATTGAAAGAGGAGGAGATTTGGAAATATTGGATCCTACTCTGAGGGAAGCACTGGATAAAAGATCAATTTTTGAACTTCCCTTAAATCAGTCCATTGAATACTTACCCAACTTGGAAAGATTTATAAAGAGTAAATTAATGCTGAAAACATCAGGCAAGAAGAGAACAAAGATCGAAAGACATATATTGTCAGTGGCCACCTCTTTGATGATGAGAAGAAAGACCAGGAGTCGCAAAGTAAAGTAGTTACCTCGATTTGACTGTGGAATCAAAGACACAACATTCACCCATGCCTGAATCGATGATGACTCACCAATCAATATCCTCCTGACCTCTGTATTTTACAAACTCAAACTCGGACCTATCATGAAGATAAGAGAGATCATTCAACTAGTTGATCGATCTATATAACGACCGAGAGGAACTATTTCGATCATCATTTCATTCCAAGGTGCTCCGCTCAAGGTGGACTTCACGATCATTGATATTGAGCATCAAGGAGAATTTACCAGATCTCCAATAATTCTCGAAAAGTCATTCCTAGCTGTAGTTAAGGCAAATATTGAGTGTGACCTACTCGAGAAATCAATTTTACGACACTGGGAGCAGTTCAAGGTCAACCAGTCTTTTAGGAAACATGATATAAGGTAAACCACAAAGCCGACAATAATCGTAACCATCAACCGGTAGAAGAGCTCTACCCCGCTGCTACAACTGATATAACGGGTATTGAGCAGATCATTGGTTCAAAGACTCATCTCGTACTTCCATTCCCTATTGCTTTCACAAATCCTACGGAAGATCGTTGGATACAAGACTTTTTATATAGTAATGAGGAAACACAAGCATGGGCTTACCCTAAGTCGTACAAGATCTTCTCTGACCACCATGATCAACTCAATCTGACACAGGAACTCTCCAATGACACGCCAACTAAGAACGCATACGCATGACGTCTGCTGACCAGGGAAGAATAATGCTATGGTTATTCATCTAATGAGGACCCGATTGTCAACATATCATAGATAACAAGGACCAAATTGTCCCTTCCCGATAAACAAACTGATAAAGTCTCCTTTAACATTCTCGAAAAGGAATCTTCTGATAATTTCTCATCAGGGTCGGACAAGGTAATCTACATGAGTTAACTCAACTCGACAGCTCTAAAGCCTTATCTAAGCAAGCAGTCAAATATCGACCCCCATTGGACTATTCCTTCTCCTCGCTATTATTCATCTAGAGACTATTATCCTGGTCTCATCAGATATACCGAACCAATTTCTTATGAGTTGATTGAGACCGGTGCTTCAGAGTATTCATCATATGAGGACGAATCGCTTGACCCCAAGACTAAGCGCAACTTGATAAAGCAACTTAAGAACAAGAATATCTGGAGTGTCTCCACCTTCAAGTACTATTCTTCTGATGATAACTCTGACGATGCTTGGGTATCATCTGTTCATACGCTTAATCTACTCTCTAGCATGATTTTTTTTAGGATTACACTAATGGTTGTGACTCATCTGCTACATCTTCTTCTTGCCATTACGATCTCCCACCACAGGCTCACAAAAAGATCTACCGAAAATCTCCTTAATCATCGACAGCCCTCTCTCCCTCTCGACCCCATCGGTTCCCTTGTACATCTTCTTCCTCCACTTAGGCAAAGGCCTAAGTATAGGGGGGTCGATGTCATCAGTATATACCACTCTCCTCATCTAATCCTTCTCTTGATCGCCTCATTTCCACCCTTCTCCCATACTTAGGCAAACCAGAGCCTAAGTTTAGGGGGACCCACGGCCCACTGTATACACTCTCCACATTCAAATTCCACATCCTCACCCACCTCATTTTCAACCTTCTTCTATACTTAGACAGTTTACATCCTAAGTATAGGGGGGTAGACCGATATCTATTTTTCTTTTTGGTTTTCATTCTCTTACGCTTAGCCCGAGCTATGTCTTCTCTATGCTTCTTGTGCTCTGAGAACATAGCGCTTGCTAAATATGGGGGGGTGTATATATACTGTGAATATATTTTACCCATAGCTCGTACTTTAGCGTAAGTCTATATGTATTTACGAGATGGGTAACTAACTTGTAAAACCTAATAAAAATAAGTTTTGCAACTAACACTGACTTGTCCAAGTGTGTGTAATCAAAGTTTTCAAAATCTCTTCTAATTCATTTTTGCAAAAAAACAACAAAAAAATTCTTGCAAAAAAAGAAGAAATCTAAAAAATTCCACATCTAAAAAAAATTAAAAATTTCAGAAAAAATGTGTATGCATTCCTCACACCTTCACTTCATCCAGCATTACATGCATATGCATTTGTGAAAAGCCCTTGGGTTCTGAACCGAGTTATGAAAAGAAATCAAGAGTGGTCTGGACTTGACCTTAATCCACCTAATTTCCAGAGGAACTTCATTGAGAAAGAGGATTTTAGAAGCTTCAGGTCTTTGACTTAATTCCGCATGACAATGTACAGAGTTTGACTCTGTGTCTAACCTGATCGCCTCATTCTAGGTACGACTCTTGAAATTGGAATTAATTTGTACTCTTGCACTATGCACAGCTCAACTCAAATGGGGTGTTGGAAGACTGTGTGAGGTTCTTTTCTGGTCGCATGGACATCTAAAGACTAGATTACAGGTAGAAATAAAGCTTCGGAAAAGGGATGAACTACTGGGCACAATTTTTTCTAAGACCACAAAACATGTATGGAAAAAAAGATTCAATATCTGTAGAGTCACAACAAGATCCATGCAGAGCTACCAAATTTCTAAACAAAAAGGAGCCAACTACCAAATAAATATTTGATCAAGAAGGTCCAAGCTTCAAGAAAACCTGCAGATCTTGGTGGAGACTTGGCTAAACTGGCCAGCTTCACAAGGAGAGATGACTACGCTGGCCACCCTCCAGTTCTTTCCTCCCTTCTTCTAATTTCTCCCTCTTTTCGATTGTGAACACAACATGACATACCTTACAAGGAAATACCTAACTCCCCGAGGACGAGTTATTGGGGAGAGGTTTGCATGGTAGTCCGATATTCTCGATGGGAAGAGCTAAAACCTTTCTCACACATGAGTCAGTTGTTCAATGTTCATGTGGTATGCTTTGGGAAGAGGATTGATCTAAGATGACTTCTGAGGCGAAATTGTGATAATGATGTGTACAACTTGGAGGTTGTCGATTTTAAAACCCTAATTCTCATAGAAGTTCCGTCAAACTAATAATCCAAAGGTCGAGACTAGCTCTATTATCACCTTATGCTCATGGCCTTGATATGGAAGTCAATCTCATTTCACCTCATTGCATTTCTTTAGATGCTCGGGGATAAGCATGGTTAAGTATGGGGGTTGACGAATCTCAGATTCATCACTCTAAAAGATAATAATTAAGCTCAGATCTCCAAAATTCATGTACATTCTATCCATTACATTGCATAATTAGCATTCATGCATATATAAATAATAACCGCATTTTATCATGCATAATTGCATAAAATAAGGAGCCAAAAATCCCGGCCAAATTGACCTGTAAAATAGGTTGACTTCACTAATTTTTGACTAATTCATGCTAACTCAAAACCAGATGAAATCACTTCCATTGTGTACATATTACTGACAAGAATAACTGAAAAATACAAAAAAAACACTAACGGAATTAAGTGGACCAGAAACCCAAACCCAAATTTCAAGATTTCTGGGTTAAAACGATGATATCTTCCTCATACAATGTCTGATTTAATCCTACTCACTTTTGAATTAATGTACATCAATTACCTTCAAAATAAGACTAAGTTCAAGCGAATCGAAGCTCATATGTGAAAGTTGGGTTTTAGGCCTCTTTTGTACATTGTGTATTTTAGTTATTTTTGACCTACTATTTTATGTAAATAATTAACTCATTTTATTTTAATTCTTTTTCATTTGTTTTCTTTGACAAAAGTTTTATTAAAATATGCAAAAATTGAAATCCAAAATGAGCTTGAAGTCACAGAAACTAATTGAGTCTGAGTCTTCACTAACAGCTTGTACAAAAGTTGTCGTTAGGGGTGTCTATCGAGTTCAACAAGCCGAGTTGGCCTCAACTCAGACTTGAAATCGATAAGAAACCTAAGGCTCGAACTCGGACTCAATAAGGGTCCAGCCCTGGATCACCAACTCGAACTTGAACTCATCGAGTTCGAGCTGGCTCTCGAGCCTCTTATCGAGCCATGAGTTTTTGAGCTGGCTCGCTGGCTCACGAGCCTCAAAATGAGCAAGCTATTGAACCTCTTATTGAGTCATTGTTCCATTTTAAACATTAAATCATGAAAATGCCATTTGCAAAAATAAATAAAAATGTTAAAGTTATGAGAATATATAGGTGATAATGTACACAGGATTTTTAGTTTCTTATTTATGCAATTATGAATGCTAAAATATGAATCATATTTACACATTCATGAATGATATAAAAATACAATTTATATGTATAAATGCAATTATTGACTTTGGAACTGAGTTCTATTTTCATCTTTTAGAGTGATGAATCACGTATTCATCATCGACTCGATTTGAAGTTGAGTAGTGCAATGGATGGGTACGTCAATGAAGCTCCAGGATATGATGGAAGATGAGCTTCAGCGGCCTTGATTCTTACATAACCAAGGATGATACGAGGGGACTTCAATGAAGAAAGCAAAGATGATCGAAATGGGGAGAAAGTGGTTTGGGAACAGGTTGATTCACAGTGGAATCAGAGCTGGAGCCAAAGCTCCAACGAATGAAAAAACTAGAAATTACACTAACGTATTAAATAATTGCTTAAACTAATGATTGAAGTATGATAATGGAAGGAAATGACACAAAAAAGGCATGAAATAATAGCCCATACCTAACATGGTGCCAAGGAGCAGAGAAGTTGTGCTAAGAGCTACTCAGACGAGGTTGGATCGCAGCTTCAACACCTCTTTGTCCACACTAAGGCCGCCACGATCTTCTTGTTGTCACCAGGAAGCTCAAGTAATTCAAGGAAATGGGGTAACATAGGGTGAAGTGGATTAAAAAGTCAAAAAGGAGATGGGTGCTTATTACGCACATGGTGGAGGGCAAAAGGGGGAAGAGGGTTGCATGAAGATCCGACGAGGTTGGTGAGACCTGGGAGGCTAGTAAGATGGAGCAAGGTGAGGGGAAGGTATTTTGTGAAGAAATTAAGATCCATCGAGCCATGGATCATCGCCCAAAAAATGGAGAAGCTCAGGGTCTCATGACTTCTGAGAGAAGTCAGAGGGGAAGAAGGACAAATGATCGATGGGTCAACAGTCAAAGGCCCTTGATTGGTCCGTGTGGACCAATAAGGAAAAACAGGGGATTAAACACCATATTAACTATGTTAAAAATAATAATTTGTTTTACTAAATAAAAGTCAAAACATTAAAAAATGTTTCTTATTTTTTGCACCATTTTATGGGCCTTTTTATTAATTTTTACCATATTGTCTATTAGGTGTTAATATTTACAAGTATATGCATATGTATATTTATCTTTTAGGTATTTTTTATTTTTTTATTTTATTTTTATTGTGATAGGTACATAATTTATATTTATAATATATTTAAATACATATTTAAATATTTTTATTTTATTTTTCTCATTTTATTTACATACTTAAATACATCTATGTATATACATCATAGGTATAGTATACATATATAGTTTATTACATTATTTATTTTAATGTATTTTTAATGATTTTATGTTGTGTTTACATTTTAAATTTATTTGAAATAATATTTAAAAATATTTAAAAATAAAAAATGTAAAATTATAAAGAATAAATAAAATGAATAAACTATGCAGGTATATGGTATAATGGGACCCCAAAAGGCGGCTTTTGTATCTTAACTCCATTTTTAATGAGACCACCTTCGTTAGATAGATAAGTTAATTTTAAGAATAATAAAAGTTAGTTTGGTGAATTTTGAGTTTGTATGGAGAAGATATTGGTAGTTTGTGATTTTTTTCATATGTGTGTCCCAGTCACACTATATATTAATTTTATTGGCAATTATTTTTGTATTTTTACGTATTTTTATGTACAAGTTTCATGCTGACCAAATCTTTATTTAGGTGTCCAAAATGAATAATAAAATAGGTGAAATATTTATTTACATGAGAATTAAATAAGGGATTTAATTAGTATTTCTATACAATTGATCACCATATCTCCCCCTACTTTATTTTTGGTCGTTGAAGTCAATATTAACTTGGTTTTGGGTCTAGGTTCATTCAGTATTTGCAACACTTCATTTCTTATTTTTTCCCTTTTCCTTTGTTCTTTTATTTTGGAATTAAATGCATGTATTTATACAGTATTTCTATGTTAAATAATACATGTTATTTTATATAAATTAATATTATTTGCATGCATTTAACTAGAGATTTAAGGCCAAAATGAAAGAATAAAGGTAATGAAATGGAGATTCATCACCCCCATATACTTTCCTTTGCTAGTCCCTAGGAAACACTTATGATAATGAGTGCATAAAAAGAAAGTAAAGAAAAGAAAAATAAAGAACTTTGAATAGTTTTGACTCTTAAACTTGTCTTAATAAAATCAAAGTTTGGAGATCAGTTAATACCTTTGGAATGTTAGTTTGTTCGGAACCACATTCAGGTTAGGAATTGTGACTCAACAACCTTTAGCATCCATATTCCTCTATTCAGTTCAACCCAAAGCCTGGTCAAAACTGTCCTTTCAAATGTATACTCTCGTAACGTTAAAATGACAGGTACCATGTGTGTGAACTGTGTTAGCTCTTCCCAGACAAATAGCTGAACTATCAAGTGGTCTCCTCCCCTGGTAACTCATCCTCAGGGAGATGGATATTTCCTTATGAGTTCAGGTATGTGCTAGTGCACAACGAATGAGGGGGAAGCTAGAAGAAAGGGAAAAGAAGTGGAAAGGAACCAGTGTAGTCATGTTTCCTTGTGAGGCTTGGTCAATGTATACAAGTCTCCACCAAGAAGTAGGCCTTTTCTGGAAGCTCATAATGTTTGGAGTTTTTGGTATAGGCTTCTTTTTGGACATTTCTTTGTTTTGCAAAACTCTGCATTCTTGTTTTTCCCCAATGGATGTAGAATCTTTTGTTCCGCCCATGTTTTGGGGTCTTAGAAAAATTGTGCTAGAAGACCATTCATCATCTGAAGCTTTATTTCAATCCATTCTCCAGTCATTAGATGTCCATTCTAACAGAGAAATAGTGGGTTGAAGTATCGATTTTGGCAATCTCCAAGAATGGTTTTTGAGCCACCTTTAATGAAGCGGTCCCATATCATCCCAACTTAGACTCCAAGATATTTCAACAATCCATCTTGGTTTAGATATGTTTTGAGTGCGAGCTCTCAAGTCAAGACATTATCTTAAGAGTCATACCGATGACATGAAAGGTTCTAGTTATACACATTGAATCCACTCATGAAACAGTCTCATAGAACATAGAGAATTAAGTCAATGTGACCTGAAGCGTCCCAATTCCAATCCTTCATAGGTTCCACTGAAATTAAGTGGATTAAGGTCTAGTCTAAGCTCCAATATTCAGACTTTATTAAGACATTCAATTTTCAACATTATTCCAAAAAAATGTGTATGCAATGCAATGCGAGAAAATATTTTTGTGAAATTTTTTCTGTTTTTGAACTTTTTATGGAGTTTTTGAAAAGTTTTTTGCAATTTTTTATGGAATTTTTTAAAACATTTTGCAAATTTTTATATGATTTGAAATTTTAAAATTTGTGGTGATTTTTTATAAGGGATAGTGGATTTGATTTGTACATATATTTACATAGGAGTGAATGTATATTTACAAAAAATGGTTATAGATTTACACTAGAAATTGGTACGTAAGTTAAGTATTAGTTGTTATCCACAGGTTTTATGTACAAGGGTTATATATATATATATTATAAATAGTTTTGTTAGATTTGTCATTTACCACAACTGTATACATGGTTCTCAAAATAATTTGAAAATATTTTTAGCAAATAGTTTTTACAAAAAATTACAAAGTTCGAAAACCATTTTGCAAAGATTTTTCAAAGGTATAGATAGCTTTTTCAAAGTAGTTCAGAACCATTTTACAAATCATTTGCAAAGTAATTTTCACCACATTTTATTCAATGAAGTGAAACAATTTTTTATAAACATTTGCAAAAGATATTTACAAAGTTTTGAAGACATTTTACAAAATATCTTCCAAATGGTTTCAAAAGATTTTTCAACATATTTTACAACTATTTTTCAAATCATTTTGCAAAACATTTTACAAACCAACTTATTTATCATATTTATAAAGAAGTTTTAACAATTGTATACATATTTATAGTGTATTCTTTACAGTTGACTTATTGTATACCTTTACCCAATATAGTATATTATCCATATTATAGAAAATACAAAAGAAAGAATTATGGCTAAAGTATATACAACTTATATACAACCCCCTATACTTAGCATGAATTATGTCCTCATAGTGATCGAAGAGAAATAAAGGAAAACATAACTCATGCTATGTATAGAAAAGTATATACTACAATGACTCAATCAAGGAATAGGAAGCTGATCACCCCCCTATACTTAGGATCACTTAATCCTAAATGTAGTAGAGTGTACACAAAACAGTGATGCTCGAGGATTAGAATATATGAAATCAATGACTCAGCTTGTCCCCCATATACTTAGGGTGAAATATCCCTAAGTATAGATGGAATATAAACAAGTTGAGAAACAAGAGAGAGAAGAAATCAAGAATAACCTGAATACACGCACCCCCCCCCCATACTTAGGATGAAGTATATCCTAAGTATAGCACAGATGGATGGGATGAATGAAATATGGAAGAATGAAAGGTTTGAAAATTGAAATGAAAAGGAGAAAAGAAGAGAAGAAGAAAAATTAATCAAAAATATGTTTGGTTGCACCATCTGAATCTTGTGATTTTGCTGAGAGATCTTCATCAAATACAACTTGAATAGAATCGACAACGGCTAGGAATGTATCATTATCTAAATACAGCTTCAGCAACTAACCGTTGACAACAAATGGTTGCATGTTAGATGACAGTTTAGATATCAGAATGCTTCCACTATCATGCACAGTCTTCATGAAGGGCCCTATCCACTTACTTTTTTATTTATTTAGGAATATCTTTAAATTCACATCAAACGACCACATGTTCTATCTAGGCTCGAATGTTTTTTGTCTGATGTACTGGTCGCGCCATTGTTTGACCTTCTCGTTGTACATCAAGTTGTTTAGTATACGTAGTCTTGGAATTCTATGAGATTGTTCATATCTATCTCCATGTTTTGACCAACTCTTTATGAGTCAAGATTGCAAATGTTTACTTCCCAAAGAGATTTGTGAATTAACTCCACCTGTAGATGCCATGGATTTTCCATATAAAAGATGGTAGGGCAACATGCCCAAGGAGACTTGTAGGTAGTCCGATAAGCCCATAGAACTGAATCCAGAAGTTGCGAGCAGTTTTTCCTATCCGGCCTAATACATTTCTGCAATATGATCTTGATTTCTCTGTTGGATAATTCGACCACGCCATTAGACTGAAGATGATAAGGAGATGCAGTATGATAATCGATAATGTACTCCTTCACAAGCTTCTTTACCTCTTTATTTAATGAAATGGCTACCCATGTCTACAATGAGAATCTTCAAGATCCCGAACCATAAAATGATGTTATTTTTCAAAAATTGGTAGATTTTTCGGCTATCAATAGATTAAACGTGAATAGCTTCTATCCAGCGACTCACATAGTCAACGACAAGAAGGATGAATTCATATCCTTGACTATTACAAAATGAGCCCATGAAATAAATGCCTAAATTAGTTTGAGGGGCATGGAGTCTTTTGCACTAAGGATTCCTCCCATTTTCTGATAATTTATGTTGCCTTTCACATATGCTACGGCATCCTTGAATAGTGTGAGCCACCAGAGTCCACACTACAATATTTTTGCTATCATTCTGCTTCCAAAACGGTGCTCTTCAGATTTGATCTTATGATAGTGCTTGAGGACACTAGTGTACTCCTCCTGAGGGATACACTGAGGCAATATGCAATATGCTCCTTCTCTGAAGAGGTATGGATCTTCCCATTGGTAAAAAAGAATATTGGACGAGAATTTGTCCTTCTTGACACTCGTCCACTCTTGTTGTGCCACCTCAGATAAGAGGTAGTTCACAATACAGGCATACCAGGGAAGAGATGCAACACTGAGAACTGATTCATCAGGAAAGGTTTCTGTGATCGGCGTACTATTCAACTAAGTAACTATGCATTCTATACTAAAAAAATGTTCTGCTACCACGTTCTGAACTCCATGCTTGTCTTTGATTTCTAAATCAAATTCCTAAAGGAGAAGGATCCATCTGAGTAAGTGTGATTTGGCATCCTTCTTCTGCTCTAAGTATCGAATATTAGAGTGATCAGTGTAGAAAATGACTTTAGATCAAAGAAAATAGGATCTGAACTTCGCCATGGCTAAAATCACTGCCAGCAATTCTTTCTCTGTAACTATATTTTTTTGTGAACCAACTAATGTTTTGATTTCATAGTGAATACCATAGGATAATTTGTCTCTTCTTTGTCCGAATACATCCCCAACTACGAAATCGGATGCATCTGCCATGATTTCAACTAGGGGAGACCAATTGGGTGGCTATAGGATTGGAGCCTGAGTGACAAGATCTTTCAACTAATGAAACAATTGGAGAACCTTATGATCAAAATGGAATTAGGTGTCCTTCCATAATAATTATGTAAGAGGTCAGGAAATCTTGCCGAAGTCCTTGACAAATCTTTAATAGAAACACAGAAGCCCCAAGAATGACCTCACATTCTTCACTGTTTGAGGTGATGCAAGTTTAGCCATCATGTCCACCCTTGTCGAGTCAACTTCCTTGCCATGCTTGGAAACGACATGGCCCAGCATGATTCCTTCTGTGACCATGAAGTGTCTCTTTTCCCATGATAACAGTAGATTGACTTAATAGCATTTCTGAAGCACTCGATCAAGGTACGCAAGAAAAGAATCAAATCTATCACCATAGATTGAGAAATCATCCATGAACACCTCGAGAAAACTACCGACCATATCGACAAAGTTGGATAGCATACAACTTTGGAATGTAGCAAGGGCATTGCACAATCTAAAGGGCATTATCTTGAAGACATAGGTGTCTGATGAATCTCCATTTCATCACCTTTATTCTTTCATTTAGACCTTAAATACCTAGATAAATACAAGTATATATCATTAATTTTCCAAAATAAACACCTAATAAATTGTATAAAATACTATATAAAATACTATATATTTATTGTATTTAATTCCAAAATAAAAGAATAAAAGAAGAAAAGAAAAAGAAAGGAGACACCATAGATGTTGAGTGACCCTAGACCCTGAGACCCAGTCATCACGTTGACTTGGTCGACAAGGAATAGAGTAGGGGGAGATAGGACAGATGAATTGTACAGAAAAGACACAAAAACCCTAATTTTTAATTCATCTATAATTGGTTTTAGGCACCTATTTTATATTATTATTTTTACACCACAATTAATAAAATCCTCAATATGAATATTGTATATAAAAATACAAAGAAAAATACAAAATTGAGTTCACTAAAAAATAATGCATGGCATATAACTTTTAGTAATCTATTTAATGAAGGTGGTTTCATTTAATTTGGAGTTAAGATGCAAAATTTAGGTTTTGGGCCCATATTGTGCGATATACATGTAAAATTTATTCAATATATTTATTCTTTGTATTTTCAAATTCTTTTATTTTTTTAAAATTGTATATATTATTTAAAGCATATGTACATGATTAAATTAAAATAAAATCATTTAAATAAAATCAAAATAAATAATACATGTAAATACATAGGTAAAATATACATGTATACACATATAATGTATATATACCTAATTAATTAAGTGTATATACAAACTCAAAAAATATAATAAAAATATATAAATGTGTCTAAAATAAATTAAAAATATATAAAATACATATATAAATTAATAAAATAGAAACTGTAAAATAAAAATAAAATACCAAAATACATGTATTTATACATATATTTTACATATAAATATTAACTTGTAATAAAAAAACCTGATAAAAATAAATAAAAATATGTATAAAATATGATATTAAATTAAACTATTTTATGTTTTAATAAAAAATTAATTAATTAATTTTCCATTTATTTTTTTATTTTACCAATCTTTTCAGCATGGGAAATTTCAAGTTGGTCCATGTGGACCAACCAGAATGCTCCCTGTTTTGACCCTGGTCAACACCCCCCCCCCCTCTCTTCCTCAAGCTCCAACCTGCCAGAACCTGACTTTTCACCCCTTTTTCCGCTCGAGCTCATCATCTCCTGCCTTGGTGTATCGCTAGATTTCTGGAGATTAGATGTCCCAAATTCCTGCCGTGGCAAAGTTCGCATCGATATTCCTCGATTCAGCCAGAATCCTCGATCAAAGTTCCTCGTTTCTCAGCTTATGAATAAGCTCCGCTAACTTCCTGCTTGATTTTAATCCTTCTTTGATACATCTTAGCCCCTCAAAGCCCGTTCAATCCATTCCTCATATTAACAGATCGAAGTCTGGGGGCTTTGTAGCGAGGAGGACGTGCGGAGGAGTGATGCACCACCACCACAAGCACCTAGGGAGCTCCATCGGCAGGTCCAGCTTCCTTGATTCTGGTCAAGTAGAGGACCATCCATCCTATCCTAGGTATCTTTCACTTCCAGTTTTCATTCCCGCATGAAATTTCTTTTGTAATCAAGTCTTTAGATTTAATTTTAGAAGGCCCAAATCGCTTGGAGCTTGATCTCCAGGCTATCCTTCAGATCACCTAGATTTCCACTCCACTTGACTCCCCTTAATCAGCTCAAACGCTCCATCTGCCCCCCATCCCCTAGATCCATCGTGGATGTGGGAGTCAAAGCTCCCTCTGCCACCATTCGTCAGAGATCCACCTTCTTCTCATCGCATGCCATTTTTTTGCCTAACCCCTCAGTCGAGTAGATATACCTCAAACCCATGACCCTTTTGGTGCAGGGGAGAGGACTTGAAGACTCCTCTAGAACATAAAGGAACACCTGGAGCATCTCGAGGTGCTCAAACATGATTCAAGCCCTCAAAGCTTCAGCTGCCTCATCTTAGTATCCTTGCACATGCGGAAAGACCATAGGGACCCCTAGTCGCCTCCAGATCGAAGATCCACTGCTAGATGGAGGAGAACAGAGAAATCAAAGCGAGCTCAGTGACTGTTCTTAGTTGTTCATCTAAATGCCTTTGATGTCGTAGGATCAAGAACGCAGCCCAAATAATCTATATCATCCATTCCATTCGAACCATTGCTACCCTCCAATTGTCAGATCATCTATGTAGAAGCAGAAGAGCAACCTTATCCCATTGGTTTAAGTGGTGAAATTTGTAGGTAAACCCTCTACCTTTTTGTATTTTTAAAATAGTCATGTAAATATTAAATTAAGTATAAAACTTTGTGGACTTTTTGCATGTATACCCTAGTATTTTTTTAATATACCGTTTAAGTCCGGTGCTAGGTTATCTCACGTGGACCCCCACGTAAGTGGACATTTTGCAGGCGTACCTCCCACCAAGTTTTGTAATTGGTATTTAGTATTAAAATAAAATTGATGTTCAAACTTTCATGTTATTTTGCACATGTTCCCCCGAGCTTTATATTATTAGCAAAAATAAGCCCTCCAGATTGATTTTACTTTATTTTTGCATTTCTTTTTATTAAAACATCTCATGTGCTCTAAAAAATCTCAAAAAATATGTGTATGAGCATTATTGGTTGCTTGTTCACGTTATCATTTTTATTTGCCATTTTGCATGCATTTATTATTTATTTAAAATCAAAAGGCAATATTTTATTCCCAAACAAATTAGTTACTATTTATTACCATATTTTTTTACTCCAGACCAAAAATCGAAAAAAATCTCAAAAGAAACCCTTAAAATTAGCAAACACTTGTTAACACTAAAAAATATAAAATATTTTCAAAAACCAAAAAAATATTAGTTCATGTTTCATATTTTAATATTTTCTATCTAAAAAATGGATTTTAAGAATTTTTTAACCCTTTTCTTATTTTTAATCTCAAATCAATTCGGACGACTTAAAAAGTTCATGTTTTATCTTATTTCTATTTTTTAAAAATATAGAAAAAATCTGCAAAAATTCCCTAAAAATTCATAAAAAAAATGTAAAAATATTTGAAAAATATAAAAAGATTTTATTTGGAACTTTTTGACTATTTTTATCTATATTTATAAATAGTATACCCTATATAGCTCATATATACCTATATATTATTATATATAGTTTATATTACTATTAATTATTATAAATATTACAGATATATTTTGAAACTTTAAAAAATAAAAAGGACTATTCATTTTGGTTATTATATATATATATTCTATTTTATAATACTTCTAGTATACATATACCTTATATACTTATATATATATATACTCTTATATATTAATAAAAACATATAATTAAAAAAGGGGATTATTTTATTTTATTTAAAACTCACAAAAACTTTAATTGATTTTGTGCACACTTATATATATGTTTGCAATATTTTATTTAAATAATTCATGTTACGTCACGTGCTTCCTATGCTCGACCCCTACCCGCTTGTCCATTATGCACATTCATCATAGAGTATAATAAATTTTGATCTACACACATTGACTTCATTGCTTGATTTTTATATTGTGGGTTGATTGTTGAATTAATCTGAGAGGTACTTAAGCAGTCATCGCAGCAACTAAGTGGTCATGCCTTGTGTGGACCACAAGACACCTCCTGAGTGATTATTTCTGATTAGTCAATGCCGAACGGACATGTGCGTGTGTCTTCTCATAATATTCATGGGTAATCTCCACTTGGTTGTACCCAGAGTACCCATCTAAAAAACAGAAGAATTCTTTCCCGACCAATCTTTCAAGCACTTGATCAATGAACGACAGAGGAAAGTGGTCCTTCCAAGTTGGTGCATCCATGCATCGATAATGAACAGAAACGCGTTGTAATATGGGTACTCAAGTAGAAATCCTCTTTCCTTGGTCATTTTTAACCATAGTAATCCTTGATTTCTTTGGAACAACATGCAATGGACTCATCCACTTTGAGTTAAAGATGGGACAAATGAAGCCAGCTTCACACCACTTCGTGATTTCTTTCATGACCACATCCCGTACATTAGGGTTCAACCGTTGTTGAAATTGACAAGACGGTTTGCAATCATCTTCCAGATAGATGTGGCATGAACACATGGCTAGATTTATCCCTCCGAGATCTGAGACTTTCCAACCAAGTGCCTTACGATTTTTCTCTAGAACCTCGAGCAAGTGAGATTCCTAATTCGAGGTCAGCTCCCTACTGATGATGACTGGATACATGTTTGGCTCACCAGCAAGGAAAGCATACTTTAGACTTGTCGGAAGCTGCTTTATTTCAGGTAATTGTTGAGTCGGCTTTATAGACATTTCAGAAACGACACTGGTAGGTGCATGATCTACTGACATCAAAGAGATGATGCCACCTCTATCATTTATGGCCTAAATATCAATGTATCGAACATATTTGCAATGAATTCATCTTGTTCGATTTGTCTTGAATCTTCTTCGAGTAAGTTGATCAGTCAACCTGACTTTGTCTCCTAGTTGGCATATGAAGGATGTACTGTGATTTGTAGGTCCTCCTCTGAAGAGAGGATTTCCTGTGTCAAAATGTCATTCAAAGAAATTTGTTGATTAGCAATATCAACAATGTCACAGTCTTCAACTGAAGCTTCTATCTTGCCTTCATCATATGAGCTCTCTGTGACCATTGGCTCATTGGTCATGTCCATAGTGACTTTCATTGCAAAAGTATAATGTGATCTTTCCATACCCATAATCAACTACAATTTCCATAGTTCGAAGGAACGACCAACCAAGAATAATTAGAGTCTAGAGTAACAGTACAGGCGAATTCATGCATAGGCCAACAAAGTCCACTAGGAAGCACATATCATGCATGGTTATGATAACATCCTCTAACAAATCTCTTGATCACTTAAAGGATTGATCAGCAAACTGAAGGATCATACGAGTGGGTTTAAGATGACCCAACCCAAATTCCTGAAGTAGTGATGAATGCAAGAGGTTTATAGAGGAAATTCTATCAAGCAAGGTTCACTCAAAAATTTATTCAAAAATCTCACATATGATCAAAGATGCTCCCTTGTATGGCTTCTTTAGCGGTAGATCATTGAAAGCATTCACTGTGGCCTTGGTCAATATGTTCTTTTCTCCTCCACCGTGTTTGTTCTTGCGAGATTGACCCTTTAATGTACATGCATCTTTCAGACCCTTTTTCACAATTGGCATGTATTCCATGGCCATTAACAATGGCATTTAAAGAATAAGATTTTGAATAATCTCAACGATGTTGGGATCAAAAAATGTATTTTTCAACCTTTTAATTTTTTTGGAATTTTTATAGCATCGAGAAAAGGAATATTCGTAGATCCAAAAGTAGTGTTTTAAGTTACATCATTATTTACAAATGACTGGAAAGAAGGCGTGTCGTCATTAAAAATGTGCAGGGGCTTCAATTTCGTCAGTTAGCTCAGGAACTACAGTTGGTGATGTCTTCTCCTTGGCTTGCTCAGCTCAGCCTTGACTATTATTTTATTTTTGGAAGTATTGTTTTTGCTGCTTTTTTTATAATTTTCTGATGGTGGTGGTCTGGTGCTGCTCCTCCTCATTCTTCGTCCTCACCTGGCTCTGTTGTTGGACTAGTTGATGCAGAAGATGACAATTCACTAAAAAACATGTTATTTTTCCCATTTGTTGTGGAAGATAGTTGCAAGGTCCTACCACTCCTGAGAGTTACAACATTACATATACTAAAATCATGGATACTTGACTATGCGGGATTAGATGAGACATCACAAGATACATGCTCCATACATTTGAAATTATTGGGATTGTCCTCGACCTACACAGGAATTGAAGTTTTGATGGCAGTGAGGTCGTCAATATTATGACTCATATCTGCTAGAATCTTCACCAGTTGAGCCAAGCAGTTGAGAGCAAGGTTCACGAACGCAACCTTATATAGTTTAACATGTTGACCATGTTGATACTGATAATGCGGTGGAGACTGCTAATGAGACAACCGTTAATGGTAGTGAGGAAGATGTTGTTGATATTATTGAGGAGGGGGATACTGGTTCTGTTGAGCAGCCACGTAATTTTGATATGGGCGATACTCGCGGTATGTAGGTTGTTGATATTGAGAGTTTTGTATCCATGTGTTATGGTAAGTTGGATACTGAAGTTGCTGAGGCTGCTCTGGACTCAGTTGAGGTGGTTGTGACGATGAAGGCTCCTTCAGCTCAGCGGGAGTCATGGTTGATGGGCTCACATAATGGTCAGAACTGATTGTGCTGACCAGCAGCTCCAATTGCTTGTAATCTGGTCCAGTTTGTCCAAATGCTAAGTTCTATGTTCGATCACAGATAATTTTTCCAATTCTTGTGATATCTTTTCTATGATGTTCACTTTGGAGAGGTGTCTCCCAATAATGCTAAGATTGGAGCTCTCATCTTTGTCAATGCTATGATATGCCTCCATATTCACTAGCTTGTGATGGATCTGTGGTTGGTGTTGATATGCTCGTGATGAAGACAAGGCAGTCTCTCCTTTAGCCATTTCTTTGAAAATTCACCACACCACGTCTTCATCCTTGTTAAAGTAAGATCGGCCATATGTGGCATCTATAAACCTCTGACTCTCTTGAGTCAAGCCCCCGAAAAAAGAGTTAGACTAGGTTGGTCTGAGGAATTTCATGGTGGGGGCACTTCTCTTGAAGATCTTTGAACCTCTCTCATGCTTCATGGATGGACTCGTGCGGTCCTCGGAAGAAGTTATCGACTCTTGTCCGTATTTGATTAAGATGACCTAATGGATAGAATTTATGGAGAAATGTAGACTTCAATTCCTGGCGGGTTGTCACAACCTTCCCCGAATGATTGATCCAGTATAAAGCATTGTTATGAAGGTTGGCCGGGAAGGTTGTCATTTTAACTACTCCTAACAGGGTGTGAGGATAATGCATGGTTCTGCATATGTGGAAAACTGATGGAGATGGATGCATGGTTCCTCATTCGTGTTCTCATGAAACGAGGGAAGAAGAGCCAAGAACTGCGGCTTGAGCTTGAAATGTCCATAGACCTGAGGAATTTGGGTCCATTTTGTCATCTAGACAACACCAATATTATAGATTTTCTTTAATGTGGGCCATGGGAACCTCTCTTCTTGGTTCATCTTCCCCTCCATGGGGTCCATCTCTCTATTCTTCATCTCCTCCTTCTCATCGGTACTCTCCTTCTCTCCTTAGATCATTAAGCATATTAGTGAAGGCGACCTGGTGATGAATCTGTGATTCATCACTTCAAAAGTCAAAAATAGAGCCTTGTTCCCGAGAAAATAGAGGCATATTTCCCCTTATATTGCATAAATAGCATTCATGCATATATTCATAACCCATGCAGTTTAGCAGCTCATTTGCATTTAAATAAGAAGCCAAAAATCCCTTGTAAAATACCTATTCACCAAAATAACCTCTTCTCTATAATCTATACTTCTTAGTTAATAATATAGGGAAGAATGCCAAAAATCACCCCTGTAAAATAGACAATAAAGCCTGAGAACCCCTGTACACTAGAATGCACATAAAGCCCTCATGCAAACTCCGAATTAGGTCTACTTACTCTTAGAATACTACACATTAAAAGACCTTTAAAATGAGACTAATTTCATTGAATTTGGAGCTTGTATGAGAAAGATAGGTTTTTGGGCCACTTTGTATACTATATATGTATATCTATGTATCCTTGTATTTATGTATCATATTTGACCTCATCTCCGTCTTTGGTCAACATGAAACTTCTAGATCTCATCGAGATCTACAACTTTCATGTTTTGAGTTTTTCCAAATTCGGTCCCCTCTTCTCTCTACACGTGCATCTTATTCCAGCCACTCACAGCAGGCCACGTGGCGCCCTCTGGTTGCGCCACGCGGCCCGCTTCCCCTCGCCTCATCCGCCTGCGTCCTCAGCTGTTGGATCTCGCTTCAGATCCAACGGCCCAGCCTTTTCCACGCACGCCCCTTGTCTGGACCATCCGATCATCTCCTGCCTTGATCTACGCCGCATGTTCGCGCCTTCACCAGAGCCCTCCACGTGGCAGCATCTACGCCGCTTGATCAGACCCTTGATCTCTCAATCGCAGCCGCCCTTTTTCCAGGGAATCGCAACCCTCTGATCAACTCCATCTCCTCATCCAGGCCGTTCGCTCGCGCTTCGCTAGCAGCTCGCCACGTGGCGCCACCATAGCCCATCATCTCCGAACCCCCGATCTCATCCTACCCGCCCACCACACCTTGATCTCCACCGTTGGATCACAAGATCCAACGGTGGAGTCCTCGTCTCCTACCTCTGGGCGCCCCTCTCTCCCACGTCCCTTGCCTTGCGGGAGGGGCGCCCCCTTTCTATTTCCGGCTGCACGTCAGCCACCCTCTCCCACCGCTGACACCCCCACGACGTAACCCACTCATCCCTCTCCCTCGCCAGCTCCCTCACGCTCCACCACCTCCACCATAGAATCTCCACGTCGCCCTCGAAACTCGCCCCGTCATCAACACCGCCACCAACTTCACCTTATAAATACGCCACCACCGGCAACGTTCACCCCCATCCGCCACTCCAGAGAGCTTCCCTGAGCTCCGACCTACCAGTTGGTGACAGCAATTCGTTGAATCGTTGAGCGAAGAAGGGGATTCGACTCCGGCGAGATCCACGGCCTTCACCGCCGTGCTGCAGCCTCCGTCCGCGAGCTGCGTGAGCTCAGGCCACCTACCGACCTTCGAGCGACGACCTGGAGCTCAAACCTGAGCTCCATTTCCCAGGTAGATTCATCCATTCTTCCTCCGATCTTCCTCTTATTTTTCCTTGATTTTCTCCAATTTTATTCGCCTCCACCGGCCACCTTCTCGCCTCCAACCCTTCTCGACGAGCTTCGCGTCGAAGCTCTCATCCTCGCGACACCATTTACGACCTCCGACGATGCCTCTCGCAATATCCCGATCATCAGCTCCGCCATATGGCCGGAGCTCCATCTCCAGATATCCTCCGTCACCCTTAGGCCTCGCCGACCACCTTCACCTCTTCACACAAGCACGCATGATGCTTCGGCTAGCCTCTGACCCTTGTAGGTACTGCCTTCGCCACTGATCGGAGCTTCATCGGAGACGACTTCGAGCTTCGTCGACAGAAACTTCCGACGGCCCTCTCTCACTTCTGAGACCACCGGAGCCTTCACCGACCATCCGCGAATCTTCCGCGATCCCTCCGACTCGCCATCGACCTCCACTGACGACGGGAGGGAGGGGCGGAGCAGCATCCCAATCGCCGGAGCCCCGCCTTCTCCTCCGCAGGCGGCGGAGGACCGTTGAGGAAGAAGAGCAGCTGCCGTTCGATCGCATCGATCGAACGGCTCTCACATCGCCACGTCGCTCGCCACCGGACTCGCCTTCGACCGTAGGATCATCACTGATCCCACGCCTGGGATTCCGCCACGCGTCTTCACCGCCACCCTTTGGATCGACCTTGATCTAAAGGCCCGCAGACCGCCACGTCGACGAAGACCGAGCCTCGGCCCCAAGCCTAGGCTTGGACGACCCGAGGCTACTCCGAGCCTCACTCCGGACCTCCAGAGCGCCCGAACCTCGCTCCAAGCCGCCTCAGCCTTCCGAGCCTAGGCCGCCCACGTGAGGAGCACGTGCGGCCTGGGTAAATTGCACCGAGGCCCCTGGAGCTTTCCAAAATTGCAAAGAGGTCCCTGTGAAGCAGACCCCACGTGAGGAGCACGTGCCCTGTGGAGAATTTGCACAAGAGTCCCCCACATTATAGGTAATTGCATTTTAGTCCATGTCTGCATATTTATTTATTGTAATTTTAATTTCCTGTATTGCATTTACACCCCTGTGTTTGCACGCATCCCTAGATTGCATTTTACATCATTTTGAAATTCTAAAAATTGCATTTTGTTGGAAATTTTGCCCTCTGTCTATTGGTCCACGTGTCATATTTTTGTAAGTTCATTTGAATTATTAATGAATTAATTGGTGAATTGTTGACATATTTTGCCCAGTGACACCTTTTGATTTATAGTTAATTCTTTGTGCTTCCAAAATTCATCAAAAATTCACAGTAGCTTAAGGACATCATTTTTAACATACCATAAAAATTTCATGACATTTGCACGCATATCGAGTACTAAATAAATTGTTAAGTGATTTTCTTAGATTAATTTTATTTAATTCATTTCACAGTGAAATTAAGTTCTGTTAATTTTCCTAGGTCTCTTATCATTAGAGCCACCTAGGATAATTTTAGTTCTTGAAAAAATTGTGGTTTGATATTTATTAAAAATTAAATACTGAAAATCACCCTGTCTGTTCATTTAATTCACAGTAAATTTATTTAGTGTCGAAAAATTCCAAAAAAAATTAGTGTAGGTCATTTTCATCATCATTAACCATCTGGATAAGTTTCATAATTTTTGGACTTCATTTGATACCCTAATTAAATTGAACGTTAAATTGGCCTGCATTGTCTACATAAGTCTGCATAAAAAAATTAAAAAGAAAAAATTACTCCTCGAAAATTACACACTTGGATCCTTGCTTAAATTCACCTAAGGAGACAGATGCCTCCCTGATATCGACCTTGGACTCCACCAAGAAAAAAATTTGCCGCTTAAAATTAACTTCACATTAATCGATAAGTGGTTTTTGATTAACCCCTCGTATCCGACTGCAACGAATCACATTAATTAATTTGGACATTAATTTGACCGAATTAAAAAAGGGTGCGGGGAGCGTTATCAAAATGGCGCCGCTGCCGGGGAGGCACGGCTTTTTAGCAAAATTATTGAGTGTTTGATTTTCATTCCCCGGGTAGTCTGACCCCCGGTTTTTCTTGTAATTATTTTCTCTCCTTTATTTTTACATTATTTTATTTTTGTGTCTCTCTGACCTCCATTTATTTTTTGTGCGAGGACCGCGAGGAGTCGGCGAAGCTTCGAGGACTTAGCAATTAAAATTTTGTTGAGTGAAAGAGAGGCTTTGTAATTACATTTTATTTTATTTCTTTTTCTTTCGCATCATTTCCAGCGGTTCCCGTTTGGGATCTCGCGTGTGTAAAGATAGTGAAACTGTGTCCCGTGTGCTGTGTGGGTGAATTGTAACTTAGCTTGCACTAGCGGCTCCTCGAGCCATTCTAGGAATTGTTTGTGCTCGTAATCAATAGGACCACACAATACACTTAAAAGACGCACCTAGACCGCAGTACTTAGTCAAAATAAACTGTTCTTCACGCTAATAGAACTGCCTGTCTAGGAGCGGCTTTTCATCGCTTGCATTGCATGTAGAGTAAAAAGATTTCAATTCTGTATTGCATCCTGCATAAAAAAAGCGAAGGGATCACTGTAAGTATTCTCTACTCAGCATAGCATCATCGATTTTTCGTGCATCGGCTTTTCTCGATTTCCCCCTCCTATTTTCTCACTTAAATTAAACAGGAAATTGGGACTGTCCGATAGGCGTGCTTTGTGGTGGACTAATTAAAGTGATAACTAAACTTTAAAATCGGGACTGCTAACAGTATTGACCAAAAAAAGAATAAAATTTGAAAATTGTTTGCGGGAGATTAATCCCCGACCTTGTTTTCAGGCTGAGTGAGGGTACCTGAGTGTGTGTGAACACCCTAAGGTAGAGCCCAAATCCCCGTCTTCCATATCACGTTCTAACTGATCCTAGCAAATATCACAAGCTGTATAATTTCAGATTCTTTGACTAGTACCAAGTAGCCTCCGCCTGTCTCAGGTAGATAGGGGCGAAATTGCGGTACTTTGCGACAAGCTATCAGTAACCCCCCGGGGTGAAGTTCCGGCCTTGTCAGCCTCCGCCTGCTTGCAGGTAGATAGGGGCGTGGTCACTGAATCCATCGGCTTGGGATAGGAGCGAAGAAAGGAAGGAGCGGCGGTATCTTAGACGACAAGATAAACAGGGAAGACGCATCCGGCTCTGAGCCGACTTCCCTCTAGGCCGTGTAATCCTTGCTATTTTTGCTTGAATATCACACTTAAAAACTACAAGATAAATTGGACTCAACTTTGAGTCCTTCTCTGTGTTGAGTGTGAACCCAGGGTCTTGGATTGTTCTTGTTGCTTGCTTCAGGTAGGAGTAAAATCCTATCTTCTTCCCGCTTCATCAAGATGAGTGATTGGGGAGATCTCGACGCGCTATTCACTGATCTCTCTATGAGTCCCCCAAGTAACTCGTCTTTCTCGGTCCGAGCGCACCTTGGACCACCCAAGACTCATGACCCTCTTGAGTCCTGGTTCCCTCATGCTCAGGGTGGTTACTCTCAAACCAACCCTTTTATCTCCTCCGAGATTACCGAGGAAGACCATTGCCTCGGTAATCCCTTCCTTGATTTGCCCTCTAACACCGATCTTATTTTCCAATCCCCAGAACTAGAGGGTGAAATGCCGCCAAGGATGCCGCCAGATGAGGACCAAATGCGACAAATTCTTAGACGCCTCGCCGAAGCCGAACAGAAAAATGCAGATCTTACGGCGCGGATGGGACAGATCATAGTAGCTGAAGGTATCGACCGACCAATGGTCGATACCTACAACCCGGCGGAGAACGAGATCCAAAACTGGTTAGCACCTGCAGTTACCGACCAGGCATTCGAGCTGAAGCCCCACTTCCTCAGTCTGCTCCCGAAGTTCAACGGAAACCTCAGTGAAGAACCATACACCATCCTCCGTGACTTCGAATTAGTGTGCAACAATCTTAGCCATCCCAATGTTGGCCAAGATTATATCCGGCTGAAGGCCACCCCGTTTGCCTTAGGAGATAAGGCCGCTCATTGGCTGAAAAACTTAGGGGTGGTATGTACTACCTGGATGCAGTTCAAGGACCTTTTCTTGAAGAAGTTCTACCCTCTCAGTAGAACTAATCAGATGAGAACAAAGATCGCCAGCTTCGCTCAAGGAACCAGCGAACCGTTCCATGAGGCTTGGGACAGGTTCAATGACTTGGTACAGAAATGCCCATCCCACGGCATTTCTAAGGCAATCTTAGTCCAGACCTTGTTCTGTGGTCTAACCCCGGAGATGCAGGGGTTAGTCAGCGCCGCCTGTGGAGGAAGCTATCTGAACAAGAACGAGCACGCTGTATGGAAGATCCTAGAACAGATGGCAGAAACCGGCAGGTCACAGGCCACAAGGGCCTATCAGTTGTCTCCCTCAATCTTATCAAATGAGACAGCTAGAAGGACTGTTGCAGATCTGACTGAGGACCTCATCCCCAGCATGGGGATGATAGCCGACAAGCTTACCATGGTCGAGCAGATCCACAAGAGAGTCGCGGAGATGGAGTCTCTTTCGAGCCTTCCCAAGAAAGTGGAGGAACTCTCTGAAAAGGTAGCTAAGATCAAGCTACCCGCCCCTTCTGCACCACCTGTACCTGTACACCGAGTCCATCTTGTACAGGAACAGGCACCGGGGTCTCAGAGCAGCTGGGATCAGACTTATACCCAGCCGAACCATCATGCACCCCCACCAGCGGAAACGGAATACGAGGAGCCTCCGCCTGTATACGAGATCAACGGGCTTTGGTATAGCCGTGACCCGCTAGTCCGGCAAATCGAGATGGGGAAGGATCAGGCACACCGCCCAACCCCAGTCTACCAAGAGACCAGGCCCGTCACAGTCCCGCGATACCAGTCCAGGCCAGAACAGGGGTACCAGCCGCAGCAGCGCACCTACCAACAGGGGCCAGCACCGTCCCATCAGCAGCAGTATCGGCACGGCCAGCAGGGCCAGTACAGGACCGCATCCACTCAGCAGCCAGCCCAGCCCACCGAATTGGAGTCCCTCGCCTTGGCGATCCAGACCCTTTCTGATAGGGTCCAACAAATGCAGAATGACTACCTGGACATGAGAACCGACATCAATCAGGTCTCTCGTGCCCAGGACCAACAAATGGCGCCAAGGACCCCAATTCCCGCACAGGTTCAGGCCAACCCGAACAGCGTACACCAGGGCCAGAACCGACCTCGAGATCAGGTATATTATTCAGATAATTATCTATCTGAACATGAGATCCTTTCGTACGATAATGTTAATCATATGTCCCTCAGGAGCGGAAGGACCGTGACCATACCTGATCGGGCACGGGCACAAAAGGAAGGAGCCTCCAAGAATCTACCTGAGGAGAATTCAGAGGAAGAAGAGGAGGAGCAGCACCATCACCACTGGCGGAAGAAGAGGGCATCTGAGTCCTCGAAGCATCAGTCCCGCAGTCGCATAGAGTCAGACGGCACCGATGAAGAGCCCGCACCTCCATCTGAGGAGGATCGTCCAGAAGAAGCGGAAGAAGCGTCACCGGTTCCGTCTCAGCATTTTCCTTTTAGTCAGAGTCAGAGTCCGGGTCTGTATCAGAGTCAGAGTCATGTCAAAAACTCAGTTCCAGAAATTAATGAGAAAATTTCAATTTCAGAACCTGAGTTGGAGTCAATAATCCCTTTCCCCCGAGCTCTCAAGGGTGTAAAGAAGAAATCAAAAAAATCCAAAAAGATGACCATGAGATGGCTGAATTTTGCAATAAACACATCAAGGTCACAATCCCTTTTGACAAGTTCGTGGAAATGACCCCTGCATCCAAAAATACCTTAAGGTGAGATTCACACCTACTAGGGTTAGCAGGAAGACCAAAAGCCGTGTTGAGAAACACGTTTTATCAGTAGCCACGACTTGTGCAATAAAGAACTCGTTTCCTCGGAAACGAAGAGACATGGGTGCACATTATGTAGTGAGTCATGTTGATGACATCGCGTTTGCACGCACTCTCCTGGACAATGGTTCCTCGATCAACTTAATGCCCACATCCCTCTATGAGCGGCTTAATCTCGGACCTCTTAGGAAATCTAGAGCTATTCTGCAGTTTGCTGACAAATCTACTAAGAGGTCCCAAGGAGAGTTAAGGAACATTGTGATCAAAGTCGAGGGACAAGAATACATGGTGGACTTCACTGTCCTAGATATGGAAACCCCTCGTAATTGGAGAGATTCCCAGATCATTTTAGGTAGGCCCTTCCTCAGAACAGCGGGGGCCTTATTTGATTATAAGAATGGGAAAATTCAGTTCCAAACTCCAGGCGGAGATGAGGAACTTGAGATAAAGCAGACGAGATGGCAGAGACCGGACTCCGAATCCAGCACCGAGTACTCTTCTACCGGAACAGACTGTGAGCATGTAGACGTAGTTGGGCCATGGAGACAGAACCCAGCCAGCATCGATGTGTCCATATCCTTTGAAGATGATCCAGTGCATGAGTCAGTCTGCGAGATCCTTAGGAACGAGTACAGCTCTGAACCTGCATCGCCCTACATCTTCGATGACGTAGAGGCCCAGTTGGGCCTGTCAGTCCTTACATCCTTAGGACAATCGGAAGATGAGGATGACGAGTCGGACGAGGCGTTTGCCGATTGTATGGAAACTTTTGACGATCCGACTCCAGAGCCGCGCTTGGTGGCAGCTATTACAGAACATGATCCAGCCACTTCCAACACCGAACCAGATCAGATTGAGCCAGACTTCTTAGACGATCACACTATTCCTGAGCTCAAACCTCTACCCACAACCCTGAAATATGCCTTCCTTGCAGGCCAAGACAAGAAATTTCCGGTCATTATCAGTTCTTAATTGACCGAGGAGCAGGAATCTCGCTTGCTAGAGATCCTGGAGAGGAACCGCAAGGCAATAGGCTGGAGCATTTCCGATCTCCACGGAATAAATCCCGCTCTGTGTTCGCACCATATGTACTTGGAGAAATAAGCCAAACCCTCTCGTGAATTCCAACGCCGGTTGAATCCAAATTTACGAGAGGTTGTGAAAAAAGAGATAGAAAAATGGTGCGACGCGGGTTTCATTTACCCAATCTCCGACTCGAAGTGGGTGGCCCTAATCCATGTTGTCCCGAAAAAGTCGGGAATTCAGACGACCACCAACGAGGACGGAGAGGAGATCGTGACTAGAGTACCCACGTCGTGGCGCGTCTGTGTGGATTATAGACGCCTGAATGCCGCGACGAAGAAGGATCATTTCCCCCTACCGTTCATTGATCAGATCCTAGAAAGATTAGCGGGGAAAGAATTCTTCTGCTTCCTTGATGGGTTCTCGGGCTACAATCAAGTAGCCATAGCTCCGGAGGACCAGGAAAAGACCACGTTTACATGCCCCTTTGGTACCTATGCTTTCAGGCGCATGCCTTTTGGGCTATGCAATGCTCCAGGTACTTTTCAAAGGTGCATGATTGCTGTATTCGCCGAAATGGTCGGCGAATTCCTGGAAGTCTTCATGGATGACTTCTCGGTCCACGGCGATTCTTTTGATTCCTGTCTTAGGAATCTGGACCGAGTCCTCAAAAGATGTTGTGAGGTCAATCTGGTGCTCTCCTGGGAGAAAAGTCACTTCATGGTGACGGAGGGCATAGTGTTGGGGCATGTCATCTCCAAGAGAGGAATGGAGGTTGACCCTGCCAAGGTGGACGTGATCAGACGACTCCAGCCACCAACCAGCGTAAGGTAGTTGCGGTCGTTCCTCGGGCATGTCGGATTTTATCGAAGATTTATCAAGGATTTTTCTAAGATTGCCCGACCGCTAACTGAGCTTTTAGGCAAAGACACGGAGTTTATTGTAGATCACAAATGTCTTGAGGCCTTTAAGCTGTTACAAGGAATGATCATGGACGCACCCATCTTACAAGCCCCAGATTGGTCTCTACCTTTTGAGATCATGACGGACGCCTCAGATTATGCTGTTGGGGCTGTATTGGGACAAAGAAGAGACGGTGTCCCGTTCGCAATTCACTACGCAAGCAAAGTGCTTGATTCTGCTCAGCGTAACTATACAGTTACAGAAAAGGAAATGCTTGCGGTAGTGTTTGCCTTGGACAAATTCAGATCTCACTTAATCGGATCCAAGGTAACTGTGTTCACAGACCACACGGCACTACGATATTTGATGGAGAAGAAGGACGCGAAGGCGCGTCTTCTTCGTTGGATTTTACTTATCCAGGAGTTTGATTTGGACATCCGTGATAAACCTGGAAAGAAGAACGTAGTGGCCGATCATCTTTCTCGTCTTGAAGATCTTAATACTTCTGAGGTTTCCCCGATTCGAGACTCCTTCCCTAACGAGTCGATTTTTGTTATTGACTCACTCCCATGGTACGCCAATATCGTGAACTATCTTGTCTCCAAGAAAGTTCCCGAGGATTGGCCCAAGAGCCAAATCGACCGACTAAAGTCGGATGCTAGACACTACCATTGGGAGGATCCGATCCTTTTCTTTGAAGGACCGGATTGTGTCTGGAGACGTTGTATTCCTCAGGAGGAATACCAGAGTGTCCTTTCTTTATGCCATAGCTTAGAGGCAGGAGGACACCACTCCGGGAAGAGGACCGCATGGAAGGTACTTCAGTGTGGCTTCTACTGGCCGACTCTGTTTCGCGATGCCACCGCCTTCGCGAAGTCGTGCCCAGTTTGCCAGAGAATGGGAGGAACCATTGGTTCCAAGGATGAGATGCCAATGCAGCCGGTCATCATTTGTGATGTCTTTGACGCCTGGGGCATCGATTTCATGGGCCCGTTCCCTGTCAGCCACGGGTTCGAATATATCCTCCTTGCGGTAGATTATCTGTCCAGATGGGTGGAGGCTATCCCGACCCGAGCCGCAGACAGCAGGACTATCTGTAAATTCATCAGAGAAAACATAATCTCTAGGTTCGGGATCCCCAAGATGATGATATCAGACGGGGGTAGCCACTTTGTGAATCGGGAGGTGAAGAAACTCCTGAAGGACTACTGCATCGAACACCGTGTCGCGAGTCCTTACCACCCACAAACCAATGGTATGGCTGAGGTGTCGAATAGGGAGGTGAAAACCATATTGCAAAAGCTTGTCCGCCCGGACAGGAAGGACTGGTCTCAGATCTTAGATCAAGTCCTCTGGGAGTATAGGACGGCTTACAAGACACCGTTAGGCACCTCCCCATTCCGAATGGTATTCGGAAAGCCGTGCCATTTGCCTGCAGAGTTAGTGCACAAATCAGAATGGGCAATAAAGAAGGTCAACTGGAACACACACCTGGGTCAGAAACAGAGAGACATGGATCTGAATGAGCTTGTGGAAGTCAGAAACCGAGCATACGACAACAGTTTGGTGTACAAGGACAAGGTGAAGCGTTGGCATGATAGATATATCAGACGAAAGACCTTTGTTCCTGGACAGAAGGTATGGTTGTTCAATGCTAGGCTGAAGATTTTCCAAGGCAAATTAAAGTCTAAGTGGACGGGACCATTTGTCGTCCGTACAGTGCATGATAGTGGATGTGTCGAGATCTCAGATCTCGCAGATGACGCACCGACATTCCTAGTGAATGGGCAGCTGTTGAAGCACTACGTTGAATCCAATGAACAGTTAGTCCATGTGGAGGAGATTGTATTCATGCGCGAGACAGATACAGCAGATACATCTCAAGCCGCGTATGAAACCTTGCAGCAATGAACCCCAGCCATCCGCAGCATCTCAAAAGATTCAGACCGACTCATCTGTATATATCATTCTTCCTGTATATCCTATCCTTTACCCCCACGATTCTAGTAACCCATCCCCACATCATCGAACCATTATCTTGGACTATACTTAGGATGACCAGATCCTAAGTATAGGGGGAAGGGGGCACCCGAGTCGATTCACTGTACATTCTCCAGATCACATTGGTCCTCATACTCATTTCCTACCAATACTTAGGCTGACCTGAGCCTAAGTATAGGGGGGACCGATGCCCGCATTGTATACTCATCCATTTCTCATCTTTCCCTCGTCCGCCCCATTTCTGATCTTCTTCTACACTTAGGCTGCCAAAGCCCAAGTATAGGGGGGCGAGACGACTTCTATACTTTTTGTTCCTTTTGGCTCTCCTACGCTTAGCACGAGCTATGTCTTTTTCCTCGCTCTTCGTGCTCTGAGGACATAGCACACGCTAAGTATAGGGGGGCGTGTATATATATACTTTACCCATAGCTCGTACTTTCGCGTATTTTTGTATATATTTTACAATAATTACGGGTGGGTAAAAATCGAAAAAAAAATTAATAAAAGAGAAAAAGGAAAAAATAGGCTTCTTATTTAATCTTGCATATCATCTCTGCATAAAAAAATAGAGTCTTGCATTTTCATAGCATGTCATCCACATCTCATCAGCATATCTTGCATATGCAAAGTGAAAAGCTAGTGGGTTCTGAACCAAGTTATGAGTAGATATTGAGGATGGACTTGATTTGACCTTAATCCACCTAATTTCAGAGGAACCTTATAGGAACTGGAGTTAAGATCTCTCAGGTCAAGTGACTTAATTCTTTGAGTCCGCATGTCTATGTTCACATGTCATCTTGATTAGTCTAAGTAGAATATCTCGTGCATACGCAGAATTCTTTTAGATAATGACCTAACTTGGACAAGCACTATGCACGTAGCTCTTCATTGATGAGGTGGTGAGGAGGTAGAATCCTTTAGCTTGGAGTAGCACACGGGTGGAAACATCCGTCCTCCTCTAGGGAGGGTAGTGCATCTCAACCTAGTCTGGTGGTGTTGACATCTAAGGACAGGATGCTGTGGGTTGCAATAATGCTTCAAAAGAGGGATAGTCTACTAACTCAAGAGGAAAAACTCCTGATGTACATGCTGCTTTTCGACAAAAAAATGCAAAAACTCCAAAAAAATCAGACAGGTTCAAGAAAAAAATAAAATACCTGTCGCAGTATGTATACTAGTAAAGAAATGCAGCTGGATGACTTGGCTACACTGGTCAGGCATCCCGGGATAGGTAGCTACACTGGCTACCGTCCATTCTCTTCTCTACCCCCTCCTCTTGAGTTGGTCGCACTTGAACTTAGAAGGGAATACCCCGCTCCTCGAGGAAAGAGTTACTGGACCGGGTTATTGAGTTACCTTGTTAGAGGAGGCTGGTTCTGAGCCGTTTCTGATGTGGAGAGTTACAAATCACTTACACAGTACAAGTAAGAATCATAGTCATCAGAAATTTGCGTTTGAGGATTTGTTCTGACCTGACTATTGAGGCGTCTTGAATAGAAGACTTGTGGAACTTGAAATCTGTTAGGTCTTAAGTGCAGGTCCAAATAAGGTTCCGCCACACAATTAATCCAAAGGTCGAGTCAGGCTCTATTTTTCAACTTTTGTTCATGACCTTGGTTTGGAACCCAAAATCATTTCACTCTTGCATTTCATTTAGTTGCTCGGGGACGAGCAAGGTTTAAGTATAGGGGGTTGATGAATCTGTGATTCATCACTTCAAAAGTCAAAAATAGAGCCTTGTTCCCGAGAAAATAGAGGCATATTTCCCCTTATATTGCATAAATAGCATTCATGCATATATTCATAACTCATGCAGTTTAGCAGCTCATTTGCATTTAAATAAGAAGCCAAAAATCCCTTGTAAAATACCTATTCACCAAAATAACCTCTTCTCTATAATCTATACTCCTTAGTTAATAATATAGGGAAGAATGCCAAAAATCACCCCTGTAAAATAGACAATAAAGCCTGAGAACCCCTGTACACTAGAATGCACATAAAGCCCTCATGCAAACTCCGAATTAGGTCTACTTACTCTTAGAATACTACACATTAAAAGACCTTTAAAATGAGACTAATTTCATTGAATTTGGAGCTCGTATGAGAAAGATAGGTTTTTGGGCCACTTTGTATACTATCTATGTATATCTATGTATCCTTGTATTTATGTATCATATTTGACCTCATCTCCATCTTTGGTCAACATGAAACTTGTAGATCTCATCGAGATCTACAACTTTCATGTTTTGAGTTTTTCCAAATTCGGTCCCCTCTTCTCTCTACACGTGCATCTTATTCCAGCCACTCACAGCAGGCCACGTGGCGCCCTCTGGTTGCGCCACGCGGCCCGCTTCCCCTCGCCTCATCCGCCTGCGTCCTCAGCCGTTGGATCTCGCTTCAGATCCAATGGCCCAGCCTTTTCCACGCACGCTCCTTGCCTGGACCATCCGATCATCTCCTGCCTTGATCTACGCCGCATGTTCGCGCCTTCACCAGAGCCCTCCACGTGGCAGCATCTTCGCCGCTTGATCAGACCCTTGATCTCTCAATCGCAGCCGCCCTTTTTCCAGCGAATCGCGACCCTCTGATCAACTCCATCTCCTCATCCAGGCCGTTCGCTCGCGCTTCGCTAGCAGCTCGCCACGTGGCGCCACCATAGCCCATCATCTCCGAAACCCCGATCTCATCCTACCCGCCCACCACACCTTGATCTCCACCGTTGGATCACAAGATCCAACGGTGGAGACCTCGTCTCCTACCTCTGGGCGCCCCTCTCTCCCACGTCCCTTGCCTTGCGGGAGGGGCGCCCCCTTTCTATTTCCGGCTGCACGTCAGCCACCCTCTCCCACCGCTGACACCCCCACGACGTAACCCACTCATCCCTCTCCCTCGCCAGCTCCCTCACGCTCCACCACCTCCACCATAGAAGCTCCACGTCGCCCTCGAAACTCGCCTCGTCATCAACACCGCCACCAACTTCACCTTATAAATACGCCACCACCAGCAACGTTCACCCCCATCCGCCACTCCAGAGAGCTTCCCTGAGCTCCGACCTACCAGTTGGTGACAGCAATTCGTTGAATCATTGAGCGAAGAAGGGGATTCGACTCCGGCGAGATCCACGGCCTTCACCGCCGTGCTGCAGCCTCCGTCCGCGAGCTGCGTGAGCTCAGGCCACCTACCGACCTTCGAGCGACGACCTGGAGCTCAAACCTGAGCTCCATTTCCCAGGTAGATTCATCCATTCTTCCTCCGATCTTCCTCTTATTTTTCCTTGATTTTCTCCAATTTTATTCGCCTCCACCGGCCACCTTCTCGCCTCCAACCCATCTCGACGAGCTTCGCGTCGAAGCTCTCATCCTCGCGACACCATTTACGACCTCCGACGATGCCTCTCGCAATATCCCGATCATCAGCTCCGCCATTTGGCCGGAGCTCCATCTCCAGATATCCTCCGTCACCCTTAGGCCTCGCCGACCACCTTCACCTCTTCACACAAGCACGCACGATGCTTCGACTAGCCTCTAACCCTTGCAAGTACTGCCTTCGCCACTAATCGGAGCTTCATCGGAGACGACTTCGAGCTTCATCGACAGCAACTTCCGACGGCCCTCTCTCACTTCTGAGACCACCGGAGCCTTCACCGACCATCCGCGAATCTTCCGCGATCCCTCCGACTCGCCATCGACCTCCACTGACTACGGGAGGGAAGGGCGGAGCAGCAGCCCGATCGCCGGAGCCCCGCCTTCTCCTCCGCAGGCGGCGGAGGACCGTCGAGGAAGAAGAGCAGCTGCTGTTCGATCGCATCGATCGAACGGCTCTCACATCGCCACGTCGCTCGCCACCGGACTCGCCTTCGACCGTAGGATCATCACTGATCCCATGCCTGGGATTCCGCCACGCGTCTTCACCGCCACCCTTTGGATCGACCTTGATCCAAAGGCCCGCAGACCGCCACGTCGACGAAGACCGAGCCTCGGCCCCAAGCCTAGACTCGGACGACCCGAGGCTACTCCGAGCCTCACTCTGGACCTCCAGAGCGCCCGAACCTCGCTCCGAGCCGCCTCAGCCTTCCGAGCCTAGGCTGCCCACGTGAGGAGCACGTGCGGCCTGGGTAAATTGCACCGAGGCCCCTGGAGCTTTCCAAAATTGCAAAGAGGTCCCTGTGAAGCAGACCCCACGTGAGGAGCACGTGCCCTGTGGAGAATTTGCACAAGAGTCCCCCACATTATAGGTAATTGCATTTTAGTCCCTGTCTGCATATTTGTTTATTGTAATTTTAATTTCCTGTATTGCATTTACACCCCTGTGTTTGCACGCATCCCTAGACTGCATTTTACATCATTTTGAAATTCTAAAAATTGCATTTTGTTGGAAATTTTGCCCTCTGTCTATTGGTCCACGTGTCATATTTTTGTAAGTTCATTTGAATTATTAATGAATTAATTGGTGAATTGTTGACATATTTTTCCCAGTGACACCTTTTGATTTATAGTTAATTCTTTGTGCTTCCAAAATTCATCAAAAATTCACAGTAGCTTAAGGACATCATTTTTAACATACCATAAAAATTTCATGACATTTGCACGCATATCGAGGCCTAAATAAATTGTTAAGTGATTTTCTTAGATTAATTTTATTTAATTCATTTCACAGTGAAATTAAGTTCTATTAATTTTCCTAGGTCCCTTATCATTAGAGCCACCTAGGATAATTTTAGTTCTTGAAAAAATTGTGGTTTGATATTTATTAAAAATTAAATACTGAAAATCACCCTGTCTGTTCATTTAATTCACAGTAAATTTATTTAGTGTCGAAAAATTCCAAAAAAAATTAGTGTAGGTCATTTTCATCATCATTAACCACCTGGCCAATTTTCATAATTTTTGGACTTCATTTGATATCCTAATTAAATTGAACGTTAAATTGGCCTGCATTGTCTACATAAGTCTGCATAAAAAAATTAAAAAGAAAAAAATTACTCCTCGAAAATTACACACTTGGATCCTTTCTTAAATTCACCTAAGGAGACAGATGCCTCCCTGAGATCGACCTTGGACTCCACCAAGAAAAAAATTTGCCGCTTAAAATTAACTTCACATTAATCGATAAGTGGTTTTTGATTAACCCCTCGTATCCGACTGCAACGAATCACATTAATTAATTTGGACATTAATTTGACCGAATTAACAAAGGGTGCGGGGAGCGTTATCACCTAGGCAAGAGCCTGATCTGTAAGCTGCTACTGAATAGATTGAAAAGATGCAAGAAATTATGCATTTATGGTATTCTGATTTGGTTGTTGGCCCTGATTCGGTTGTTGTGGTCCCTTCCCTTTTCCTTGAGAAGCCATCTCTAAATCAGACTCAGAGGAAATGTAATATAGATCGAGTTCCATGTTCGACTCTTGATTTGCACAATGAAATTCATCCCGATCAGATCGGTGTTGAGCACCGGATGGAAAGATGGGTATGGAATTAGTGTTAATTCTAGATAGATGTGAATGAAGCACTTGATACGAAGAGAAATCTATCTCCATCCACAAGTGGTGAATGTCAGGACAAAAGTGATCCCGATTTGTTAGAGAATGAGAAGACAAGGAGTTTCAAGAGTGGTTTGCAAAATCCAAACTGGGATCTCGAGAATCGCCTCGAATTATTGGAGATGTCAAATTCATGGAATTGATGTGGGAATTGGCAGGGTCCCAACTAAACCATTCATGAGTCGACATCTTGAGATAGAAGAGGAATGGATTAGGAATGAGGAATATGGTGATAAAAAATAAGGGTAAATGAAGAAAAAATAAGAAGGCTCAAAATGAGCAAAGTGAAATCAATAGTAAACAAAAGTATAGATAAATGGAGCAAGTGCTCGAGGTTGATCTTTAACCTAAAACTAGATTCAAACAAACCTAACAATAATGGATTCACCAACTCATGCATGTGAAGCCGTAAGAGTTTGGTTGTTTTTATCTTTTCAGTTGTAATTGTTATTCATGCAATCTTATAGCTAGTCCTTAGAGGCTAGACCTATTGGAAAGTGAGTATTACCAGAAAAGTATCTCGTACTTCCCACTTCCTTTGTAACTTGTAGTCTGCAACTTTTGAAGGCCTTTGATACATATCCTAGGTTTGCTACTCAGCCAAAGAATAAGAGTAAGGAAGCTAATAGTGGTGAATCAAGTACTTCAGACCGAGTCTGCAAGCAAACACGGCCCTACTCAGACGTAGGACGATGAGACATAGACCCCTGTGAAGGGATGGTCTAAGCTCAATATTTCAACCCAAGTCTACAAGTAGAAGAAGCCCTACTTGCCCATGTACAATAGAAGCACTGGTACTTCACTGAGCCCAGGTGATAATCAAGGTAGCCACAGAGTGGGATTTTGGATCTAATCCTTATGGGTCATCTCTTGCTCTATCTGGAGTGTATCTGAAAATAATGAGGGCTTTATGAATCCAATAAAATGAAGTCTGTTACAAAAATATTTGGGGCCAAAGTGTTATTAGCAGTCCCCTTGTTTTAATTTTTTGAATTTTCACTTTTTGAGTATTTTCAGAAATAATCGCATAACGATTTTTTATTTCCCTTAATTCCTAAGTTAATCAAAACCAGGGGAGAAGTCAGAAAAGCAATGCATGTATCATGATGCTAGAAAACTCATCATTGTCGTGAATGATGTATGCTTAATATAAGACTTACAGTGCTTCCCAGCTCTCTCCATGCGGGATGCAAGATAAGAATTTAAAATTACACTACATGAGATATGCAATTCGATGAAATCACCATAAACAAGAATTATTATTAATCATGAAGAACCAATTTAATTTGACTAGGATTCAAACGTATAGACTATAGGCACATGCAGATAACTAAGCTTTGGACCTAAGTACCGAGTCAAGCAATCCTAAAAACTATGGTCTCACTCACACAAAACAAATGAAAATAAAAGCGCAAAATGCAAATCATGGAAAATAAAAGAAAATAAGTGTAAAAATAAGGAGAATAAAAGTAGAGAAGACATTGAAAATCGCTAAAAAACTGGACAGCCCCCCACGTGAATAAAGACCTTGTAAAATAGGCCTACAAAGAGTTTGAATGTCCAAGTGTCAACCTGTATTATTACAACAATAATAATAAGAGTCTCTCTTACATAAAAATAAAAATAAATTATACGCTAATTCTACTGCACTTCTCAGCTCCTCAGCCAGCGTTGTTGCTCTCTCCTACTGGCTCAACAAAGAAAATGGTATCCGCTCTGCTTGGCTGCCTTGGTCTCCTAGAAGATCGTCCTCGCGTAGCGAGCCCTCATAATAATTTCAACAGAAGAGATGATTATAATAGATAAACAATTATTTAAAAATAAATAAAACATGATAAATAAATAAATAAACATACTATGTATATACTATCATATTCATCCCCCACGACAACGGCACCATTTGATAGAGAGAGATCGAGCAAAGGTACCCAATGTCCGATTTTGGAGGAACCTCTCAGCACTCCGTGCATAACAAATCAACTCATCAACAATCAACCACGAATGATATATAGCAATGGAAACTAGATGAAATGAAACTTATTATACCCAACAAAATGTGTGCATAATGCGCAAGTGTAGGGGTCTAACCACTAAGAACAACGAAGGATAGGCAAGATTATTGCTAATTAATAATAATTATTATTTTTTGAGTTTTTAGTCAATTTCTTATTTTTATGGGTCTTTAATCATTTTTTATTTTTCATGGATTTTTTTAAATATTTTTATATACTTTTTAAATTTTTACATGTTATTTTTCATTTTTCAAATTTTTAGTTTCTTTTTTATTTTTAAGATATAATATATATTTACATATAATAATATAAAATATAAGTAATGTAGAGAGTATATAGTATATATTAGGAGTTATATTTTTATATGTATATGAATATACTCAAAATTCAAAAAAGTAATTGGTTTTAATAGTTTCCTCTATTTTTGAAACTTTTTATGGAATTTTTGCTATTTTTTATGCATTTTTAAAATAATAAAATATACAAAATAATGAGTAAAATAATGTAGCCAAATTTTTTGGGTTTAAAAAAAGATAAAAGAGTACAAAATTCCTATAACTATTTTTAATATATATTGTATATAATCAAGAAAAAATATAAGATAAAAAATAATATTATTTCATTTTTAATTAATTTTTACTTATTTGTATAGTATTTTTATGGTTTTATGATTTTTAAGGTTTCAGTTTTATATTTTTATCGGATATGTGGTAGAATGGTAATATGCCTATTTTTTTGGAATTTTTAAAGGTGTTTGATATTTTTTAGGATATTAATGTCCAAATAGCAAAAATAATGCATATTTTTTATTTTTTACAAATAGGAATTTTTGCTTAAATGCCGTACAACATACAGATTTAATAAATATTGGCCCAAGGCATTTCAAGTATTTTTCATATAATTTTTGAAGTTAAGATACTATTTTTAATAATAAATATATAAGAAATCAAATTCTGAAATTGACAAGGACCTAAATGCAATTTAAAAGAATTTAAATGCATTTAATAACCCTAAAATCAAAAACCAGAGACACACAAACAAATTTCCCCATTAAATCAACATGTAATTTGCGCTGAGTAGGGGTGTAAATGCAAATAAGAGAAATAGTAGGTCTATGCATGCAGTTTTTGCCAAAAATATTACACTATATATATAACATATCGAACTAAACATAAATATCCAAACTCGAAGGTGTATGGATGCAAAAGGACCATGCCCTCACGCGTATGGGCATGTGAGGTGACTTTGTAAAGGATCTAATTATAATTAAATGAAAATGCAGGGGTACACTTGCAAATTTTACACAAAATATTATATTTAATGACTTATTTACAAGACTGTTTAAATATTACAAAATGATGAAGGAGGGTCACTAAAATTTACCCCAAAATAGGCACGTTCATCGACTATCGAGGTTGCACCACATAGACCCATGTAACCCGATTGAGCAGCCCAACAAGCGCACCACTTTGTACTGAACGAACGGTGGAGAAAGAACTTGGGCCTCCTCCTTGATCTAATGGTATCTTGGTGCTCTCTAAGAACACGCAAGAATGCAGCCCTGGAGTGACTTCGATCTTCAATATCTCCCAACTCTAGGCATCTTCCTCGATGTTGGAGGGCTCAAAATGTTCTTAGCAGCTCACCAGACCTCCAGGTGTTCTTCAATAGCTTCTGAGTCCCATCGATAGGGACATGGGGGTCTCACTACTTTTCACAATATGGAGAACTTTATGCCTCTTCGATACATTTCCAGGTCAATGCTCAAGGCTCTGTATTTGCATAAAAACTCAGAGGGGCTCGAGAGGGTTGCTATTGACCTGGTTTGAAGCCGGTAGCGTAATGGATGAGTGGGATGATGAAGCTCTAGGATATAATGGAAGATGAGCTTCTGTGCCTTGATTCTTGTAGAACAAAGGATGATATGAGGGGGCTTCGATAAAGAAAGAGAAGAGGATCAAAATGGGGGTAGTAGTGATTCTGTAACTGGTTGATTCACATTTGAATTGGAGCTAGAGCTATAACTCTAACGAATGAAAATTTTAGAAATTACACTAACCTGATAACAAATTGCTTAAAATAATGACTAAACTATGCTAAGGGAAGTAAATGACACAAGAAAAGCATGAAAGAAGATCGCATACCTGACCTGGGGTCAAGGAGAAGAAAAGCACCACCAGCAGTTACTCCGACGAGGTTGAACCACCGCTTCAACACCTCTTTCTCCATGCCAAGCCCTCAACGATCTTCTTGTTTTCACTAGGAAGCTCAAGCAATTCAAGTAAATGGGGTTACATAGGGTGAAGTGGATCAAAAAGTCAAAAATAGAGATGGGTGCTTATTTATGCACATGGCAGAGGGCAAAGGGGGGAAGAGGGTTGCGTGATGATTCGACGACGTTGTGAGACCTACGAGGCTAATGAGATGGAGCAAGGTGAGGGGAAGGTGTTTGGCGAACAAACCAATCTCCATTGACTCATAGATCATCGCCAAAAAAATGGAGAAGCTCAGGGTCTTGTGACATCCGACAGAAGTCGGAGGGGAAGAAGGACAGTTGACCGGTGGGTCAACTGTCGAAGGCTCATGATTGGTACACAAGCCCAATTTAGAAAATCAAGGGATTAAATCCACTACTAATTTTGTTTAAAATAATAAATGATTTTATCAAATAAAAGTCAAAACATAAAAAATGTTTATTATTTTATGTACTATTGTATGGTTATTTTTATTTATTTATATCATATTGTTTATTAGTATTTTATTTTTATTTTGTATTTTAATTTTATTATTATAGATACATATTTTATATATTTTTAATATATTTAAATACATATTTACATATTTTTATTCCATTTTCATGATATCATTTACATACTTAAAAAATTGTATATATACATCATAGAAATAATGTGCATATAAAGTTTATTACATTATTTGTTTTAATGTATTTTTAATGTTTTTATTTTGTATTTATATTTTAAATATATTTCAAATAATATTTACAAATATTAATAAAAAGGGTAAAATATAAAGAATAAATAAATTGAATAAAACATGTAAGTATATGGTACAATGGGACTCCAGAAAGCTGGCTTTTGCATCTTAACACCATTTTTAATGAAAACTGCCTTCATTAGATAAATAATTTCATTTTAATAAAAATGCAGGCGAGTTTGGTTAATTTTAAATTTGTATGTGAAGTTTAGTTTGTGTCTTTCTCATATGTTTGTCCCAGCCATACCGTGTATTATTTTTATTAGCAATTAATTTTGTATTTTCTATGTATTTTTATGTACATGTTTTGCGTTGATCAAATCTTTATCTGAGGTGTGTAAAATGAAAAATAAATAGGTGAAAAGGTGGTTATTTACAGGGGAATTAAATTAGGGTGGCATTTCTATACAATTGATCACCCTATCTCCCCGTACTTTATTCATGGTGACCAAATCAATATTGACTTGGTCTCGGGATCTAGGGTCATTTAATGGTTGCAATACTTAATTTCTTTTTATTTTATTTTCCTTTATTCTTTTATTTTGGAATTAAATACATGTATTTATATGGTATTTCTATGTTAAATAATGGTTGTTATTTTATACATATTAATGTTATTTACATGCATTTAACTAGGTATTTAAGGCCAAAATGGATGAATAAAGGTGATGAAATGGAGATTCATCAGGTGGGTAGTTTTCTAGAGGTTTTCATGGATGGTTTCATAGTATTTGGTGACAGTTTTGATGTATGTCTCTTACATCTAGATCAAGTGCTGCAGAGATATCGTGAAGTGAATTTAGTGCTATCATGGGAGAAGAGTCACTTCAAGATTATTGAAGGGATTGTCTTGGGCCACGTCGTCTCCAAATGAGGTATGGAGGTCGACCCGGCAAAGGTGGATGTTATTGCGAAATTTGAGCCATTGAAAATAATGAAACATGTGAAGTCTTTTCTAGGGTATGTCAGATTCTGGACTTCAGTAGGATTGCCCGACCTCTCATAGAGTTCCTTGGCAAGGAGACAGATTTCATTGTGGATAACAAAGTCCTCCAAGCCTTCAATCAGTTGAAAGATTTGGTCACTTAGGCACTTGTCCTACAGCCACCTGATTGATCTCTTCCATTTGAAATCATGACGGATGCATCATATTTTACCATTAGGGTTGTGTTAGGACAATGCAAGGATGGATTACCTTATGACATATATTGTGCTAGCAAGATATTAGATGAGTCCTAAAAGAATTATGCAGTTACATAGAAAGAGATGCTGGCTTGAGAAGCTCAGGTATCACCTTCTCAGTTCCAAAATAATTATCTTCACCGACCACTTTGCTATCCGGTACTTACAACAAAAGAAGGATGCCAAATTACGACTACTCTATTGGATCATTCTGCTCTAGGAATTTGATTTGGAAATAAGAGATAAACATGTAGTCAAGATTGTGGTAGCATATCATTTATCTAGAAATGAATGTACAGAGACTCCGCTATAGTTTGTCGATCACAGAAACCTTTCCTAATGAATCAATTTTGAGTGTTGCATCGCTCCCCTAGTATGTCGATATTGCGAACCATCTCATTTTTTAGAAAGTTACACAAGATTGGACACGAGTAAAGAAGGGCAAGTTTTTGCATGAATATTCATTTCTACTAGTCGGAAGATCCATACCTTTTTATGGAAGGTGCGGATTGCATATGGCATCGGTGCATTCCTCGGAAGGAGTACACTAGTGTCCTCAAGCACTGTCATAACCTCCACATAGGAGGACACCAAACTGGAAGCAGAATGGCATCGAAAGTATTGCAGTGTGGCCTTTGGTAGCCTGCACTATTCAAGTATGCCACATCTTATGTGAAAGGTTGCATTGGCTGTCAGAAATTGGGAGTAACCATTGGTTCCAAAGAGTTAATGCCACTCAAGTTCATCCAATATCTGATGTATTTGATGCTTAGGGTATTGACTTTATGGGCCTTTTTCCTAGCAATCAAGGACACAAATACATCATGATTGTCGTTGATTATGTGAGTCATTGGGTGGAGGCTATTCCTGCCTAATCCGTAGGTAGCCGTACGGTTTTTTGCTTTCTCAAAGACAACATTATTTCATGGTTAAAGATTCCTAAAATTCTCTTCTCAAATGAGGGTAGCAATTTCATAAATAGAAAAGACAAGAAACTTGTGAAGGAGTATGGCCTTGATCATTGGGTTGCATCTCCTTAACACCTACAATCTAATGGCTTGGTTGAGCTATCAAATAGGGAAATCAAGACTATTCTGTAGAAACTTGTACGATCGGATAGGAAGAATTGGTCTCAACTTCTTGATTTCATTCTATGGGTCCATTGGGTATGCTGCCCTATCATCTTCTTTATAGAAATCCTTGCCATTTTCCTATCAAATTAATTCATAAATATCATTAGGTAGTGAATATTTATAATTTAGACTCACAAATAAGTGGTCAGAATCAAAAGATTGATCTAAATAGACTCTTAGAATTTAAAGAATATGCATACGATAACAGCCTGGTGTATAAAGAGAAAGTCAAACAATGGCATGACAAGCATATCAGACAAAAGACTTTCGAGCCTGGTTAGAAGGTGTGATTATTTGATGCAAAGTTGAAGATATTCCTAGGCAAATTAACGAGTAAATGGAATGGGCCATTTTTAATGAAGATTGTGTGTGACGATGGTAGCATCATCATATCTGAGTTGTCATCTAATGCATGGACGTTTGTAGTCAATGGATAGTTGTTGAAGCCATATTTAGAGCATGATACATTCATGCCCATTGTTGATTCAATAGATGTAGCATTAAAGATGATCTCCCTACATTAGAAGATTAAAAAACATAAGTGCCAAACATATGCTCTTTATTATGTTCCAATTCTTTTTAAATTCTTTAATTCTTCCATTTCATTCATTCCTTTCATCGGCGTTATATCTAGGATGACCAGAAATTAATGGTAGGGGGATGAGTGTCTGGAGTTTTCCTTTTCATTCATTCTCTTGTCTCTCAACTTGTTGATATTTGATGAATCTCTGATTGATCATGACAATCTTCATTTATTATACTCCTAGCTTAGGCTTTTCAGTAAAATCCATCATCAATTAGCCTTAATTAACAACTAACCCTTTGTTAATAACTACACCTAATTATTGTATAAAATTAACATCTTTTTTATTTTCTTTATTTTCCTCATTTTCTTTTTTATTAAAAATCCAAAAAATAGATAAATTATTGTGTATATTTATTTTGGCATTAAAGAGAATCAAAAGACAAAAATGCAAAAGAATTAAAAGAGGTGTTTTTAAGTCATTATAAACAGTTCCAAAAATTTTACTTGTTTATTTGAATGATTTTGACTTTTTGCTCAACATGAAACTTGTAGATCTCATCAAGATCTACAACTTTCATGTTTTGTGCCTTTTGATTTGAAGCATGTATATTTTTTTTTCTTTGGTTTTTATATTTATCTTTTTTCTCATTAGGCCATGTGGTGCCCTCTAGGCCACCCATGTGGCCCATCTCTTTGATCTCCACATGCCATCTTCCTCTACAATTTGATTAGATCTTCTGATCTGATATGGTCCATTCACATGTGACTCAACTTATACCCTTTTATCACCTTGATCAGAGCGACCCTTGCTACCCTTCACGCCTACTCCCTAGTCGTTGGATCACAAACCAACAGTTGCCCCCTCATCTCCTACATCTAGATACCATCTCTCTCCCATGATCATGCCCTCTTCTTGCATTTCTCCTAAGTGTTACCCACGCCTTCGACCCTCACCATCACCTGCATTACACCGCTCTAACGCCCCTCCTACTCGCCCAACCATCAATGACCCAAGACGTAAACCCTAGGGTCAAGGACAACGGTTGAAATCCACCTCCATCATCACTTGTAATCATCACCCCCAGCTACGAAATAGCCTCTTTCGTTGCTCATTAACCTTGTCCACCTTCACACAGTCCTAAGACTAGAGACTTCCCATCTCTCCATGACTGGGGGTCGGAATGGCCACACAATGACGACCGAAAGCCCCGGTGAGATCCTTGACCGAACGGCCAAGCCACAACGTCGATTGACAACCGCTTGAGCTCTCAGGCATGGCTGACCAGATAGAGCGAAGACCGAAGTATCAAATCAAGCCTCAACCCAAGACTTTCTACTCCCCAAATTCTTCTATGATCTCAGGTAATATTTCCTTCTCTATTCTTTATTCTCACTTTATCTCAATTAATTCGATGTACACGCCCACTCCCACCTTCAATTGAGTATCTTAATACATTCGTCAAACTTCCACCATCCACATGTCGACCCTCGTTCATTAGCTCCTTCCCCCCATAGCCTCGACCATCCTGGGCATTCATCTCTAGTGGAGTTAGAGATGAACCCATCTAGGGCATCACATTCTTCATCACTGTTGCCCTCCATTCCATCCACTTCGCATGCATGGGATTTGGTTTACCTCCTATCCTCTATAGGTACCCCCATGTTCATTTGTTAGAACTCTATTCGTTGCTCTATTCTAGAGCCCAGACACCAGTGACCTCGACTCAATAGACCTATCCACATACTTTGTGGTTATCTCCTCCTCTCCGAGAGCTTTAGCAGCTGATCATGAATCCTCCATGATAATTACATGATGAAGAAGAGCAGAGAGGAGAAAGTGTGGGTTCGCCAGAGAACGGTCTTCGTTGTCGTAATCGCGTCAGAGACGGAGGAAGTGCATGCAAAGTTAAAGATCTTCCATAGGAAACTTAAGTCTAAATGGGTGTGTCCTTATATAGTCAAGGAAGTTCATAGAAATGGTATTATAGAGATATCTGATCTCACAGATGGTGCACCTTCCTTCTTAATTAACAGAAAGTTGCTGAAACACTTTGTTGAATCAAGAGAACGACTGACTCCAATTAAGTTATTAACGGCATGCCTATTGAGTCTGTTGCATACATTTCAGATACAACATGAATTGCAACTGAAAGATCCACAACAAATAGATTCAACATCTTTCTGATTCATCTATTCTTTTACTCACTATGATTGTATTCTTTTGTTGTTGTGGATTCTTCGCTTATTTCTTTCTTACTCCTAACTTAGCCTTGTGAGAGCCTAGGTATAGGGGGAATCCCAACAAGTCTTTTGCATATTTTCCTCAGTCTCCTCATTATTTATTCACTCCTTGTACTTAGATTACTTTCAGGCTAAGAATAGGGGGTACTGAGCCTATCTTTTGTATATTCTTTGTACCTATCTTTGTTGTCTTTATGTCCTACACTTAGGCTATTCTAGGCCTAAGAATAGTGGGGTCTGACCAATTGTCTTGTCCATGTTCTTCTCTATCCTCTTTATGCTTAGTACGAGCTATGTCTTTTATTCCACATTGTACCATGAGGACATAACACAAGCTAAGTATAGGAGGTATGTGTGTACATTGCATATATACTTTCGTTCATAGCTCATACTTTCACAAATTTTGTATATGTATTTTGGTCTATGTATATGAGCATTTGAAAACTTTTGTAAAAATAGTTTATAAAATGTTTGGAAAGTTTTATATTTTACTTGATTTACAAAATGTTTTACAAATTATTTTCAAAAGGGTACAGGTTTTGTTTTGACTTTATACTCATTATTTTTTTATATATTTGCAAATATTCTTTTATTAAAAATTTGAAAATAATTAAAAATCAAACTAAACTCCAGTTTCCCAAGAGAAGCCTTACTTTCTAAAACGTTGCCTTGGGTGTAACAGTTAGATCTTGGATAGTTGGATTCTTAGTCTATAAAAGGTTGCCTAGACCTAGTTCCTTATAGAATCAAGCATGGAGTAGTGTCTGGATTTAAACTTGATATTTTGAAAGATCAAGTCTATAAAGAATTCTTTGAAGAGAGTTATTCTGCTTGAGGAAGATGATATTTTGTTAGGAGTTATATATGGAGGAACCTACACCTTTTCTTGATGATATTCAATCATCTGATTATCATCTTACATGTATGTTAGGTTTCCCTCTTGTGTCTATTTTTATATTTTAAGGCAAACCCTGAAGTTTTTTGTAGGAACCAAGGGTTGGATATGTCTTCCCTCTATTTTGAAGAATTTTAGATCTTCCCATGTTGATATAGATATTACATTTAAGGAAGAATGGCATCATTCCAAGCGATTCATTTTCCAAGTCGATTAAGATCTTTCTTATTTGGATTCTGAGGTTTTCTCTATGAGAAGTAAGCAAGTTAAACATAAGGCAGCCTATGATTTCAAACCTCGAAGATTCAAGAGTGATTTTTTAGAAACTGAAGTTGGTAGTATACGTGCCAAGCATGTACGGGCTGGGTAAATTGTAGCCATGCTTGGGAATTCTCAAGATTTGCAATCAGGTCCTCCCCATGCGTACATGCCTCACATGTCGTTCATGGGAAAATGGCAAGGGGGGTTGATCGGCTTTTAGAAATTGCATAAATGCCCTTGTTATGACCTTTTTGAGATATTTTCTCATTTATTTTCCACATTTTGTTTACACTTATACCCCTAAACTCTTTATTTAATATCGTGAGCGTATGTTTGTGATGCTAATTAAGTCTATACCTCATGTCTATATTTATTTATTGTTTTGACACCTCAAATCACATGCTAAATTCTAAACTTCTAGTGTGCCATTTGATTTTTATTTAAATGCCATTAATTATTTTTTATGAATCAACTACTAATGAAACTGATTCCTTCTCTGAATGCTCAATATTCTGATTAATCTAGGGGTATAATTGTACATTGCATTGCATAACATATTGCCATCTGCCCCCAGCCATCTGGTGCTCCCTCCTCCCCAAGCTCCTCCCCCCTCCCTTGCACCGCCTCCTTTGACCTGAGCTTCTCCTCTCCGCCCCATGCTGCCCTTGCACCTCCCCTTGCCCCTCCTCCTCCCCCGCCTTCAAGTCCTCCATTCGTCCCGAGCTTCTCCCCCCGCCCCACGTCTCCCCCTACCCTCGCCTCCTCCACCTGCCCCAGGTCCTCCCTCCGCCCCAAACTCCTCCCCCCACGCCTCCTCCTGCCCTCGTGCCTCCCCCTCTGCCTTCCTCCACTCAGAGATCCTCCCCCCGCCCTCCCCCTACCCCCATGCATCTCCCTCTAGCCCTCCTTTCCTCTGCCCCCGCCACCCCCAGGTCCTCCTCACCTGCACCTCTTCCTCCTCCCCTCCTCCCCGGCCTACCCCTCTATCCCTGAGCTCGACCCCCTCCTCCCCAGTTCTACCCTCGCAACTCCTTCCGCCCCTCCTCCCCAGTGCAACCACCTCCAGCCACTGCTCATCCTCCTCCACCCCTCCTCTACCCCCCTCTGCCCCTCCTCTACTGACTCCTCCTCAGCATGCCCCCTCCAGCCCATCCACCGACCACCACCTCCTCCCAATCTCACCCCTCCTGCCCAATCCGTCGAGCTCCTTCCCTCTATTGCATTTATCAAGAACCTGGAGAGGAAGGGGATGAAGGAGGCAATGCCGATCTTGTTGTCGAGAACCCACGGCCTCGTCGTCGACATGTTGATGTTGATGGTGAACGACAGAGGAGAAGAGTATGGAGGAGTATGTAGTCGAAGGAGGAAAGGTTGGAGGGTGAGGAGGACGAAGGAAGAGTAAAGAGGGATGTGGGATTTTTTCCGGATATGCCCCTCTCAACTATACCATGGTTTGAGAAAACTGTGGTTAAGTTTAAATTACTGATGGCCAAAGTAACAGAGGGACACAAGTGATAGAACAGCAAGAAGTTGGGGGCACAATTGATATACCTAAAAGGGAGGGGCATAACTAAAATTGAAATATCTCAAGGGGCACAACTGATAAAAACCCATTATACATTCTACGTTCGTAAAAAAAAGCTAAAATCCAAACTTCCCAGACCCATATCTTATTCATATGAACTCAAAATTCATCAAAATAACTTTTATTGTATATAAGTTTTTATTATATAGTATACCGGAATAAAATCATAACTTTATTTATTCTTATATTGTTCATACTTTTCTATTTTTATAATTTTGTAAATATTATTTATAATATGTGTAAATATTAGAAGAAAGAAATGTCATTAAAAATACATTAAATTAAATAATTACTTAAAATACAAAGATGAATTACCTATATTTACATATATAATAAATATATCTATTTATTTAAGTATGCAAATAACGTCAAAAAAATACAATAAAAATATATTTGTGTATATCTAAATAAGTTATAACTATATAAATTAAGTGTATAAATTAATATAATATAAAATAAAAAATAAAAAAATAGTCAAAACATAGGTAAATATACCTATAAATATACATGTAAAAAGTATCCTATAATAAATTAAGTTGCAAAAATAAATAAAAATCATATTAAAATACTACAAAGAATAATAAAGATTTTTTATTTTATAATTTTTTTAAATCATTTATTATTTTATTTTTAATTATCTATTACTTTTCAGCTTGTTTTGTCACGTAGACCCTCTGACCTAGACGTCAACCCGTGACCTACTCTCCTTCTCGATATTTTCCACCTCGATACGTTGCTCGAGGATTCGTACTTCCTTCATAAGATCTTCTTCCGATTAATCCAGGATCCTCTCCGACTCATCACCTAGGGTCGAGTGTTCTCGATCTACCGGTAAACCGTAGGTAAAGTCTCCATGTTCATTAGTGTATCTAGTTCAGTCTTCTCCCTTTTTTGATTTTTGGTTCTAGCTCCGCTCCGCTTTTTCCCCTCAATCCGTGTCCAAAGACTTGAGCCTTGTGATAGGAGGTCTTCCCAGTTAGATTGTAGGGAGGTGGACGGTGTAGGAAGGGTTCCCAGTCATCTCTGGTGGTGCTTTGTCATGTGGTCGATATCTTTGGCTCCGGCCAAATCGATGTATCTTTTCCCATTTTCTATGTAGATTCTCTTCTTTCCATTCTATTCAGCATTTTATTTCATGTTTTTATTTTGATTTTAGCTTAATCTGAAAGATTCTGGATCGTCGGAGCACTAGAGCTCCGGTCACCGTTTGCCGTTGTGACACCCCTGTTCCGACCTCACTAGCCATCACATCCTCTTACCCCTCCACTTCTCCATCTATTTCCCTCCTCCTGCCACCCAGATCAACTATAGATCTAGAGATCGAGGTCCCTCCATCACCACCTCGCCAGACCTCTCCGCTCCATGCCATTTCCGTGTCGTTTGCTACCAAATAACAGTCAGGACCGGCCCCTTCACATCATTGTTTCTTCTATCTAACTTGCAGGTCTTGAAGAGCCCGTATGAGGGCTAAGAGATTCAAAGAACAACTTCCAGGTCCTTTACTAGGACCATCGACCACCAGGGCTCCATCTAAGTGCCTCGAACCTATCTGAAGCATCTGTGAGGAATGGGGAGCTTGCAGGAGAGCGTAGAACCACCCAGAGGTGTTGCATGTCCCAGGAGGAACGATCTGCATTAAATCGAAACTCGCCAAGGGGCGAGTTCATCTCATGTTCTTCTTGGTCCATCAGGAGCCGTTCGATCAACACCAACCCCCCAATCTTACATGAGATATGGGATCTAGTGAGCCTCCACCGTTGGATCCCCATTTGGGATATAATCTAAGACGTCCGAGGCCCAACTGTCATCGTGCAAGGAGAGCATGCCACGTGTCCAAGTGGATGATCTAGCAACGCATGATCAGACGTACGTGGGGGGTATTTTACACTTTTCACACCCTCCTTTTTGTATATTAATATTTAGTATTTAAAATTTCAGCTGTAGTTATATATTTTGCGTAAAAATTACAAAGATACCCTTGAGCTTTTTGATATTTATACTCTGGTCCTTGTCAGCTCAGCTCACGTGGATCCCCACGTGACTGAGCATTTTGCACTTTTACTCCTGTGGGTTTTTGTAATTACTGTTTAATGCTGAAATTTTGAATATTAATTGTAACTTTTGGGTATTTTGTATTGCAACCCTTTACTTTTATTTTAATTGCAAATATACCCCTGTTAGCTCGATCAATTTTTATGGTAGTTTTCTATTTTCTAAAATATCAAATAGCTCCAAAAATTGTGAAAATAGGGTTTTAAGCATGATTGCTTGACATTTCATAAAATACTTTTAGTTTAGCATTTTAGGTATTATTCTATTTATTAAAAATAAAAAACAAATGTATTTTTATTTGCTTTGAAAAACAAAACCGTATCAAAAATTACCAGAAATTTTAATATTTGTTTATTATTGTAATTTGTATCTCCGGATTAAAAATTCCTAAAAAAATATAAAAAGAAAATCACTTAAATTTAAAATCTCCAAAATCCTTATAAAAATTATAATAAAACTTTTAAAAATCCAAAAATATTTATTACTATCTCTAAATTTTCTTCATAATATATATTATCTATTTAAAATAGTTTTGAAAATGTTAACTCTATTAAGTATTTTTAAATTCCAAAACAATTCAGACATTTAAAAGTCCTTGATTTTGTGTATTTAAGACTTTAAATATACCTAAAAATTAGCAAAATTCCTAAAAATAGAAAAACATTAGAAAAATATAAAAAGCACGAAATATTTTATTCTATAAATTTTGAATAATTCTATTGGTATTTATAATTATATAACCCTATATTGTATATAGTTATGTATAAAGCTTTATTATGAATTAAAGAGAAAAGAAAATAAAAATCAGAAAAAATATAAAAAGAAAAAATTGGAAATTAAAAATCTTTAAAAAAATATAAATAAAATAGGAAAAAGAATTATTTTATTTAATTTAAATAGGCAAATAATTTCATTTATTATTTGAGTGAAAATTGTACAAATACCTATTATTATTTATTTATAAATAATAATAATCCTTGCTACTATGTATTGCTCCCTGTGTTCGATACTCTACCATACTTACACCTATACACATTTATACCAGAGTTATAAAAATTTTTGACTCACACATAGTTATAGCTTGAATTTTATGTGGGTTGATTGTTGATTAGAGGCACACTTGGTTACGCAGCGATTGTTGATCGTGTTTGATTGGCAGACCGGTGTAAAAATCCCTCTATCAAATGGTGCCGTTGTCGGGAAGCAACAGAGTGTAGCATTTTTTTGTACATTATTTCTCTTTTATTTTTTACGTTTTATTTTTGATATTTTATTTGATTGTTATGACCATTTTCTTTGTTGATTTTTCTTGTGAGGTACTGGATGGCAACAAGGACTGCATAGGAGGTTGACACACCCGAGCCAACTAGGAGCGAGAAGGAAGGAGAGGCAGAGGGAGCAGGAGATCGAAGTCTGTTTTTGTTTCTTATTTTTATTTTGAGGAGAGTTTTATTTTTATTTTTGTAAAATTAAATTATAATATTAAGGACTTGGACATTCGTACTTCATGAGGTCTGGTGCTCGAGAGATTATTCACTTGGAGGCCTCGTCGTGTTTTTCATGTTTTCACTACTTTTCTTTTTCTTTATTTCACGCATTTTGAGTTTTTTGGCTTTTTTTATTTGTTTTGTGTGATTGAGTTCTAGTTTAGGACTTTCTTACTCAATAGATTAATGTCCAAGGCCCTAAGTAAATTGCATGTACCTATAGTCGCACTTGGATCTATTTAAATTTAATTGCTGATTATTTGGATTCGAAACCGCACGCCGCATGAGACTCCACACAGCGCTTGCAGGATCCATTGTGGTAGGCACCGAGGAGTGACCAGACCTTTGATTTCTTTTCTATATAGTCAACTCTTGTTCTTCACGATAATAGCAGCTTCTATTTCTGGGCACTTTCATCGGCTTGCATTGCATATAGTTTAGGTTTCAGTTCTGCTTAGCATCCTGCATGAAGAGAGCTGGGGCAAGGTGAGCATCTCTATATGAGCATACATCATCGACTTATGCTTACATTGCTTTTCCGACTCTCTCCTCTGATTTTGACCATCTAGGATATAAAAGGAATTGATACCTTGTTAGGATTTGTGCATTTTTATGAAAAAAGTGATAACCAATAAAATTGGGACTATTAACTCTACTCGATCCTAAATGGGGAGAGTAACCCCCTCATTGTATTCAATTTTTTACACTTGGAACATACACAGTAAGGTTTAGTGCCCCAATCCCAGGCCCAGCTATGCTAACTCTAAAAATCAATAAGATAAAAAAATCGAACTTTCACGGTCATCTTTGTGTTGAGTTGGTGATTTGAGGGGTTTGTTTGTTTACATTTGTTTTTGTTTGTGTGCATACTTGATTTTCTCTACGTATTTGTGTCTTTTCTTGCATATCTTGACTAGACCATCGTGCTCTTCCGATCCCCACCTTTTGTTTTGGAGATGGCTGACTGGAGTGAGTTTTATCTAGACTTCGCATATCCTTCTTCCTCTTCAGTCGATCCACCTCCATTTTATCAGTAGGACTTTGCTCCAGACTTTTCTTTTTGTACATATCCACCTCATCTATAGCTTCAGGTGTCGGAATTTGATTTTTACCCACCACCACCACCATCAAATTTCCCACCATATCACCCACCTGAGACAGAGCTATTGGAGTCACCTCTTTTGGATACCGCTCTTGAGTACATGACCCGCTTAGTGGAGCAAATGAATCAGCAGATTGACAACCTCACTAGCCTAAAGAAGAACCACATTGTCGCTTCACCTTCCGAATTTATGGATTCAATAGAGGACACCCATGAAAGTTTGCAATCGCCCAAAATACAAAAAATCTGAAAAACTAAAAATGCAGAAAAGATTCCAAGAGACACATTACAAAGTTAGATTGTGAGGAGAAGGCACCCTTTCCAGATCCTTTGACCACACTCAGATCTACCACAGTTCCCACCTTTGCCCCCAAGGATGCCATTGTACAGACTACTCTTAGTCATCCTTGTGTAGATGATGATTCCGATCTCTTCCCTTATATGGAAGAGATAGAAAATCTTAAAAAAATGTTGACCAATCCTGAAGTGGTGGCAGCTATTCATGACATTATTGACGCCTCACTTCACGAGGCCATGAACCAGTTATCTGCACGCAAACTCAAGAAAAGAAAGTGATGAAGTAGATCTGAGCGACATATTCTAACCATGGCCACTACCCACGCCATCACCCACCATCCACACAATAGGAAAGGGAACATTGTTACACCTCTTGTGAGATGCACCATTTCTAACTATTCTCGTGATCATACTCTCCTTGATGGTGGTGCTTCGATTAATATAATATCCTTCTCATCGGTACAGTCTTCATTTAGGGCCTCTCAAGAACACCAGGATGATTTGCCAGATTGCTAATGGATCAATAAAGAGCTTGAGGGGTATTCTAAAGAGCATTGTCATTCAGATCCAAGACTTGAGCTTTACTATTGATTTTATTGTATTGCCGATGTAGACGTCCACCGCTATAGAGCATCCTCCGATCATCCTGAGACAACATTTCTTGCCTCTGTGAGAGTCGTTATTAACTATGGATCTGGAGATATTTACTTTCATTCAGCTGACAAGAGCGTTGTCTTGATCACCGCACCTACCACTGACCAGAAACCCGCATCTAACGAGAGTGTATCTGAGTTAACCGACCCCGAGGACTATGACCTTGATGTTGATATCAAAGAGGCTTGCTTTATCATCGATGATTCTGAGAACTGTAAATTCCTCTTTGATGAGGAAGACTCGGAAAGCATAGACCTTAGAGTTCTCCTTTTCAATGCATGGTGATGCATTGATGACAGCCGCAACATTTACACCATAGACACCTTAGTGCATAGGGCAGACTTAGAGAGACTTCCAAGGCTAAACATGACCACACTACTTCCATTGACCAGTTCATGTCTTTTTACTTTGTGATTGTTGAGGATCTAGCCCATGTCAATCATGATCGAGTTGAGTCAGCTAAGGACTCCGATATCAACCTGCACCTCGTTAGATCCATTCCTCAGTGGTCACGCAAGAAGGTACACTTTCTACCTTCTAGATCTCTGTATAGCCTCCACTTTGTGTATACATTTCGTTTTCTTCCTTCCATCCGTCGTTTTATTCATCCATCCCGTTCTGTGTGTTTGCCTTGCTTACGATGTACTTTATCTTAATGACAGGATGGGTGGACGAGTCAGGTGTTCTTTCTTCATTATGTTTCATCGCTTCTGTTTTTGCCAATACTTAAGGCTCTTTTACCCTAAATATAGGGGGAGTGATGCGTACATTCAACCAACGTACTTTTCTTTTTATCGGATTCTTTGCCTGATCCCCTTAACTGTCTCCTCTCTTATTGATATTTCTGTATAAACTTAGGGATATCTTGCCCTAAGTATAGGGGAAGACAGACTGAGTTGTGATATGTTTATTCCCAACCTCAACCCTCCATGCATGTAGATACAACATGTTATACTTATGATTATTTCAGCCTAAGTATAGGCGGGACGATTGAGTTCTCATTTCTTGATTCATTATTCTTAAGTCGTTGTAGTATAGGCTCGTCTATACTCAGTACGATTTCTGTCTTCTCTTTTCTCTTTGATCGATGAGGACATAGCCCAAGCTAAGTATAGGGGGGTCATATATCCTCTGTATGTTCTTTAATCGTAACTCATACTTTCATATTGTTAATAATATTGTTAATTAAAAAACACACATTAATCTTCTTTGTATATACTGATTAATAAATCATGTTAAAAAGGTTTTGCAAAATGTTTTAAAAGTAGTTGGAAAATCTCTTTAAAAAATCTTTCGAAAACTATTTGGAAAATGTTTCGTAAAATGTTTTCAGCCTTTGTAAAAATATTTTGTTTGTAAAATTTTCATATCTATATTTAAATAGAATTTTTTGAAAATCTACTAGCAAATGATTTGAAAAAAAGTTGCAAAATACTTTGAAAATATATACATACTATTTGAAATATCTTTGTAAAATGATTTTCAAACTTTGTAAATGTTTGCAAAAATTATTTGTCAAATTATTTTTAAAAATAATGTTTTCAAAATATTTGCAAAATCTTTTAAAAATATTATGATAATCCTATACATAATATAAACAAATAAAAACTTTACAAACCTTGTATATACAAACTTGTAAATTCTTTTACCCAAATTCTGGTATATAACAAAATGCACTCTCATGAATATCTACATATAATTATTTGCCAAAAAATATTTTGTTTTTGAAAAATCACAAAAAATGCAAAAATTTTTTTAAAAAAATTTGCAAAAACTTTTTCAAAAATTCATAAAAAAGATCAAAATTAGAAAATTGCACCAACAAATATTTTCCTTACATTGTACATAGTATTTGCATTTTATAGATTGATGTTGATAATTGAACTAATCTAAATAAATTCTGAAGATTGGAGCTTGGTTGGACCTTAATCCACTTAATCACAGGAACCTTATAGGAACTGGAATTGAGATACTTCAGGTTGGATAGACTTAATTCTTTGAGACCGCAAGACTCGGTTCAGTGTCATCTTGACCGCCTAAGTAGAATGTTTCAGAACACATGCATGACTCTTGTTGATAATGACCTAGCTTGCATACCTGCACCTTGCACTTTGCTCACCTAAGTTGAAGTGGTAGAGGGTTGGATTTGTCGGCATGAGACACAAGCTAATGGAAACATCGGAATTCACATATTTGTGGCCATTGTACCCCAACCCGATCCAGTAGCCATGAAGTATAATGACAGAGATATGGGTTGCAATAGTATTTGAAAAGAGGTATAGTCTATTGGCTCAGGAGGAAAAAGTCCATATGTAAATTTTGTTGTATGTAGTATTCAAAAAATGGAAAATAAAAAACATCAAAAAGAAAAGATGGACAAAAATAAAGGAAAATCAGTTCTCGTAAGAGTATATGTATATTTGTATAGTCAGTAAGCAAGCTTAAGCTTCAAAGTCAAACATGTATGAACCTGTAGTCGGATGACTTGGCTACACTGGTCAAGCATCCTAGGATAGGTAGCTACACCGGCTACCGTCCATTCTTCTCTATACATCCTCTTCTTAAGCTGATTATACTTAAACTTAGAAGGGAATACCCCACTTCTCGAGGAAAGAGTTGTTGAATTGGGGAATTAGGGTCACCATGTTGGAGAAGACTGACTTTTACCACTTCAGCCGAAGAGAGCAACATATCACACACTGTACAAGATAGACTCATGGTCATAAGGGACTGTGTACGACATTGACTTTTTCTGACCTGGCTTTTGAGGAGACTTGGACAGAGTTTTGTGGGTATTAGGGGTTGTTGTGTCTCAAATTCGTTTCCCAATAAGGTTCCGACCAAACTTAACTTCCAAAGGTCCGATTGAGCTCTAACTTCGATTCTATGAGGACAAGTTTAAGAGTTAAAATCAATCCAAGTTCTTTCTTTTTCTTTTCTGCACTTATAGGCGTAAGTGTTTGCTAGGGACTAGCAAAGGCAAGTATGGGGGAGATGAATATCCAGTTCATCATATTTATTCTTTCATTTTGGCCTTTAAACCCTAGCTAAATGCATGTAAATTTCATTAATTTGTACAAAAAATTCATTATGTATTGTATAAATATTGTATAAAATACATTGTTTAAAGCCAAAATAAAAGAATAAAGAAAAGAAATATCAAAGGTATTTTATGACCCTAAACCCCAAGACCTAGGCATCATGATGACTAGGTCGACAAGGAATAGACTAGGAGGAGATAAGGGTCAAAAGTACAATAAAATTTCTGATTTATTTTATCAAATAATCCTTTTAGGACCTATTTTACTCTTTATTACTTATACACCAAATCAATACACTTTGTACAGGAAAGTTATAGATAAAAATACATAAAAAAACACAAAATTTATTTCACACAAAAATAATACAAAATTGTACATTCTACGCTCAGAATAAAAACCAAAACCCATTCTTCCTAGACCCATATCTTCTCCATATGAACTAAAAATTCATCAACATCCCATTTATTGTATATAACTTTTTATTAGATATTTAATGAAGTTAGTTTAATTTAATTTGGAGTTAAGATGCAAAAGCTAGGTTTTGGATCCTCATTGTATAGTATACATGAATAAAATATGCATTTTATTTATTCTTTATATTGTTCATACTTCTATATTTTTATAATTTTATAAATATTATTTATAATATATGTACATAATTAGAATAAAGAAAAGTCATTAGAAATACATTAAAAATAAATAATTGTATTAAATACATAGATTAATTACTTATATACCTATATAATAAATACATCTATTTATTTAAGTATGCAAATAGCTTCAGAAAAATACAATAAATATATATATGATCTAAATAAGCTATAAATATATAAATTAAGTGTATAACTTGATAAAATATAAAATACAAAATAAAAATAAAATATTCAAAACATAGGTAAATATAGATATAAATATACATGAAAAAATAACCTATAATAAATTAGGTTTAAAAATAAATGAAAATCATATTAAAGTACTACGGAAAATAATAAACATTTTTTTATTTTATAATTATTATTTAATTAATTCATTTCGTATTTTATTTTTAATTATATATTATATTTGAGTTTGTTTTGTTGTGAAGCATCTTAGGTGGACCAATCACGTGGTTTGGACAGTTGACCTCGGGTCAACTGTCCAGCCTACCCTCTGACCTAGATGTTAACTCGTGACCCACTCTCCTTTTCGATATTTTCCGCCTCGATACATTGCTTGAGGATTCGTACTTCCTTCATAAGATCCTGTCCCTATTCAACCAGGATCTTCGTCGACTTATTGCTTAGGGCCGAGCATTCTCGATCGACCCGTAAACCCTAGGTGAAGTCTCCACTTTCATCACTGTATATAGTTCAGCCTTCCCCCTTTTTGATTTTAGGTTCTCTCTCCGCTCCACTTTTACACCTCAATCTGTGTCCAAAGGCTTGAGCCCTATGATAAGAGGTTCGCCTAGCCAGATTGCAGCGAGGCAGGCAGCATAGGAAGGGTTCCCAGCCATCTCTGACGGTGCTCCACAATGAGGTTGATCTCTTTGGCTCTGGACAAATCAAGGTATCTTTTCATGTTTTCTAGGTAGCTTCTCTTCTTGCATTTCTATTCATCATTTTATTTCATGTTTTCATTCAATTTTAGCTTAATCGGTAGGATTCTGGATTGTCGGAGCTCTAGAGCTCTGACCACCATTTGTCATCGTGACCCCCCTGTTCCGACATCACTAGCCATGCCATCCTCTTACCCCTCCACTTCTCCATCTATTTCCCTCCTCCTACCACCCAGATCTCCCGTAGACCTGGAGATCGAGGGCCCTCCGTCGTCACCTCGCTGGACATATCCTCCCCTATGTCATTTCCATGTCATTTATCTCCAAATAACAGACAGGACCAACCCCTTTGCATCGTCATTTCTTCTATCAAACCTGCATGTCTTGAAGAGCTCGCTTGAGGGCTAAGAGATTCAAAGAATGGCTCCTAGATCCTTCATCATAATCATCAACCACCAGGGCTCTATTTGAGTGCCTCGGAGTTATATGAAGCATCTGGGAGGTGCAGGGAGCTTGAAGGAGCATGTAGAGCCAGTTGCAAGTGCCAGGAGGAGCGAGCTACATCAAATCGAAACTCACCAAGGGCGAGTTCATCTCATGTTCTTCCTGGTCCATCCGGAGCCGTCAGATTAACATCAATCCCCAGGCATACAAGAGATGTCTAATCTAGCGAGCCTCAATTGTTGGATCCCCATCTGGGATCTAATCTCAGTCCAAGTCTCAACGACATCATGCAAGGAGAGCCTACCACATGTCCAAATGGACGATCCAACATTGCACGATCAAATGCACGGGGGTGTATTTTTCGTCCCCTCCTATATGTATATCAATATTTAGTTATATATTTTGTGTAAAAAATACAAAGAGGCCCTCGAGCTGTTTGATATTTATATTTTGGTCCTTGCCAGTGCCCACGTGCACCCCCGTAAGCTGAACATTTTGCACTTTTACCTCTACAGATTTTTGCAATTGTCATTTAATATTGAAACTTCAAATATTAGTTGTAAACTTTTGGATATTTTGCATTGTAGTCTCTGATTTTTATTTTAATTACAAATATACCCTACTAGTTCAATCAATTTTTGGGGATGCCTTCTATTTTCAAAAATATCAAATGTACTCCAAAAATTATGAAAAAATAGGGTTTTGTATCATATTAGTCGACCTTTCATCTATAATATTATTTTTGCATTTTAGGTATTTTTCTAATTTATTAAAAATTAAAAAAATCAAATTTTATTTTATGTTTGCTTTAAAAAATCCAAAAAAATTACTAAATCATAATTAAAATTTCCAAAAAGTCAGTATTTTGTATTTTGTATCTCCAAACCAAAAATCCCTAAAAATAGAAAAAAATCATAAAAAATAAAAAGGTCCAAAATCCTTATAAAAATTATAAGAAATCATTGAAAAATACAAAAATATTTATTCATGTCTTTGAATTTTCTTTAAATTATATATTATCTGTTAAAAAATAGTTTTGGAAAATTTTGACTCTATTTAGTATTTTTAAATTCCAAAACAATTCAACCCATTTATTTAGTCCCTGATTTTATGTATTTAGGACTGTAAAAATACCTAAAAATTAACAAAAAAATATTGAAAACCACAAAAAATTAGAAAATATAAAAAAACATAAAAAAATCTTTATTCTGCAAATTTTCATTATTTTTAGTGACATTTATAACTATATTACCTTATATTGTATATAGTTATATATAAACCTTTATTGTATATTAAAAAGAAAAGAAACTAAAAATAAAAAATTATAAAAAGAAAATATAAATTAAAAATCTTAAAAATCTTAAAATAAATAGAAAAAAGAATTATTTTATTTAATTTAAAACCCATAAATCAATTCATTTATTATTTATCTGAATATTATACAAATACCTATTATTATTTATTCACTATTTATTTACAAATAATAATTCTTGCTATCACGTATTGCTACCTATGTCTGATACTCTACCATACTTACACCTATACACATTTATAGTAGAGTTATAATAAATTTTAACTCGTGCATATTTATCGCCTGAATTTTATGTGGGTTGATTGTTGATTAGAGGCACACTTGGTCACGCGGTGATAAATGATCATGTTTGATTAGCAGACCAGTGCAAAAATCCCTCAATCAGGAGGCCAGTGCACCCCAACCTAGTCTAGTGACGTTGACGTCTGAAGACAATATGCTATGGGTTGCAATAAAGCTTCGAAAGAGGGATAGTCTACTAGCTCAAGAAGAAAATTTTCTTATGTAAATGTTGTTGTATATATACATTCAAAAAAAGTATGAAATAAAGACTCCAAAAAGTAAGATGGGCAAAAAGTCAATGAAAAAACAATCACGTTGAAGTTATCTATCAATAAGTAAGGCTTATGCTTCAAAATCAACGATTTTAAGGTTTCCTGCAGCTAGATACTTGGTTACACTGGTCCATCTCCAAATGATATGTGGCTACACTAGTTACAGTTCATTCTTCTTTTTCTACCTTATCTTTTTTGAGCTGGTCACACTTGAACTTAGAAGGAAATACCCCATTGATGAATATCGGATCACCCTATGTTAATTATGTCAAATTGTTAAAGTTGGGCAATCGAGATAATCAAAAATCAACCACATGAATAAATCGATCCAGTTAAAGTGAATGTGTCATTTATGTATTTTTAACTTGGGCAAGCCCCAGGGTCAACTCAAGGAGGCAGATGAACAACTTTGGGTTCAATCTATTAAACTTAATGTGCGATTTTCAAAGAGGTTTTTTTTGTAATTCATATGTGAAAGGATGCAAATGCAAAATGTGAATGGATTAAGTTCTTAAACAAAATAAGAAACTTAGTTCAATTAATTATTAATTCAAAATTAGATCAAATTAGGCAAGTGATATTTTTGCTATGAACATGATTCAATGATGCACATTAAATGCATTTTTAGTATTTTTAAGGGTGAAATATGTAATAATTAAAAATGAAAGATTTTTATGGGTTTTTATGTAATTTCAAGAACAAACAGTATGCAAATATTATGAAACTTGGAAAGAATCTTAAATATGATGAAATGAACTTACACTAATTTTTTTAGAATGTTCTGATAATATTTGATTTTTATGAATTTTCTACTGGAACAAAATGAATTAGAGTAATTAATTCCTGATTAATCCACACCAATATTATCCAGAATCAAAATTATCTCGAATATGATTTTTAATGTGCAATCCACAAGATTTGATTTTATTTCAAAAAGAGTTGTATGGACCTAAATAAAAATCAAATTCTCAAATCACTCTACAATTTATTCCGGGAAAAAGACACACCCATTCTTACTAAATTTTGAGTAAACATTAAAGCACAAGTAAACACCCAATCTCTGATTTTTAGAAATTTTTGGAGCAAGGTATAATTGCATGTGAATTTCAAAGTATAAATGGGTGAAAGTACACTTAGTTTTAATCCCTAATTTTAAGAAATCAACCATATATTAGTATAAACTCAAGCTCAGTTGATAGATAATGATATTCTGATCATCATGATATTTTTACCTTTGCAAAATGATTGTAAATCAAAGTCTGAATATGTGCTCCAACACATGGACCAAATTGCAATACATAAATAAAAGCTCAGCAAAATAAAGTTATGCCTCAAGGCATTTATTTGATTATCTTGATAAATAGGGTGCTTACTGTAATTTGTTTTTTTTAAAAAAAAGATTTTCCTTACATGTGAGAGGCTGGGGAGGTGTTCTTCTTCTTCAACTTCTTAGACTTCGCCCAACCCAGCCACTACCTGCGGAGCACGGGGAAGGTGCGTGCAGGAACAACAACTGCTACTTGCAGCAATGGATGGTGACGGGGTGCAGCGGCTACGGTGGGCGGCGACCGAACACGTGCTACGGTGGAGAACACGGAGTTGCACCGATGTGGAAACTCCGTCGCATGCGTAGGCTGATGACGACGGTGATCCACGGGCGACGTTAATGGATCGCGTGGCTATGTGGCCCGTGGTGGTGGTAGACCTGCAAAGAAGAATGGGGATGGTGCTCCGTTTGGGTGATGGAATTAGAGCAAATCGTGACAAGGGGTTGCGTAGAGATAGAATGGAAGCACAGGGACTTAGAGATGGTGGTGGTTCTTGATGAAGAACTGGAGTGGTCGTTAGTTTTGTTTTTATTATGAAAAAGAAAATGACAGTGAAACAATACATAAAAAATAATAAAAAAGAAGAAATGATTACCTAGAATATTCTTTCGGGGATGAGCGAAGTTCGGAAGAACTCATTCTGTTCTCGCCTCCATCCGGAATAGACGAAGGAACCGAAGAAGCTTAACAGCTCAGATGTGGATGCAAAGAAGTTTATCTCTCCACATCAGATCTCGCTGAACATGATGGGAACCATTGTCACGTCGAAAACTTGCTCAATCGTTGTCATCGTCGAGTAGAGTAAGTTGATGGCTCTCTTCTCTCTTGATTTAGGTGATGATGAAAAAAGAGAGAGAAGAAGACAATAAGAGGAAGAAGATGTGCGCGTTAGGAAAGAGGTGGGGTGGAATGGGAGTTGGAGAAATAGTGGAAGAAGTAGGGAAGAATGGAAGTTGGAGGGAAAAATGAAAATGAAAATAAAAAGTAGGCTAGTAAGATAAAATAATGAGAAAACAAAAATATATAGAAAATTGCAAAGAATCAACATGGAAAATGTGGATCTAGACGAGATCTACATTTTCCGTGTAGACCTTGAAATCAAAACAAAACATTATGTACCAGAAAAGAAATATACTTTTTTTGATTTCATTTTAAATAATTAAAACATAATTTTACACCTTTTTTAATTTTTTGCATTTTAATTAAAAATATTCACAAAATAAAAATAAAATAAAATACTAGAAATAAAGTAAAAGACATATGTTTTTTTTATTTTTGAAGAATAACAAAAATCAAAAGAAAAAGGAAAGAGCAATATTCACACCATATATAAAGTCACTTCGCATCATTTTCAATGGTAAAATAATTTATTTGATTTTTATAATTGTATACTTTATCATAATATATAATAAAAAATTGATAGAAGAAGAAAGAAATTAAAATGGGTTAAATTTGTACATAAAATGTCATTCTCAAGTTAGTACATATATTCATTATACAACTAGGTCCCAAACTTGACATTTTCCAAACAAGGTTTGATTTTAATGAAATCACTTTTATTGGATTGATGTTTTTATAACTTGAACTCTAAATTTGAGTTTAGTAAATTTGGAGTTCATATGGAGTGGGAATTTAGCTAAGAATTTGGACTTTATGGCTTTTTTTGGTTTAAGACTTATAACTATTTATTCAAGGTGAGAAATCTTTTGTATTTTTATATACATTTTTATATACAAGTTAGAAAAAGAATTAATTCAAAACGATTTAGTGTGAATTTATTAAAAATCAGATAAGAGTGAGTTTTTTACAGGTGAATATATACATATTTTCAGCTCTTTATTTTTGTGATTTTTTATTCTGAATTATTTCATGGACTTATTTACTAGATAAATATGCATTATTAGTCCATTTTATTGAGAGTTGTATTTTGTTGATTTATTTAATTTAAGGACATTTATTTGATATTTTGTTCATGTATTCAAGCTAAGATTAATATATTAATATGATGAATCACATATTCATCACCCACTCCTCGAGAAAAGAATATCTAGATTGGGGAAATAGGGTTACCTTACTGAGGAAGACTGTTTCTTTTCCACTTCAGACATGGGGAGCTACAATTCACATACACTGTACAAGTGAGTCTCATGGTCATAAAATTTTACATATGAAAAGACTTGTTCTGACATGGCTATTGAGGTGAACTGAACAAAGGATTGTGGACCTTAAAGGCTGTTAAGTTTTAAATTTTATTACCAATAAGGTTCTGACAAACTAACATTCCAAAGGTCTGATTAAGCTCCAAACTTTGATCTTATGAAGAAAAGTTTAAAAATCATAATCACTCTAAGTTCTTTATTTTTCTTTATTTTTATTTTCTCTTTCATCACTTTTTCTCCTAATAAGTGTTTGCTATGGACTAACAAAGCTACGTATAGGTGTTTGATGAATAGCCATTCATTCAACTTTATTCATTCATTTAGACTTTAAATCCCTAGAAAAATACATGTAAATATCACTAACTTGCATGAATTAACATCTAATATTAATCTGTAATTAGTATATTAGTACCTATATTTAAACCTAAAATTAAAGAATAAAGGAAGAAAACAAAAATAAAGGAAGTATCCTTGATACTAACCGACCTTGAATCTCCGAGGCAAAGTCAAATATTGACTAGTTGACCAGGAATAAAGTATGGGAAGATATGGTGAAATAATGTACAAAATATCTCGGAAGCCCTATTTATTCTCAGTGTTGAATACTGTGTAAGTAGCCTAATATTATACTATTTTATTAAACATCATATACATTACATATAATAAGGTGTTCAACACAAAACTTGTACATAATAATGTATAGAAAATAAGAAAAATATTAACCAAAATAAACCACGCACAAGTCACTCGGTACACTCAGTTGAAAAAGCTGCAAATAGAATTTAATTGATCAATATCTTCTCCGTATGGACTAAAAATGAACCAAACTTAACTCCATTGTATTTAAAATTAAATTATATTCCTAATGAAGGTGATTTCATTTAATTTTGAATCAAGATGCCAAAGCAGGCTTTTCAGGGTACTATTGTACTTGGGCATTGATGAATCTTCATTTCATCACCTTTATTCTATCATTTTTGCCTTAAAACCCCTAGATAATGCATGTAAATAGCATTATTTTTGTGCAAACTAACGTTCATTATTTATTCTATTTATTGTGGATAAAATATAGTTTTTATGCCAAAATTATAAAATACAGAAAAAGAAAAGAAAAAGAATAAAATGTCAAAGGTATTTTATAACATAAATCCCGAGACCTAGGCATCTTGATGGTTGGGTCGACAAGGAAAGTAGGGGGAGATAAGAGCCAAAAATCCATTAAATTCCCATTCATTTATTCATCAATAAATCCTTTTTGGAGCCTATTTTACTCTCTATTATTTATACATCAAATAAAGAAACTTTTACATGAAATTTGTGGATAATAATGTATAGAAAAATACAAAATTGAATTTACACAAAAATAATATACAGTGTACACTTTACCCTCTGAATAAAAAGCCAAAACTCAAACTTTCCAGACCCATTTCTTTTCCAAATGAACTCAAAATGTATCAAAATCACCTTTAATTGTATATAACTTTTAATAAGCCATTTAATTAAGATGGTTACATTTAATTTGGAGTTAAGATCCAAAAGTTAGGTTTTGGACCCTATTGTATAATATACCTGAATAAAATATTCATCTTATTTATTTTTTTTATTTTTTTTATTTTTTTATTATTTTTATAACTTTGTGAATATTATTTATAGTATATGTACATATTTAGAATAGAATAAAACCGTAAAGAAAACACAAAATAAAACAATATACATAAATACATAGATGGAATACCTATACTTGTACATATATAATTAATACCGCTATTTATTTAAGTGTATGTATTATATCAAAAAATACATAAAAATATATTTATGTATATAAAAATAAGTTATAAATATATAAAATAAGAAAATAAAATAATAAAATACAAAATAAAAATAAAAATAAAAATAAAATACTCAAAACATAGGTTATTATACCTATGCATATAACCTAAAAAGTAACTTGTAATAGATAAACCAAAAAATAAATAAAAAATGTATACTACATTAAATAATAAACATTTTTTGTTTTAGCCTAAAGTTAACAAAATCAGCTACTATTTTATTTTGAATTTATAAATTTTTTATTTTTCATTTTGTTTTCTTCCTGCTTACGTGGACCAATAGGAGAGTGGTCTGAGTTGACCACGATCAACTGTGCACTCCTTCCTAGGTTTGTGCCTGGCAGGTCTGCACCCCTACCTTCCTCGATTTTTCCCACAGAAATCTTTCACCTATTGAGCTCAATTCCTCTTAGACTTTTGATCCTCGTTCCTTGAACTTACACGCACACTTGATTCCTGGGGCTTCGGTCCACAAAGTCGAGAGATCTTCTTGGTCAAAGGTCGCCTACTATATAATATCATCTTGAGCCTCCATTGAATTTCAATCCCTCCTCCACCTTTCAAACCTAATCCTAAGCTTCGAGCAATCTTCCTGGTGACAGCAGGAGTACGCTCAGCCTTCAGCGAGGTGTTTTGGGCGTCGAATCGAGGTGGTCCAGCTCATCGAAGTTCCTCTGCCCGAAGCTCGCTTCAGGCGTGTCCCCGGTATGCTCTTTCCCCTTTCTCTGTATCTTTCGATTCTTAGGATTAGCCATAGTTTAGGTTAGATTTCTATTTCGGTTAAAGTTTCCTTTAATTTCTTATAATCGAAATCCATCTCTCGTCGGAGCTCTGGCTCCGTCACCTGCTCCCGACCATACACGACCGTCTCCGCCTTGCATGTCTCCCTCATTCTCTTCCTCTTCGCCTTCTGATCACCTCGATCACCCCCATTCATCTTGATCTTGCATAGATCGAGGAGTCAGATCTCCATCCTCTGCCCTTCGCTGGAGATCTTCGTTTTGCTTCACCTCGTGTCCATTCCTCCTCCAGAAGCCATCCTTGTCTTTGCCTTTTTTTCTCTAACATATTCCTGTAGAAAACACAAAGAAGAATCGCCTTTGTAGGGTTCCGAAGTTCAAGGCTCCGGGCGTCGATCTTCGTCGGAGCTTTTCTGGTGGTGTCTGACCATTTTGTGGAGCCTCGTAGCTGTGGATCACCTCAGAAACACACTGAGCAAGTCAGGTGCAAGGAAGGAGGTCAAAACTGCATCGGAGATAGGATCGAAGCTCAACTTTGAGTTGTTCCTCAGTTGTTCTTCATGACCATCTCTCCGCCGTCCAATCAAGCACCTTCTCCAGGAGACACAGTTGTCATCCGATGGTTCAAGCCTCCACCATCAGACTTGAAGTGGAGATCTAATGTCCACTGTTGGGCCTCGAAGCGGTACTAGCCACTAGATCACTGACATATGGAAGGTGAACCATCTACTCGTTCGTGAGCACGTGATTTTTGCTATATTGCATATCTCACCTCACGCCTTTTTGTTTTTTAATTCTAGTCCAAAAACTTTTGTCTTTAGTGTAAATTATTTTGAATATTTTGCATATTGGCCCTTGTACTTTCAATATTTGCATTTAGGTCTTCCATATCACCTTACGAGCTTGTACGCGTGAGAAGATGATGTATTTTGCATCTAGACCCCTAGGATTTTGTTAATTTATTTCAGTCCATGAAGTTGAATATGTAGCATAATATCTTATGGTAAAATTGCACCTGGGCTCTCGTATTTGTATTAAATTACAAAACTACCCCTCTCGATAAATATATATATATATATATTATTGAATATATTTTAGTAAAATTGCATGATGACCCCGTGGATTTCTTTGATGTGTTCGTAATTAGTCTCACAACTCAAAATATTTACAAAAATACCCCTACTAGAATGTATTTTATTTTTGTAGTTTTTGTTTTGTGAAAAAGAGCTCCTGGTTGATAAAAAATTATGGAAAATTACCATAAAAACATGACATAGATTTATGTCACGTATATTTTTATTGGGTATTTTGAGTTTGTTTTCTATTTATAAAAAATCAAAAACCAAGTTATTATTCCCTGTTTACAGTATAAAATACCAAAAAATACAGGAACATTTTGAAAAAAATCCCAAAAAATAGATTTTATTTATTTTAGTATTTTCTGACTCCAAACCAGAAACCACTAAAAATAGAAAAAGAAAAAGACTAAAAATCAAAAAGCTCCAAAATCCTTTATAGAATTATAGAAATTTCAAAACTTTAAAAATATGCATTTCTATTTTATAATTTTCTTTATATTGGTATTTATCTACTAAAATTGATTTGGAAAATTTTGGACATTTTTACTATTTTTTACTTTTCAAAACAATTCGGCCTATTTATTTAATCCATGTTTTGGGATCTTTTTTACTTTAAAAATACTTAAAAATTAGAAATTTTTTCCCAAAAATCACGAAAATAGTAAAAATTATATAAAATCTAAAAATAATTTATTTCCTATATTCAGTAGTATTTATAATTACATTACCTTGTATTGTATATATAGCTTTATATATTCTTATATTATATATTTAAAAAGAAAAATAAACTAACAATTAAAATCATAAAAAGAAACTAAAAATAAAAATTAAAAAATTTAATTAATTTTAAAAATTAAAATCCATAAAAAATTATTAAAGTAAAAACCCAAAAATATTATAAATTGGTTAAGTGTTTGAAAGACAAATTTGTGTGTTTCTTTTCTACCTCATTTGCTCTACACCTTTGTTTCATGTATTCGACCCCTATATATTTGTCACTGTACATCTTTAGTATGGTATAATAAATTATAGCCCAATATGATTAATTGATTAATTATTGTGTGTGGGTTAATTGTTGTTTGGTCGCGAGTATTGAGTAGTTGCCACATCAATAGTGGGTCTGATTTTGGCAGACCATTATTAGTGGCTCCGATATACACGTTTAACAAGCATTTGTGCATACAACCAATTATTTTACGGGTTCAATGGGTTGCCCCCATCCCATTTCCTGGCAGTTTTTTTGGTTTTTTTTTTCAAAAATATCACCATGTATTTTCATCAATATATACATCTAATATGCCATTTTAATTTCGTCAGAAATAGAGACTCTTATGCCCTCCATCTAGAACATGTCGATTACAACAATCTAATATCGTTAAAATTAGATGTTCTATATGAAGGGAATAAGAGTCTATGTTTTTGATGAAATTGGAATGGAATATCAGTTTGATATAGTGATGAAAAAACATGGCGATATTTTTGAAACAAAAAACAAAAAAAAATCGCCACAAATGGGGCGGGTGCAGGCTCATTTTCCCCTTCTTTCATTCTTTAAATTTTTAATCATATTATATCTTTGAGCCGACTAAGAGAGGGAGAGGACGGCCCAAGAAGTGTTGGAAAGAGACCATACGAAGGGATCTTAGTTTTGTGGATAAAAACCCGTGATTGACCTAAGATAGATCTGAATGGAGGCGAAGAATCCATGTAGCCTACCCTGCTTAATTGTGGGAAAAGGCTTTGTTTTTGTTGTATATATTATATAATGCAACCTAAAAATATAATTACAAATAAAAACAGTTAAGAAAACACCCAAAATAATTAATACCTTTAAATACATAGGGATAATGTACATACAATATAGATACATGCAATTATTTATACACAACAAAAATTTTAAAATCCCAAAAAATATGTAAATACATATTAAATAATGTTGTAAATATATAAAATATGTACATATAGCATTATGTATACAAAATATAAAATAAAATACAAATACATAATATACATTTATATATACATATAAATAATAATATATAATAATTGATATATTAAATAAGGTTATACAAATAAATAAAAATTATCATAAAATAGTTTAGAAAATAAGAAACATTTTCATGTTTTAAGTTTTTTTAAATCAAATCGTTTACTATTTTATTTGTAATTATCTGCTATTTCTTATTTTTTTTGTTTGTCTTTTTGTGAGCCTACATGACCTAATCACAAGCTAGGGAGTGTTGACCCCCATATCAACCCCCCTCCCCCCAACACATACACATACACTGCCCCCATAACTATTGTACATATGTGACCCCCTCACTTTTCCCAATTTTTCGCTCCATCTCCATGCCTCCTTTCATCTCGCGACCTTCACCAAACTTGTGCGCAAGATTATGCTCTACGATGCACTAGTGTTAGGTTCCACAAACCAACCTCGAACCATGCACAATAACCAGGTCCTCCATCCTAATTTTGATTCGATTTTGTGCACTATAACCCCTTAGGATCCTTTCTAGGAGCGAGCCCTTCGTGACGTGGAGGTGGTCCCTGTGGTTTAATGTGAGGATAAGGCCGACGATTGAGATCCACCATCACTGACGTAGCTCCAACAGCCTTACTTCCAGGTAATCACATGTCAAGGCATAGGTTAGACTAGGTCTTTAGCTTCACATTTTTATTTCTATTGTAATCGTTCCTTTTATTTCAGTTGATTTTGTGATATTTCATCAAAATCCAAAAGATAAGTATGCTAGAGCACTAGGATCCGACCCTTTGTTCCACATGATCAAGACCTCGTTTCGACAGCACAACATACCACTACCTTCCCCCTTCATTTCTTCATCTTCTCAATCACCCCAACTACCTCGATCTTGATCAAATTGAGTTCCTGATCTCCATCGACTACCCCTCACCGAAGATATGTTATCCATCCCATTCTTCATTCTTCCCAGCTTTATTCTTGGGTTAAGAGCATCGTTCTCGAGCCCTGAAATCTTATGTGCAGGTCTTGAGCTGGAAGACCTATTCAGGGAGGAGAATCGAAGCCTACTATAAAGCTCCAAGTGGCCCTTGTCCTTCACCAAGCTCCAGGCCACGTCCGACGAGGCTCATACCATCTGTGAGTCTACGTGTCCCAGACCACCTGCTAACGTAGAGGAGTCCCAGCAATATTTTGAGCCTCACCAAGGTGATATTGGTGGCCGAATGATGGAGATCAGTAGATTGAAGCTTGCCTCAACTGTTGTTCTTCCCCGTACTTGGAGAAAAGCAGTAGTTGTTGGATCGAGGGCCCGCTCCAGATCTAATATTATGGGTCAAGCCAAAACGGTGTGCATCAAGAGCCACATGAGTGAACCGCCCCCGACCGTTGGATCGCCTACACGTACCTCTCACTTACGCTCACTGGATATATTTCACCCAAGCCCCTCTTCATTTTTGTTTTTATATTCAATCTTGTAAATATTAAGTTCAGTGTAAAATATTTAGGTTATTTTGAGGCTTGGACCCCGAACTTTCTTGTAATTGCATATATCATTGTCAGGTCACCTCACGTGGTCCTCCATGTGAGGCAACTTTGGTTATTTTGTGTGTATACCTTGATCTTTAAGGACATGCTATTAAATTAATGTTGAGTTCTTAAAAATGCAAATAGTTCCCTATCTACTGTAAAATTTTATTTTGTACATTTTATTTCAAATTAAATGTTTCTTTTATGCTAAAATTGTAGGAAAATTAGGATAGATGTCTGGAACTGTGATTTTTCTTGCATAATTTTGATTAGGCGTTGAAATCTATTTTCCTAATTTTAGAATAAAAAATGTGCACATATTTCTTGTTTAGCAATCGGAAATCCATAAAAATTAAATATATCTCCATTCCAAAAAAATATATTAGCTTAGTATATTCTACCACATATCCAAAAATCACTAAAAAAACAAAAGATAAGACATAAAAACTCTTAAAATCTTATAAAAAATAGCAAAATTTCTATAAAAAATCCAAAAATATATATTTTTATTTGTGAATTTTATTTATAATATATAATATATACTAAAATAATTTTTAGGTTAATTTTGAACTTATATATATTTATTAAACCCTAAATAAGTTTGTGGAATTAAAATATTCACTATTTTGATCTTTTTATCACTTTAAAAATCTACAAAAAATAGGAAAATACCACAAAATTACCAAAAATATAAAAAATACAAACATATTTTATTTTATGTATTTTAACTTTATTTGACCAATATAAAAAAAAACATTATACATATTATTATCTATAAAATATATACATAATCTATATCTATATTATTAAATATCTTATCTTAAAAAATTAAAAAGAACTTAAAATTTTGCAAAAATAAAAATCAACTATAAAATTAAAAATTAAAATTCAAAACATAAAAATATAAAATAATTAAAAGTCATAAAAATTAAAATATAATTTAAAACCCACATAAAAATAAGAAAAAGATAAAATCCAAAAAAATATTATCATTTAGCAATAATTATTAATAATTTTCTACCCTCGTTTCACTTCCCAGTGTTCCATAATTACATATATATTTATTTATGTAGAGTTATAATAAATTTTGACTCGCACACATTTCATTTTGATACATATTGTGGGTTGATTGTTGCTCTATTGTGGACCGATCACCGCAGCGATGACTGATATAGCTTGTTAGATTAGGAATCATGTGGAGGTTCTTCCTTTTAGCTCTGTAAATCTACGTTGTTCTCCTTAGCAAGTGGATGGCTTCAATAGTTAAGCGACCTGGCATGAATCCGAATTGGAACCTTCTTTCGATGACACGTTCCCAAATTTTCATAGTGTGACTCATCAGCTTGATACCTCTATAATTTGAACAATTTTGAATGTCTCCTTTGTTCTTATAAAGAGGCACCACGATGCTTCTCCCCCATTCTTCAGGTATTTTCTTACTTCGCCAAATAACATTAAATAAATTTGTAAGCCAAGTCAAACCACGCTCACCTAAAACTCTCCAAACTTCTATAGGAATGTCATCAGGTCCTACACCTTTCCCATGTCTCATAATCTTCAAAACCTCATCTACTTCCTTCCTTTGTATTCGTTTATAGCTTCCACTGTTCAAATAACTTTCACTATTAGCGAGATTTCCCAAAGTGATCTATCTATTTCACTCCCCAATGAAAACCTTATGGAAGTAATGCTTCCATCTAGTCTCTATATTCTTTTGAGTAACAAGCACGTGACCTCCTCATCCTTAATGCATCTCACTTGAGAAAAATCTTCGGTCTTTCTTTCTCTTGCTTTAGCCAGCCTAAATACATCCTTTGTCCCTCCTTAGAGTCGAGATTTTTGTACAAAACTTCATAAGATTTTGACTTAGCCTCACTTATTACCTTCTTTGCTTCCTTCTTTGCTATTTTGTAGTTTGTGACAGTTTCATTTGTTCTATCCTTAGATATAGCTTTAAAGCAATATCTTTCAGTTTTGAGCTTCTCTTGCACCCCTCCACTCCACCACCAAGTCTCCTTTTGTCCTGGGGCTCCTCTCTTTGACTCGCCTAGCATCTCTTTGGCTACCCTTCGGATACAAGATGCTACTGCCTCCCACATCTCATTAGCACTTCCATTACAATCCCAAGATAAGTCTCTTCTAAAACCTTCTCCTTGAAGCTTGATTACTTCAATTGAAGATTCTACCCTCTAGTTTTAATGATCTTGGAAACCCTCATTTTCTTTACTAGCCCTTTTATTTGCACATCCATGACTAACAAGTGATGTTGGGTAGTCAGACTCTCTCTTGGTATTATTCTGCAATATTTGCAACACGACAGATCTCTTCTTCTCAATGCAAAGCAATATATCCGAGTTCTAGTCGAGCCACTCTTATAAGTAATTAGATGCTCCTCCCTCTTCTTGAAGAGAGTATTTGCAATGAAAAGATCATAAGCCATTATAAAATCCAGAAAGACTTTTCCCTCTTCATTTCTATTCCCGAAGCCATGTCCTCCATGAACACTAGCATATCCTGAAGCATCATTTCCCACATGTCCATTAAGATCTCCACCTAGGCAAATCATCTCTCTTTGTGGGATTCCTTTCATATCTTATCCAAATCCTCTGAAAAATCTTGTTTAATCATATCATCTAGATCAATTTGCAGTGCATAAACTGAGATGATATTCAGAATTTCTTTTTCGAGCGCCACTTTTAGCAATATAATCCGATCTCTAGATCTTTGCACCTCAACCACACAATCATTTAAATCCTTATGAACAACCACCCCAATACCATTTATACCCTTATCTTTACTTGAATACCAAAGTTTAAAGCCTGATTTCTCGAACTCCCTTGCTTTCTCTCCAACCCATTTTGTCTCTTGTAGACATAATATCCGAGTCATCCTTCTTTCCATCGTATCAACCATCTCTATCGATTTGCCAGTGAAAATGTCAATATTCCAACTACCTATCCGCAACTTCCTTTGCAACCTCTTTTGGACTAACTGGTTTACTCGCATACGTCCATCATGCGAGAACCCTTGCAAATTTTGGACTACATCCGAGAAGCGGTGCAGCGGAACTAGCTTATTTACCTGCATGCATTCCTCATGTGAGAACCCTAGCAAATTTTGAACTACATCCGAGCAACGATGTAACAACCCTTGCCAACTTCTCATTGCATTCGGGTGATGTAATGCGTCGCAAGTAGGGAACGTCCCAACGAAATCTAGATGTTTGCTTAAGTCCATGTTTAAAAGATCCGAACAGTTTCGAGACAAATTCCTAAATAGTGCTATTAAAGAACACTTTTTAGGAATTTATTCGAACGATTTTGAGACAAATTCCTAAACAGTGTTCTGAAAAGAACACAATTTAGGAGTTTATCTCTCATGCGCTGGCTGCCGGCTACCTAATGCACCTTTAATAGTCCTTTTTAATCTCCTCTTGCCTTGGGCTCTGGTTGGCTGATAATGGGATTCCAAAGAGGATTCCTCATTAGAGCTCCTCTGTTGCTCAGGCCTCTCCTGCAACATAGAGCTCTGCTGCTCTCTTTCAATGATAAGTTCTTCCTCATTGATCAATCTCATTTCTGGGATAGTGACACTCTGGTGTAATCTAGCCTTCCTCATGGAGGGTAGAGCTCAAATGTTCAGAATCTAAATCATGGCCTTCCTCAATTAGCCCCATGTATAGTATCCCATTATCAACAGTACTAAGCAAACATGGTTGCTGGATATCAATATGAATACTGACCTTTATAAAGGCCCCAATCAATTTTTTCAATTTCAGGCATCAGGTCATAAGGCCTCGCATGGCCTAAATAATGTTCTCATTCAACGCTTCACTTTAAACCACTAGTTCCAAGCTGTCATGGCTTGCTTAGTTAGTATAGATACATCATATCATAATCTTTCCGAATTGAGAATTCGCAGATGATGTAGTCATCCAAGGAGGGATGCCCATCCTTGAGTCTTCTTGCCTCTTCCATCTTTAGGAAGAGATTTCGTATTATTCATTTCAGGCATCAGATCTCTGTCCAGAGTTTTTCCTTTGCTTAGAGGAGTCACATCCTGCAAGAATTTTGATAAGCAAATCTGAAAGGTCGTTTCACGAGCTTGGAGTTCCTTTGAGACCGACAATTTTATACCTTTGTCTTCTCCAATAGCATCCATAAACTCCTGCAAATTATTTTTTTCTTTGAGAAAACTTTCTTCCTTTTCATTCAATATTCTTTCCATCAGCTCTACATCCATCTCTTCATCCAGACATGCTTCTTTTCGATTATCAGAGGACATCCCAACTTCCATTTCCCTTTGGGAAGCATTGTCAGTGCCTTCCTCTTGGATTGGATCTTTGCAGTGGATGAATCCTCAGATTTCTTTGCATCTTTCCCTGTGCTTTTTCAAAGTTGCTTTGATTAATCTTCTCCCTTCTTGAACAACAGTATCTTTGGAAATCCCTTCTTGTCCCGAATCTCCAAGGTCATCTGTCTTGCTTTTTCCAAAAGTCCAATCGCTTTGCAAAAGCAGTCAGTGATAGAGCAAGGATACTCAACATTGTTTTTCTTCATTCCTTCTTTTATCTTCTTGCTTTAAAGAGATCATCAAAAGCAGCTCTGAGCATCATCTTTTCAGAGTGTAGTCTTTCTACGGGTACTTTGCCCAATTCGAAATCCCTAAAAATCCATTTTAAATGATTTTTTTGTCTTCAAAAATCTCTTCGCAATTTGCAATCATTCACTCTGGAATTTTGTCAAACTTCTGGGATGCGTCGCCATTTTTAGCCATAGTAAACCGCGATTTGGACCTTGTACAGGAGGACCTTGTACGGGAAGAGCAGGTGTAGCAGTAGCGCCGTCTCCTATTGAAGAAGATCCTTCAGCTTAGCCCCTCACGAGGATCGTTGGATGATGGCGGAATCGCCTCTCCCGCTCTGCCGTAGATGTCAACTCGAGGGAACGACCTTTCGAATGCCTCGTGTCTTTATAGGCCTGTATGCTTTAAAAAAATCTGTAAAATTAAGTTGGTCCAAGTTGAAGTCTATAAAGGCTCTAAGGACATAACATAGGGAAGGGTACTTAGATTTCGTGGACACATCCAAGGATGTGTGAATTTCCCTCTCCCTTTGCTAAGATCCATGATGCCCATGTCGAAAAAGTCATTGCAGTCTTTGAAAGGGGGGTCTTCGTCATCATACCCACCGATGACTCATTTTTCCAAGGTGAAAAGAACAACGGGAACATGGCTTAGAGTGAAAAATAAGCCAAAAATTATTGTGAATTGAATTTGAAAGGGAAAGAAACATCCCCCTTGTTGAGTTCCCAATTTTAAACTCCTCTTCCTTCAATAGAATCCAGTTTCCTCGGAAAGAGTCGTACATTCATTCTCAGAATATTTTGTAAATCAACGATAATAACACATAACTAATGAGATTTTTAACAAAAAGAAAAAGGGACTTATCCTTGGGTAAACTACTGCTTCTATGCAATATGTTGTTAGATCATTCACTCACTCCTTTATTAGCTAGAGCATCTACTATCGAGTTGTCTTCCCGGAAGTACGAGTCACCTTGATGATTAGGTGCCTATTTTTAGAGTTCCATCCACCAATCTGATAAATAACTGACGTTACACTATTCTACAATAATCATTTTTTTGCAAGGACTTCGGAGTCCACCTCCAACCAAGTTTGATTATAGTTGTTCTCTTTTTGCATATTCTCAATCCCACAACTATAGCTCTTAATTAAGCTTCCATGTTTGTTAAAAAATCGGAAGCGGAAGTGGAATGATAAACAGAGCATAATGAACAAGAATCATAAACATGGGAACACCATGATTTTACGTGGAACCCTACTCCGTGAGGAGCGGGACGAAACCACGGGAGAAGCCCTCAACGGAGCGTGTTTGTCTATTGACTTTCTCATTGGTTACAGGAGGCCTGGGGCTCCTTATATAGCCTTCCCAGAGCCTCCAAGTTCAACCATTGGACGATGTGGGACTAAACAACTGGATGGGGTAAATGGATCCTGGAGGTATCCATTTACCCATCTACAACTCAATAGGCTCACTACCAAATACTTCAACACTCCCTCTCAAGCTGGAGCATGCAATGCTCAGCTTGGACAAACAAAAAGAGACTCAACTCAACGCTACAGGATACTACGGACAATATCAACCCAACGCGCACATTGCTGCAGTCGAGGACGTTGCTTCTCATGCCTTGTAGGTGAGGAGGACGAACGGACTGGAGTGTGAGTCAACTGAAGACTCGGAATATGACCATCGAGTCTGAAACTGCGCCTGAAGTCTCCTCGTCGGAGAACTGGGTCTCTCCCATCTGGCTAAGAAATGGTGCACTGCTCTGGTGTACCTATGATACCACATGAAAACCCTTGCCCTCAAGGGAATGGTCCTTTGCTCTGGAGTCCCTATGGCTCACATGAAAACTCTAGCCGAAACAACCACAAGAATGATGGGGACCTCGAACAAATGATGGCAACATATGCTCATCTGAAAATGACCGCAAACTCGTGCGTGTCTGAAACTGGAGACTCAGAAGACAATCGTCGAGTTTGAAACCGAACTGTAGAGTTTGATCAACTGGCTGGTCTGGAGACTGGTATCTGAATCTGGATCTGAAATACAAGACCTGTGACTCTACATATATACTCCCCCTTTCTCCCATACTTGTCGGAAAATGAGCATCGACAAAGTTGGGAGAAGACAAGATAGATATGGGTAAACATGAAAATTCACAACAATTTCTTGCAGCTTTTCATTTTTTTATTTTTTAATGACATTTTTTTTCGTAATTTTCATTTTTTTTCTCGGCTTTCACAAATCTTTTTTTTTTCAACTTGCGTACGGCTCTTTAATTTGTACACGCCTTTTTTTTCACTTTGCAACCTTTCTCCTCTTTCTCTTCTTCCTCTTCCTTTTTTTCTTTTTCAAAACATTATCTCTCGACCCAGTTTTTGGGCCCAAACAAAAAAACGACATTTTTTTATTAAAGGCACGCTTCCCTTACTAGGGTTCCAAACACGAGACCCGAAAAAAACCCCCGCTGCCCCTGTTGGTGGGCATCTGCCCTCATTGCCGCCGCCTGCAGCCTGGGATGTGCGTCGCCTACTTGCGGCGGCCTGAAAGATGCGCCGATGATGGGATGTGGCGCGGAGCCTGCATAGGGAGGTGCGGTGCTGCCTGGAGGTCTTGCTGGGCAGTGCGGCAGCCGCTGAAGCACCACCGATGGCGCGTGGGAGTAGATGCCGCCTGGGAGGAGGAAGATCTTTGAGGAGAAGGTGCGGCGCCCCCTGGGTTGAAGGGGGTTCTGCCAGGAGAGGAGAGGGGATCTGCGTCGGGGTGTATGGCAGTGCGGGGAGCCAATCTGGAGGCGCACGAGGTCACACCTATACCTCCTGGACTTGGAGTCTAGGGCTTCTGCTGCTGTTTCGGCTTCAGCGCCGCCTGGAGAGGTGCCTTCTCCTGAGGAGCTCGCGACCGCGCTGGAGGTTGCCTAGAGAAGATGCCGTGGAAGATGGAACCTCCAGGGGTTCGAGCCCTAGATGATGGGTGCGACTGAAGACGCCGTATGGAGGAGCGCCGCCTGGGGGCTTGAAGCCTGAACCTGGAATTGAGAGGAATCGTCGCCGTATGGAGGAGCGCACGCTGGAGGGTTGCGCGTCGCCTGTGACCTGGGCACCGTTGCCTGGGCGACGAAGATGTGTTCCTCGATGGGGTTTCCCGAATGCTGTATCTTGGAAGATTTAGGGTTTCAATGAGAAACCCTAGAGAACAAAACCTCGGAACTGTAGAACTATAGAATTGAATAATTTCTAGGGATTTATCTCAACCCTAGAACACGAACTTGATAATCAAATCTCGGAAATATAAAGCATAAAGAAAAAAAACCCGAGAATCGAACCCGCTCTGATACCATGTTAGAAAATCGGAAGCGGAAGCGGAATGATAAATAGAGCATAATAAATAAGAAACATAAACATGGGAACACCATGATTTTACGTGGAACCCTACTCCATGAGGAGCGGGATGAAACACGGGAGAAGCCCTCAACGAGGCGTGTTTGTCTATTGACTTTCTCATTGGTTACAGGAGGCCTGGGGCTCCTTATATAGCCTTCCCAGAGCCTCCAAGTCCCACCACCGGACGATGTGGGACTAAACTACTGGATGGGGTAAATGGATCCTGGAGGTATCCATTTACCCATCTACAACTCAATAGGCGCACTACCAAATACTCAAATAATGTTTGTTGCAGAACTAAAAATCCAAGAAAACCAATAATCATATCATTTTTATGGTCTCTTTGTAACACCCCAACCCCAAACATAGTGACATACCTTAAACTCACAAAGTGTGGGTGTGGTATATAAGTGGTGGGGATTACTACTTGACAACTTGGGCTTAAGCATTTTGGGTGGTTGCCAACGGGTTCAATTTGGGCTCGAACCCAACAAGTTGTCAGGGCCAGTTTTCCTCGATAACGGACCGGGGACCTAAGCCCGGGACGTTACAAATGGTATTAGAGCGGGTTCCCTCTGATAGTGGAAAGGGCTACCCGAAGGGAACTAAGCCGGGAGCGTGCAACCGCCACTGTCACTGGGAATAAGTGAATGGGCCATGTCGCAACGAGGACGTTGCGAATATAAGTGGGGGAGGTTGTAACACCCCAACCCCAAACATAGTGCCATACCTTAAACTCATAAAGTGTGGGTGTGGTATATTAGTGGTGGGGATTACTACTTGACAACTTGGGCTTAAGCATTTTGGGTGGTTGCCAACGGATTCAATTTGGGCTCGAACCCAACAAGTTGTCAGGGCCAGTTTTCCTCGATAACGGACCGGGGACCTAAGCCCGGGACGTTACACTCTTAAGATGCCTCATCCAACCGAAACTCTTGGATTCCCTTTTGAAGTCCCATATGTGTTCAGTTTTGACATTCCCAAGCCTGGCTTTTCCCAGAAGAATATTTTCCACTTCTTTTCAAAAATTTGTATCAAAGACCAGCCTAGCCATTGGAATCTTTTCAGCATTGTTATTTGCATATCTAGCACAAACCAAGGGAATAATAATTTTGGTATCAAGTTGAAACTTTTTGAGCAGGAACCATAATGATTTATAGTCATTATCAAAATGTCCTTTATTTATTTCAACCCATATTCCCCAAAGGAGCCAAGACATGACGATTCCTCTTGCTTTGCTGTGATTGTTTCCTTACTGGAACTGAAAATGAAGAGCAACCGTTCTCTGAAAGTCTTTCGGGTTTTTCGTGGAAGTTGACAGAATTCCAAGTACCACCCCCAAAGATGTCTAGCAATTTCGCTTTCAAAGAGCACACGAATAGTATTTTGTAGAATTCTCCCAACTACAGCAACTGCATTTGGAAGAAAGATGAAATCCTAATTCTTTAGAGGCTATCATTGAAAGTCATTCTATATGAAAGAGTCTCCATAGGAAAATGGAGATTTGTAAGATATACCCAGATCCCATATAGCCTTGCCCAAGTAGTTTTTGCTCTTTCAATCCTTGTGCAATTCCAAGCACTTTTAACAGTAGGTTTCCCATCATTATCCTTAAGCCAAAGTATTCTTGGATAGTCTGTAGTTAGATTGATTTCTCTTGCAAAAATATATTCTTATATGCCTTTTGGAATATTTTGATCACTTAGGATCTGCACATTCCGACCACCATTTATGAAGAGATCACTTACTTTGATGTTTTGGATCCATAACAGTAATCTCTTCCTGTAAATGCAAAGGACCATCATGCAACCATTGGTCGAACCAGAAACTGAGATTTCCATTTCTAATTGTCCATATATAAATATTGTTTATATCCTTCCAAGCATTTTGAAGATCTTTCCATCGGGTTGTAGCATAATTATTTTCTTTATCAAGACCTCCATATCTTTTGCTCATAAAGTCAGTCTAGAGAGTTTTGTTGTTCATATAGTGCCAGGCCATTTTAATTGGAAGAATCTTCACCATTTCTGCCAAGGATCTTATTTTCAGGCCACCCTTTGCAAAGGCTTACATATTTTATCCTAGTTTATCCAATACTTGGCCCTATTCTTAGCCGAGCCTCCCCAAAACGAATTTGAGAAAATTCCAGTTTTCAGATTACCCCTTTAGGAACATCAAAGACAACATGCATATGAATAGGTATAGTGGATAGAACATTGCCTGATCAGAGTAATTTTGCCTCCAGCTGAGAGTGTTTTGCTTTTCCAGCCTACAAGCATGTTTTGAACATCTTCCACCATGCTATCAAAGTAATTGATACGAGTCCTTCCCTGAAAAATGGGACAACCCAGGTAGCGAAAAGAAAGAGTTCCTCTTTTTATACCCAAGTTGTTCTGGATACATGAACTATCCTCCTGTTGAATTGTTCCACTAATGTAGAAACTACCCTTGAGTTTATTAATTTTTTATCCTGAAGCTCGTTAATATCTTTGAAGGAAGTATACGAGATTTTCAAGAGATCTTTTTGTCCCATTGATGAAAATCATCGTGCCATTTATAAGTGCAAGTGTGAAACTTTGGAGGCCTTATAATGTGCATAGAAGGGATTGATTTCCTCTTGGAACAACATATTCAGTAGTCCTCTGCCTAAGGCTTCTTCAGCTAAAATGAACAAGGCTAGATATAATGGGTCCCCTTGCTAAGGCCTCGAGAGATTTTGTATCAGTTTGTGGAAAATCCGTCAAATAGAAGGGAGAAATGACTATATGCAAGATTTGACAGTATCTATAACCATATCGCTGAAACCAAATTTAGCAAGAACTGCAAATAAGTTTTTTTACTCAATTCTGTCATAGGCTTTCTCCATGTGTTACTTGATATTCCCTCTGGATTTGTGGTTTAAATGCCGTGTCAGTTCTTGGGCTAGGGCTATATTGTCGAAGATGCTTTTGCCTGCTATGAAGCCCTCTTGTTATTCAACAATTGAGAGCTTGGAGGAAAGGTGTAATTATGTTGGTGATGATCTTTGCAATGATTTTGTAGACGACATTGCATAAGCTTATTGGTCTGATATCGACAAAGTCTGTTGGATTCTGCTTTTTTGGAATCATTACAACAAAGCTGATTGTTAATTACCGGTTCTTACTTTGATTTAATTGAGCTTGCACAACTATTGATTTTTTTAAAAGTAAGGCCATATCGTTCCTACAAAGATGTTGAGTGAACAACACAAAAGATAAGCTATCTATGGACATAATAGTCATTCAACATAAATCACAAAATACATTAGGAAGATATCCCACTACCGCTTGTCCTGAGCAAGGCAAAAGAGCCCTTGATGGTAATGCAATAGGCATTTGATAACATCTATCATCATTTCTAGTCCTTCGAGACCTCAAGCTTCGCATTTGAATTTACAATACTAGCAAAGAATGGGAATAAAGGAGGAACCAGAGTTAAATTAACATTTACTCACTTAATAGGGCGAAGGAGGAGAATGGGATTTTTTTTGCACGAGGATACAGATGTGCAATAATTTATCCTTGAAAGTGCGGTCATAAGAGAGTGTCTAAAAAAAGTGCGGTCATAAGTAACTTTCCAAATGAACCACAAAGTTGAGGCTACAGATGATGAGCTGAGGCACTTTCGTTTCAGATCCCAAAATGTTAGTTTTTTTAGAACCTTCGTCGATATTTATCCTGAACTCCGGGGGCATTTATGCATTTAAGCCAGTGGAGCGGGCGTAAAAGCGGGTGGAGGACGCGAGGGCCGGATCCGGGTTGTAGTTCCACCCTCATCGTCCCACCTTCCCAACAGCAGAAGCGCGTTTGCTCAGGTTTCCGGGTAGCGGAGAGAAGATGCCTGCAGGTGATGTGAGTTTCTCCCCGCCCTCTCCTCCTCCCTCTACAAACAAATCCCCGTCGACGACTCCTATCTGTATTGGTTTCTATTCTTCGGAGCAATTAGTATTGCTGCCGCTTTGGGACTTAATTGGGTTGTTGTATTCGTTTCCCTCTCGTCTCTTCTTCTTATTGAACCTTTTCTTCTCGATCCGATGGCATTTTTAGTATTTTTCTTCTGGCCATTTGACTCCTCGCTCAAGAGAATGCTTTTTTTTCCTAATTTGGTCGCCCGTTGATACATTTTTTTATATTTTTGCACTGTGCGTTAGCTTGTTTACCTTGATTGTAAGAATGCCATATGTTACTGTCGTAAAAATATTTAATGTTACTGTCGTAAAAACGTTTATAAGCAATCATTTTTTCTTTTAGAAGAAAAAGAGTGGAGTCCCACAGTATGGGACCCACATCTATGTATAACTTTATATATATATATATATATATATATATATATGTGTGCGTGCGCGTGCGCGTGTAAATTTAAAAGCTTTAAACTACATGTTACATCATATTACATTTGCCACGATTCACAAAGCACCCTACAATGATCGAGTACATTCTCAGTATTAAATATTTGTCCCGAAAAAATGACCATGTTCCTCGCGCACCAGATCGACCATGCCAAAGCAAAGGGGTACGAACTGTCCTCATGTTCGAAGCCGCAGACCGATCTAACATCTCTCTAGAAAGTGTTGCAATCAAGCCATGTAAGCCACACGATGCCGGCCTTGCTCCACACCTCCGCCGTGTGCGTACATGAGAAAAACAAATGATCCATATCAACCTTTTCAATAAAACTTTTGGGTGGACACCTTCGCGTGTTTCCCCCTCTTTGGTTTTAAAAAAAAACAAATGATCCATATCCTCCACTGCCAACCCGCACCTATCTCATGTAACATCCTCCAACCCCAGCATCCTCCCTCGGCGATCCTTGATTAGAACCCTCCCAAGTATAAACAACTATAGGAATACCTTAATTCGGTTCGGCACCTTGCACCGCCAAATCAACCCTGTGTCCACCCTAATCTCTCCTCACAAGTCACACCTCTATCTCGTCCTCTATCAGACAATATTATGCTTTCCTCACTGTGAACATGCCGTCTCCCCATGTGAAATGATCTCTACCCGAGGTCAGAACGTCGCTTTGTAACAGCTTCGTCTGCATATCCAAGAACTCCTCTACTCTGATCCAACAATGCCCTATTGGCCCATACATCCTGGACCCTCACATCCCCTTCCTCATCCAGCCGTATGGGATGCAAGTATCGGTCTCCCAACGCCCCATCCTCCAACCAGTCAACCCTCCAAAACCGAAAATCAACCCCATCACCCAACACCGATCTCAACTTGACAACGATCTCCAGAAAAAACACGGTAATACCCTTCCATAGTGACGATGGCAGTTTTCTTGGGGTTACCCCCGGCGACATAGTGACCTGTAGGTCTTCCTTAGCAAGAGGCATGCCAAATTCTCAGATTTCCATCATAGTCACACCACCCACTTAGCCATAAATGCCTTATTCATCTCTTCCATCCGCACTACACCCAAGCCACCCTTCCTCTTCGACGCCGTCACCCTGTTCCAGTCCACCAGGTGGAGACCCTTCTTGTTTCGACGTCAGTCCGACCAAAAAAATCTTCTCATGATAGCCTCCAGCTTAGCGTGCACACCAGCATGTAACGACCTCGTGGAATAGAAGAAGATTGGGATGACCGCGAGAACATGCTTTAAAAGCACCATCTTCCCTCCCCTCGACAACATCGACACCTTCCAACCCGTCAATTTTCCCTCAAGCCTCTCCAACATCGCCGTCCATTCCTCAGACCTCGACTTCCCTGCCACCAATGGTTGCCCCAAGTACGAAATAGGCAGCGCTGCAGTAGGACACCCCAGTATCTCAATCGCTCTTCATGACTCCTCCTCTGAAAGATCGAACGAGACAACCATCGATTTCTCCCTATTGATCCGAAGCCCAGAAATATCTCCAAAAATGTCCATGATAATATAAGCTTGCCGAATCTTTTCTATCTCTGCCCCAAGAAAAAGTACAGTGTCATCTGTATACTACAATAATGGAATAGACATCTCTTCCTTTATGTACCCAGAACACCACTCCTCACCAACCGTCAGCCTCATCATAACCGCTAAAGCATCTGCCACTATCACAAAGAGAAGCGACACCAATGGACACCCCTACCTGATACCCCTCTTTGGCTGGAAGAAACCCCTTTCAGTCTACCTTTGACCAGGACCGCATGGGACGAAGTCGTAACACAACACTTGATCCGAGCAATCTACATATCTGAGAATCCCCTTTTCTTCAGTGAAGCCCACAAGAATCTCCAGTCCACACAGTAATTGGCTTTAGAAAAATCTACCTCCCACAGAATACCCCTGGTCTTGCTTCTCTTCCAGCTCGTCACCATCTCCGTTGCCATCACCAATCCATCTGCCATAGCTCTCCCCAGTACAAAAACTGATTGCTCGGGTGAAATAATTTGGTGTAACACCCCTCTCAAGCAGTTAGCCAGAATCTTCAAGATTAAAAGTATATAACATTGGACAATGCTATCGGCATGTAGTCTTCCACTCGGATCGGCGTGTCCCTCTTAGGTAACAAGAAAATGTGCACCTTGTTTAGCCTCTCGAAGCCCCTATTACCTTGCCGAAACTCCTCCAACACCTCTACGACGTCCCCTTTGACCATCTCCCAGAACTCCCTATAGAAAAATACCGGGAACCCATTCGGTCCTGGCACCCCATCCTCATTGAGCTGAAACAGTGCCTGCCCAGCCTTCGCCTCCGTGAACTCCTTCACCAGCGACCCCGCCTCCGCGTCAGACAACTGAGTAACACCCCTCCAAGGTTGCAAAAAGCAGTATACACTATTCAGTTGATAGGGTCACTGATTACTGATTAAATTGTATGCAGGAGTTTAAAAAGAAATTAAATGGATTATGCGGTTTTGCATTTCTAATTAATAAAAAATATTACATATATGTATATATAATTAATAAAAAATATAAATAAATAGGAAAAATATTATCGTAGATTCACAACGTAGATCCAGTATTGTCAATTTTAAGGAATGCTTCATCCAAATGTCAAAATAGATAACATAAACTAGAACTCATAGCTAAATGTCAAAATAGACAACATAAACAATTGCAATTCTTAGTCTGAATCCAAAAAGTCATGGATAATGATGATCCTTTGAAGAAAATAAACACGTGTTCTTAAAAAGCCATTTAAGGCCGTTTAAGAGGCCGTTGAAGGCCGTTTATGTGGCCCACCCATTTATGGACCCGCTTTTGATTAAACGATGCGTCCGAGCACTGCATACGTTTAAACAACCATTTAGATCGTTTTTTGCATCCTGCACCCCTCCCCTGCCAACCCCAACCAGACCGGGTTCTCCACCTGCCAAAAGCCTGGAAGTGAGATCTAAGAGCCTCTTCATACTCCCTATCTCCTTCAACAACCACCCCTCCCACAATGATCGAATGAATAAGATTTCTGCGCCTTCTCCCGCAAGCCATGGCATGAAAAACTTGGTGTTCGCATCCCCCTCCCTCAACTAACGCTATCTGAATATCTGCGTCCAAAACAACTCCTTTTTGTCTTCTCTCAAAATCTCCTCTAAGTGGCCACTCGTTTCCACTCCTCTTCTGTCGTCAAAGTCCTCTCATCTTCCAATTTATCCAGCCTGCTCACCTCATCCTGCGCCCTGACCCTCCTTTCCTGACGTTAGGCCCAGTTGGCTCTTCTAAACTCCATCAAATGCCTCCAGAGCAACATGAGCTTGCTGACCATCTTGCACGTCGCAGACCCATTGGGCATGCACTCCTCCCAAAAGGCATGAATCAAGTCCCAAAAGCCCTCCTCCAAAAGCCAAGCCTTCTCGAAATAAAAGAAAGTATGAGGCCTCACCTCCTCCCCCGAGAACCGAAGAATAAACGTATGATCCGAGTGAGCCCTAGGCAAAGCGCAGGCGCCATCCAGTGGAAAAGCCATTAGCGTGTCCGAAGAAACCAAAAATCTATCAATGTGAGACCTGGACCTCGCATTACGCCACGTGTACAAGCATCCAAACACGTTGACGATCTGCAGCCTCAACTCCTCCACAACGCCCAACATCTTCACCGAGCCATTATCCCTTCCCCCACATCCCCCAGGACGATCCTCCGAAAGCAGCGTCACATTGAAATCCCCGATGACTACCCAAACATCATCTCCTCAACCCATCCGCCTTTCGTGGAAACATCGTCGTGAGAGTGTGTCTTCCCCACCGCTCATCCTCCAGTTCCAATTTTTCTTCGTCCTACCTTGTAATCAGGCCTCAAGAAGTCCCTTCAGCTGGTAAAGCTCTACATTCCCTCAACCGGTCGCCCCCAACCTCTCTCCACAGCCTCTCAACCTGCTGCGACACCTTCGTTTCCTGCAACATCACCAAATCCACCTTGCAATCCATAACCTTCTGCTGTATCGCCGTCCTCTTTTCCGGCCTACCCATACCCTGGACATTCCAAGACATTAGATTCATTTACGAACTAGCAAGATCCCTTTTGGTTACACAATACCGAGACATCTGAGCACCTCCTCTTCCAAGCCATCCCCCTGTGCGTCCCCGACGTCTAGTACCTCCTCCCTCTCACTCGACCCCCTCCCACAATCATCCGCCGAATCAAAAGCCTTCCAACTCCGCCCTGTCGTTCGCACCTTGCCCAGGGCCTGTCCCCTGCCGAGACATAACCAGGTTCGCGTTGATTTGCCTTCCTATCATGTCCCCGAACCTGGTCCTCATCCAGCAACTCCAGCCTACTGTATGTCGCCAACCTGCACCGCTCCTTATCTCCTTCAGATCAAGGCGAGAGCAGCTCCCTCCAACTCTGTCACGTCCTGCCCCTCCGGCTACCGAAACCGACGGGACGAGAGCGTCGGTCCTACGGTCCAAATACGCCCACGATCTATGATGCTCAGCAAACTATCTTATGCACATTAGATCAACATTTGGAAACATATATGACCACATGAGAATAACATAAAATGGAATTTAAAATGCAATATCCATTCTCATTTATAATAACCCTCAAGTCCATGTCCACACAATATGAGATGTAACATATAACTATAACCTGCAGAAGAAGTTCTCCAATATCTCATTACATTGCCTCTCAAATAGAATAAGAAATAATTCATGAATAAATAAAATACTCTAAGTAGGACGCACCCTGTCTGGTGCAAGTACGACGTAGGAAGTCTGATCTCCTCAAAAGACGGCTACTGTTGCGGCTGCTGCTCAAGTACACCTGTTGGGTTCACACGAGGGTAACGTTATGAGCAATTGCCTAGTAACGAGACAAACACTATAATAACTAATGCAGGAATAGTAAGGCATGTGAACTTGATTCTATCCAGTGACTTTTGCATATATTGTAGAGACAAGAATCTACCGGATTATTCTAACTTACAAGGGGTTACATGGTCGTAAATTTTGTTTATTAATAAAATCATTATTTGAGGACTAACACGTTGGTCTTGATATTTTTTTGCTCTCCGCTAACTAGAATTCACGACGGTATACATATTTTTGATATTCGATCATGACACATCTCTGGCATTAATTTAGCCATGGAAGGACATATCGATAACGATATCGTTTCGATATCGTGTCGATATCGATATATCGGCGATATATCGCCGATATATCGCTATATATAGGAATCTTTCTGAAGAAAAAGCCTGAAATCAGATATATCGATATATCGATTTCGATATCGATATCGTGTCGATATCGATATATCGACGATATATCGCCGATATGTCGGGATACAGCCTTCCATGAATTTAGCACATGCAAGTACTCGACTCGCAGGCCTCTGCTATGCGGGAACTTCTTAGTCATCTTGAGTAAACCCTTAAGAACCTTTATTCAACCAGAACATGAAAACGTCTAAACCCCAAATTCTCCAGCTTCAAGCCATATCCCGGAACACCTCTCATAATAATATCACTCGAAGTAAAATTAGATGCGACCACATATAATTTTAAATTGAGTCTTAAAATCGTATATAAGTGAGAAACCAAGAATACCAACCGCACTACCTGCCAACTCCGTCGAGCGACTCCGGATGCTACCAGGCTGCTAGGTGCAATATGTCACCCAACTTGTCCGTTGGGGTAGCGAATTTCATGGCATCTATCCGGGGCCCAAGAGTGCATGCCCAATCTCTTGGAGTGCCTATCTCCATCTACCCATTCACAGTGATATTTCATCCGCAACAATAATAATCAATACTAATATAAATAACACTGGCATTCTTGGGGTTACAAATAAGGAATTATCTGTACGAGTTGAAATATGAGACGCACTTGTAAATATCATGTGCAACCCATTTGATATCATCATGTATTCATGTTCCAATAATATTATGTATATGGAGTATGTATATTCTTTTTAATTTATTAACATGAATATTCTCATCCAAAGAATTTAGAGAGAAGGAAGGTTAAGATCTACATATGAAAAAGGTTTATCATGTTCAATTGTATATCAGAAGTGTTCAAGTTCCTCCTTTTTTCATGAGACACATGGTTTTAGTTTTTCTAACACCTTCACTAAATATTTAATTTGCGAGACGCAAACAAAAACATATTCTAAAAGTATTTGCGTTCCATTAGAGATTACCCGCTACACTGCCATTCATATGCAACATGCTATGAATTTTGTATACCTCCAAACATTGAGATTCTTAGTGTAAGTTTAATAGTCAAGACACTAAAGCAAAATTTAACATTTCAACATCATCCGTATATTTTTGTACCTAAAGGCAGCTATACAACAAGTATAGGTAAATACAATTATATGCTTTGGTATTTGATCTCAACGCATCTCCTCCTGGCTTGGATATAAAAAAAATTCCACTTGTTATCTTTTATGTTAGGCTAATGGTTAACGGAGGAAAAACAACCATTCAAATAATGCCTTACTGAGGTAAATCATTACATCTTAATCACTTAATTCTGAATGTAACTGTCAGGATGGAATTGATCGTTGAGCTTCCAAATTGTTTTCAACAGACCATGGTTTAAATCAGTTATTGAGTTAGCTAAAAACGTATGACATTATTTGAGCATGGAATATTAAACCCACACATGCTACCATCTAGACCTATATTTTAACAGGATTAGTCGATTCTATCTGAATTCCTATTACAACAAAAGCGTTACTAATTCGTCTAATAATTATTTCCTCATTTACGTGCTTACATTGAAAACTAATGATGGATGTAATATAAATAAATCCTTTGATGATGAATATATGTTACAAGGAATTAAAGAGCCACACCAATATACTACAAGCCAACGTGAGGAGAATGTTTAAGCTAAGGCATTAAACAATCTTGTCTTGTATGCATCCATAGACTATGAAATGGACAATACGTGAATGTATATGTATTACAACTCCAAGTTCCCTATCATTGTTGTAAATCTGTATTCAAGGTGGATAAACTAATAAAACTCGATGTTCATACTAATATTGGGTAGGGAAGCCATAAGCATCATGTGTAACCGACAATAAGAAGGAAATATAACCTCGTTTTAGGACCAAAAAAATCATATGGCTCTATGAGTGCTTAAGCACATGCATTTGATAAATTCATGTAAACCCAACATCAAAAAGGGAAAGACATCGTTACAATATAAGATTCGAGGTATAAAGATACCTAAGGATCTAAAAAGGTTCCAAATATAGTCTCAAAAATCATGTGAAACCAACAGCAAGAGGGGGTATTTATCGTTACCTCCGAGGATGTTCCCTCGGGATCTCCTCTTGCACGGAAATGCTATTTCCGTCGCTCGATCGCAGTGCGGAGGCGTGCACCACGGTGACCTCGAGCTCTCCTACGCGTTGGTGGTCGGGGATCTTCGATCGTAGCACCTTCTCTGACTTCGACGACGGCCCTCCGACGACTAAACTAGCCAAGGTGGTTGTGCTCCAATGAGAGGGAAGGATGGTGGTGGCTAGGGCTTTGAGAGAGTAGCCTATCATTTCCTATTTATAGAAGGAGAGGTGAAATTGGATCCGAATTCGGATCCGGTTCGGATCCATATTTGGGTCCCGACTATGATACTTAAAACAACAATAACTTGAGCTAGGAATGTCGGAATTGGATGTTCTTGGGCTCGTTGGAAAGATTTTGACGAGATCTACGAAATGCCATGATTATTTGAATATTTTGGATGTCAAAAGTACTCCAGATTTTAGGAAAAAAATACGGGGTTTCACAAACTCTCCTTCCATGCCTCCACAACAGCTCCTGACGGCCAGCCAGGCTCCCAAGACCATCAGACCCACTGCCCTGGGGCACCTGCCTCGAGAAAGCATCATATACCTGGTCCCCCGCACCCGCCTCCACCGCCAAAAGGCCCGACGTGGACGCTGCCTGCTCGGCTCTAGTCGACTCCTCCACCCTTTGCGAAGCTTCTTCAGTATGCCATCCCCCTACGTTTCCCCGGACTCCACAACATGGTCCATCGCCCGTGAGGGGAAGATCGATGCTGGCGCAATAGTACAAGGAGCCTCAAGCTCGCGAGGATCCACTCCACGAACCATTTGTATTTTCTTAATTTGAAAATTGTGAAACTGCATACTTTGCATATAAGCTAAACTAAGTGTTTGGATACAACATGATTGTTATGGATCTTTTAGTCAAACGGACACCACATACCGACTTTGTGAACCGTGGTTCCATCTACATGCAACTGTGGATGTGGATATGGACATGGAAGGTTTTGAAAAAAAGTATCTAGGTAAAAAACGTTGTCGAAATTAGCTTTAGCTTATTCTACTAGTTTATTCATATTTGTAATGATTCTCTTGGTAGTGGATGCATGCACAATATTTGTAAATATAGTATAAGTCACCGCATAGTGACTATGTGGCACTGGGGATATAAACTAGTTTGTGCATTTTTACATTTTTAAATAAAAATAAATAGTAATTCATTGTTAATATTTCATATTTTAATACGAGAGGAAATTACAACATGCAATAATAAAATTTAAAATAAGCATGCATATTTTGAGAGAATTTTTTGCAGAGATTGAAATACATCATTTCGACATGTCTCAGATACCAATACCACTTTAGATCTTTCTTTCCTAGGTATTGACTGATGTATCATGATATATAAGCGACATGTTGTATCTTATTCATCGATATCAGTGAAATTTGAAGTATTTTGTGTAAAAATTCCACCATTTTGATTGATATCATTAAGATCGTATAGATGTTGATACTCTATCATCAATGTTGTATCTACATGCAAATATACTTGGAAGGTATTTTTCGATATTTCAATCTTTTAAATGTTGATTTGTTTGCTATTGTGCATTTATACTCTGTCGATACATAAATAACCAAATTTATGATTGGAATTGGGTTTACTAGCTCTGTCCTCGTCAAAGATCGCTGATCGGGCAAGGAGACCTTTATTTTTGAATTGGAAGTAACAATTCTAAAACTAATGAAGGAAAATCTATATACACACATTGTACATGTTACTATATTTATAGCTTGGGTTAATGGGAGCTACCCTCTTGGGGGAGATAACTTGGCTCCCTCCGCCCTATTTTCTCCATTTATTTTTTTTTGAAAAACGAATCTGTAGAAATTCATCACTATATCTCTATATTATGTCATTCAAGTTTCGTGAGAAATAGAGACTCCTACGACCGCCATCACTATATCTCTTTTGATTCGACGATTGATTGTGGGAGGGGTTCGGGTGATAGGGAAGAGGTACTAGATATCAGGAATGCACAAGGGGATGACTTGGAAGAAGAGGCCATCAAATGCCTCAATATTGTGCCACCAAAAGGGGTCTTACTGGTTCGTAAATGAATATGATGTCTTGGAATGTTACACTGAATTTGGCATCCTCAGGAGAGTGCATCCATTTCTACTGCCGTACCTCCATGATTTAGCAGTCTTTGGGATCGCATCGTCGAAGGCCAGAGGACAGATCCTTGGATTCAAGATAGATACATGCGAGCCGTCAAGGATGAGGTCGATCACTTTGTTGTGACGGAGTCCATTTTATGGAAGGCAGGACGAGTCGTTATGCCCAACGACGAGCAGTTGCGTGGAGATATTCTTGTTGAGGCACACAGCTCACAATTATCTATTCACCCTGGCAGCACCAAGATGTGTCGTGATCTGCATCGACATTTCTGGTGGGATGGAATGAAACGCGATGTGGCGCAGCATGTGAGCAGATGCATGACCTGTCAGATGGTTAAAGCTGAGCACATGAGACCACCAGGATTACTGTAGTCTCTCCCCATTTCCGAGTGGAAATGGGAAAATAACTCTATGGATTTCGTCACGGGATTGCCGAAGACACCAGGTGGCCATGATTCTATTTGGGTCGTTGTTGACAAGTTGACCAAGTCAGCCCATTTCATACCTGTCAGCATGACTTACACTCCATCAAAGCTGGTCATGCTATATGTGCAGAATATCATAAGACTTCATGGTATACCACGCGAGGTGGTGTCTGACAGAGATTCACGGTTTACGTCGCACTATTGGCATCAATTCATGTCAGCACTACAGACAGAGTTGAAGATGAGTTCTGCATATCATCCACAGACAGATGGGCAGAGTGAGTGCACCGTTCGGACACTCGAGGTTTTGCTTCACGCATGCACTTTGGAGTGGAAAGGATCTTGGAAGGACCATCTGCCGTTAGTGGAATTCATGTACAACAACACCTATCATTCCAGTATCGGCATGGCACCATTCAAAGCCATATACGGACGGATATGCCTCACACCTATCAGTTGGCGTGAGGTAGGTGATCATGCTCTCTACTCCATAGACCTCTTGGAGGAGACTGCGAGAGCTGTTGATCTCGTGAGACGAAGGCTTCTGATGGTACAAAGCCGCCAGCAGAGCTATGCAGATCGTCGGAGGAGAGATTTGGAGTTTCAGGTATCCAATCCTTTTCTCCTGCTTCTTTGCAAATTTAACTAAATCTCATACGAATGACATTCCTATAAATTACATGTTGGAGATTGGGTATTTCTCCGTGTATCTTCCATGAAGGGAATACAGAGATTTGATATTCGTGGCAAGTTGGCGCCGCGATGTGTTGGACCGTTCGAGATCCTTACTAGAGTGGGGAATGTAGCTTACCGAGTAGCTCTTCCTCCACACTTTTCAGGCATACACGATGTTTTTCATGCATCCAATCTGAGGAAGTATGTGCACGACACTCGACACGTCATCAGTTACGAGAATTTAGACGTGGAACCAGACTTGACTTATGAGGAGAAGCCTGTACAGATACTTGACAGCGTTGTGAAAAAACTTCACAACAAGAGGATTCCATTGGTCAAGGTGCTGTGGCACTGACACGACGTCAAAGAGGCGACGTGGGAGACCGAAATCGGCATGCGGGCACGATACCCGCAACTTTTCTCAGGTAATCATTAAAGCAAGCCTTATAATCATTTTCATATTAAAGGAATATGACTTGTTTCCCCTTTGAGCTTTTTATGGGTTCAAAACCCTTTGAGGTTTTTATGGCAACATGAAATCCAAATGAGATACCTAATAACTTTGACTCGTCTTGAGGAGAAGACACCCTTTGAGGTTTTTATATTTGTAACATCCGGATTCCAACTAAAACCGAAACCGACCCGATTTGGGTCCGATTAACCCAATAAAGTAGTTCGTCAATACTAAACAACCTAAATTGATCAATAGATCGTGAATTAAAAGTTGTTCAGACGAAATCGACCAAAAATCGATTGTATCGTAATGCGTGCCCGAAAAAACTGCGACGCAAATTCGAAAATCGCGAAACAAATCGAGACCGTAATAAGACCCGATTCGATGAAACAAGGCCAACGGAATCGACCGTTCATCAATCGGAGGTCGTTTGGTATTTTTAAATCACAAAATTTAACCATAAACCAAAACCGTATCTCGAAAATCTCGGACATTCAAACCTGATCAAAAGTATATGGGATTTTATCACTTGTGCCCCTCCGAGATATCGCAATATCAGTTATGCCCCTATCATTTTGGTAATATCAGTTGTGTCCCTCACTTCTTTCTCCGTCATCAGTTGTGCCCTTCCGTCAGATTGACCGTCAAAAAATTAAAATAACCATGGTTTATTCAAACCATGGTGTGGTTAAGAAGGGTATTATTGTCAGAATAAAATTAGGGGTGAATCTGGGAGGAGGCACTGGACCTCGGTTGCTTGGAACCATCCTTGCCGGAGTCCGAGCTTGCCACGGCCTTCGGGTCGTGGGGGCCATCAGCGTGCAGCAGGGAGCCACGTGCTGTCTGCGGTGTGGAAGCTGGGGCTCGTGAGTAATGGCTGCAGTGGTGCGGGAGAGGGCTGGTGAGGAAGAGCTGGGCGGGGGTCGGGTGGGGGAGGAGGTGGGGGAAGGAGGGGCTGGGGCTCGGGAGGAGGTGCGGGAGAGGGCTGGGGAGGCGGAGCCGGGCGGGGGTCGGGTGGGGGAGGAGTTGGCGGAAGGAGGGGCTGGGGCTCGAGAGGAGGTGCGGGAGAGGGTTGGGGAGGTGGAGCCGGGTGGGGGTCGAGTGGGGGAGGAGGTGGCGGAAGGAGGGGTTGGGGCTCGGGAGGAGGTGCAGGAGAGGGTTGGGGAGGTGGAGCTGGGCGGCGGTCGGGTGGGGGAGGAGGTGGCGGAAGGAGGGGCTGGGGCTCGGGAGGAGATGCGGGAGAGGGCTGGGGAGGAGGAGTTGGGCAGGGGCCGGGTTGGGGAGGAGGTGGCGGAAGGAGGGACTGGGGCTCGGGAGGAGGTGCGGGAGATGGCTGGGGAGGAGGAGCCGAGCGAGGGGAGGTGGCAGGAGGTCGTGGGAGTGAGGGCGGGGAGCTCGGGGCTGATGGAGGAGCTGGGGTGAGGGGAGGCGACGACGGAGATGGGGGCGAGGGGAGGCGACGACGGAGGAGGAGGCCAGAGGGAAGGAAAAGAAGAGGAGGAAGAGGAGCTGGGAGGAGGTGCGGGAAGCTCGGGGCGGAGCTGGGAGGAGGAAGAGGATGGGGGAAGAGGAGGAAGAAGAAGAGGATGGGGAAGAAGGTGTAAAATGACCATGAAACCCTATTTTAAAAATTAATGCCGCTTATGTCCTCAAAGTTAACGTCCGTTTGCACTGTGGATGGACGGTCACTAATCCGAGGGGCATAAGTGATAAAATAGCAAGAAGTGAGGGGCACAACTGATATTACCAAAAAGATAGGGGCATAACTGATATTGCGATATCTCGGAGGGGCACAAGTGATAAAATCCCAAAGTATATCAATATTATATTCATATTGACCGTCATTTAGAGACGATCAAAACAAGATATTACGCGTCGAAAATCGAGACCTGAGGTGCTAATGCGATTAACTTTGATATCTTAAATAAAGTAAGAGATAAATGTAAAAAAATATAATACAGAAATTTCCTTCTGCTGTACAGTGACAATAAATAGAAAACGATGCAACCGCATTGGCTTTTTTCTTCCATACAAGTGATTTTTTCTCCACATGTCAAACCCTTGAATCATCTCTCCCTTATTTATATCCCCAACAAGTGAAGAGCCATACCTTTTCCCATCTTCTGCTCTCCCAAATTCTCTTTTCTTTCCAAATTTCCAATAACCTTTCAACAAAAATTCCAACGAAGGAGAAGGAGCTCTCTGCTTGTTGTTTCCAAGGAAGGAAATATCGGTATCGATATCGTTTCGATACAATGTCGATACCGATATATCGCCGATATATCGGCGATATATCGACGCATATCGCCAAAACCCGGTATCCACCAAGGCATTTTCTCCTGTCGATATCCGATATCGTCCATATCGGCGATATATCGGTGACCTGTCGATACCGATATATCGCCGATATATCGACGATATGTCGCGATATGGCGATCCCTGGTTGTTTCCCTTTTGCCTTGATTGAAGTTGCTGTCCAAAAATTCAGAAATAGCTACTGCATGCTCTGAAGAAGATAGGACTGGAGCTCCTGCATGCATATTCTTATCCATTTGGAGCAAATCCAAAAAAGGTACAGTCCTACTCTCTCTCTCTCTGCTGCCATTCATGTATAATTCCCTTTTCTCTTGCTACCCTCCTTGTATTTATCAAGGCTTGAAGGTGGGATGGTACCTCCTACATTGAAGATGGTAGATGGATTTAATACTGGCATTAAAATTCCCAACAGAAATTGAACTTACTGCAATTATGCAATATGGTTCATTTCCTTTTTACTTCCAGGATGTTGAGCTTTTCTTTTGTAGTATATGAGAACCAAAATGCATGCAAGATTGGCCAAGGTCATGGAACAATTTTGTCATATCAATAATTAAGAAATTTTAAATAGGAGAAACTCCTTAAATAATGCTCAATCTATTAGTTTGACCTCCTTTCCATTTTCTTTGGTAAGAAGGCACTGGGAATTTCAAGCCTGAGAAGTATAAAGAGAGACATGCTTCACCAATGATTGATGACAATATAGAATTGCAACAGAACACATAATCTAAGCATTATTTAAATTCACTAAAAAAACCATCAATCAGTTTGTATGTTAGATTACAAGTTATCTACAGATGTCCGTGAGCAAGATTCAGTCCAATAATTTTAGAAGGGTAAAAGTGCAGAACTTCTGCCTTGGTACTGGGAAAATATCATTAGGTTCACATAGGCTTTCTTGTATCAAAATGGCAGAAGTGAATTGGGCTAATGCTACAAATAGGCTGATTAAAATTTGATACATAGCTGTTATGGTTCGCATGAACAATTAACTTTTTGCTTATAAATATGGGACTCTACATAATTTAACTTCAGGTATGCTAAATGTAGGATAATGGGTAATTCTGCTCATTACCCAATGGAATAACATTCTGGTTTAGTAAAGATTGTTATATAATAGTAATCCTTTCTATATAACACAAAGAAAACATACAGGGCTGGAATTCTTGGACTAATTGTGAGACTTACATGAGAAGCACAAGAGTTGGCCTCTCCCTTTCCAAAATGGCAAATATGGTGTCTCATCCATTAGTCATATACCTTGGACAATCAAATTACATTTCCTTTCAAGTATTTTGAATAATGAAAAATTTTAATTTCGAATTAAGAGAATGGTGCAACAAAACATCAAAGGTTTCTAACATATCAGATTCACTAGACAATAATAGTTACGGTTAGTATAGTTTTCACTTATCTTTCACAGTTCACTAAAGGACTAAGTGTAGATTTGATCCAAATTGGTGTGTCCAAAGAATTTATTAATTATTTGACATCTGCTTCCCAGGCCACCATTAATTCCAATTAGTTTATCTTGTAAAGCTCTACACCTATAGAGGGGTTTGTTGGATATATATATAAGGTATCCTCTTATGGATTAGGCTAAATCATCCTCATGAAATCATCCTTTAGTTATACTCTACTGACTATTGATCACTAGTGATAAAATCATTGATCAGATGCCTAGATCAATCAAGTTAGCCACAGTAGAGATCAAGAAGAAATGAAGAATCAAACATGGCCTCAAATTTCGGCGAAATTCGACCGAGTTTCGATCGAATTTCGGTTTCGATGGGTGACCAAAATTCGACCGAAATGGCCGATGTCGACCGAAATTTGGGGGGCCTAGTTCAAAAACAGACCGAAATGATCGAAATTTCATTACGATCAGTCTCCGAAACGAAACCGAAATCCGGCATTTAAGAGCTCACTTATATACTAGTTGGACGGCAGTATTTGATCTTGGATTCTTTGATTTTCAGGCCTTTGCCGTCTGATTCAGGCCTATTTGTTGTTTTCCTCTCTTCTCCGTTTCATAGCTGACCCCCGAAGAGTCGCAAAAGGAAAAGAGGATGTTTAGATGAAAGACAAGACAAGGTACTACGCGATTGTTTGATGACAATTAAAGATCATTTTTTTCTTTCCCATACTAAACTAAACAACCAAAAAAAAGAGGGCCTCTGTCAATAGCTCCTTCTTAAGTCCTGAATCATGGGGTACACATAGCCTTCAAAAGGTTATAGTCCCTTTCCCAGAGCGAGTAATTAATATAGAAGAGAGGGGGCGGGCCTGGGTTATTTATTTCACATTCTCTTTCCTCTGCCATCCCCTCCACCCCTACTACATCTGCCTTGACTATGTGACTCAAAATGGAACGAAATGAGAATTGTAATGACTGATAATTATTAATGTCGATCATGGTATCCCTTACACTTGATCATGCGAGGGCACGCTGATCCTCAGCTGGGCGGGAGATAGGAAGCCCAAGTTGGGCAGCGACCGCCAAGTGCACGGGTCTAGGATCCCAATCCTTTCATAGTTTTTACGCGAGCTCGTAGTGTTTTTACGCCTCGTTGGGATCCCGACTTTTGACCAGTTCCACTGATCATCTGTTTTAGGATACCCATGCGGGGGATCCTCGGTTTTTAGTTTTTTGTATGAGCTCGTTTGCCCGTTATTGGTCGGGCCTACTTCTAGAGTGACTTTTCCGGAGAGTCTCTCTCACCCGTCTCTGGGACGTAGTTTTGGAGTAGACCTTTCCTTCTATTGGACCGCACTTCCAATAAGAGGGCGAGATGGAAGAGCCTCTTAGGAGGTTACCTCATCGCTTGAGTTGATTACTTTTCCACCAACAAGCTTGGCGATGCTACATCTGAATCATCCTGTCTACATCTGAGTCAGTTACAGTTGACTGGAGGAGTTGAAATCAAAGTTGAATGGGTTATAATGTGTATAGGTTATGAGACAAAATCAATAATGAGCTATGTTGGTTAGAATTGACTACAATTAGGTTGGATTCGTAGTTTCTATAAGCTAGTGGACGTGTTGGGAACTTAGTTCGGATGCACTATACAACACCGCATGTCTTCTCCAGGTGCAGGACTTGAGGTCTCACATGGAGCAACCTAAGCAGTCTCACATGGATGCAGGCAACATTCAAGTTTTCTCCAGGTGCAGGACTTCTATTCAGGAGAGACACAACCCTTACAGTGTCAGGATGTGCAGACACAGACTATGCTGGGTGTCCCAAGGATAGGAAGTCAACTTCAGATTTCATTGTGTTCATAGGCAGCTCGTTGGTTTCATGGAAGAGCAAGAAACAGATAGTTGTGGCCAGATCTAGCGCAGAATCAGAGTATAGGGCAATGGCCAAGGGAGCAAATAAATGATGTGGGTCAAGTCCGTTCTAACTGACCTAACTATGAAGGTGTCTCTTCCTATGCATCTACAATGTGATAATCAAGCTGCACTATTTATAGCAAATAATCCTGCCTTTCATGAAAGAACAAATCACATTAAGGTTGACTGCCACTACACCCGAGATTTGATTCAAAAAGGGTTTATATTCACTTCTCATGTTGCTTCAAGAGATCAGTTTGCTGACATGTTTACCAAAGCTCTTGCAAAGGGGCCATTTCACCGTTGTTATTCCAAGCTGAGCATGATAGATATTTATGCTCCAGCTTGAGAGGGAGTGTTGAGATATTTATATCTCTTTAGATGTTATCTTGTAATTTTTCTATTTCTTTCGGCTATCTATGTAATTTGCCCGAGAGCTTTTCTCCTATATAAGAGAGTTCTAGGGCAACGATGAATAGAACTTTTTCTTTCTCCCTTTTCCACATTTAATACATTGAAACTTCACGAGCACGAAAGACACTAGGAAAGGAGAGGTTATGCATCTCCCTTCTTTAGAATTTGCAGCTATGATTTATATGTTGTGTACTTGCTTGTTTGTTTGCTTTCCGATATCTTTCTAGCTATTGTGTATACATAGTATGCAATGCAATGCACTATTAGTGTCTAAATACACATCCTTCAAGCTTATAAGAGCGTATTTCTAGTATGTACTTCAATCTTCTTGGCCGTCTTAGAAGTTAGAACTGTAGTAAAAATTAATTTCTAGCCACCGTTTTTGGGATTCCCACTATTTGCGAGGGAGATCCTCGTTGTACATTCCTTTGTTGGACCAGTCCTCACTCGGTCGTTCGGCAATTCTTTAGAGAAGAAAAGAAGAGATGGACATGATGCTATATATGTTAGGAACTCTGAGCATTTGCGGCCACTTGTTGTGTTATGGGAAATTTGGTTGCAAAGTAGCGAGGTAGTGTTTAGGTTGGCAATGCTTATTTGGAGAATGTGATCCAATCTGTGTCCCATTACCAGAGTTGTTGAGATGGTTAGTTGTAATTATTTGTTTTTCTATTACTCCCAATTAATGAAGATGACCATTAGCTTCTAATGGTCATCCTGTTGACTTTTTCTAAAATATTAGTTCCATCTCATGAGCGTGAAGGAACCTTGAATCAACATTTCATGCTCACTTCGGTTATGCCTTCTAAATTTCCCAGTAACCCCGCTAAATGGTGATTCAACATGGATTCTACATCTTGGAACCAAGCCAATTTTGGGGCAGCTTTGTGATAATGGAACCAACCGGCAAAAAGCATTAACGCTGCAAAAATCAATGCACCAATTGCGGTACAATAAAGTTGTAATTCACTGGTTATTCCGGATGCTCGCCAAATCTGAAAAAACCCGGAGGTTATTTGTATTCCTCGGAAACCCCCGCCAACATCACCATTCAATATTTCTTGACCCACTATTGGCCAAACTACTTGAGCACTAGGTCGAATGTGAGTAGGATCGCTTAGCCATGCTTCATAATTAGAAAAATGAGCACCGTGGAAGTACATGCCACTCAGCCAAAGAAAGATAATGGAGAGTTGACCGAAATGAGCACTAAATACTTTTCGAGAGATTTCCTCTAAATCATTGGTATGACTATCGAAATCGTGAGCATCAGCAGTTCACTATTATTTCTCCCAATATTCAATTCCCAGGAATTCCAACCAACCAAACTAATTTAATATGTTGCTAGATGGAGTTGATGAAGGATATGGTTAGATCCTCAAGCGCATCACGGAAGCATGAGCGTCGTATCGAATACGACGAGGAGCGACTAGTCACACTAGTTGCTCGATGCAGCGGAATTTAAAAAATTTTCTCACGACGAAACCACATGATCCAAGAACACTTCTCAGATCGTTTCGTCTAAACCACGAACAAGTAATAGGATTACCTCTTGAAGCGTGGTTGCGATCAAGTCTCTAAACGAAGAGACCTCCTGTCTCAAGTCCGATCCGACGGAGGAGACGCTTGCGAGCGCGGGGATGAACCGCGTGCATCTCGCAATCCATGTTGATGATCCAAGCGGCGGATCTCCTGATCTCGACACACGAGATCCGACGTCTTCTTCACGAGCGAGGCACACCGAAGGAGACAGAGATATACGAGCAGACGAACGGGCAGCATAACGACGATGCCGCGGCGATGGAGAACCTTTTTAGGTCATCCATTGTGGACGGCCACATGAGAGGGAGAGAGAGGGCTGTCGAGTAGAGAGAAAAGAGAGAGAGATGCTTCTCAAGCATTGTGTGTAAAATAGAGAGCATGGTATGCCTCTCTATTTATAGGGTTTTGGGATCCATGGATCTCAATCCATGGGACAACACAAATCCAATGGCTCTCATTGATTGTGTTTCTTTTAATGGCTAAGATTTGTGTTGGTAAAAACCAACAACAATTAATTTAATTTAAATTAAATATGTGTTGAAAAATCAACACAATTTAATCACAACATTAAATCATCAATACATGGAGATAATGAAAGGAGAGAAAGCCTCCTTCCATGTGGAGAGGGGGGACGGCCTCCCTTTCCTAATGGAAGTGGTGGCCGTCCACCCTCCTCCATTAGGAAGGTGGCTATTTCATCTTTTATGTAATCTCCATTATTTGCAACAACTTTTGTTGCAAATTATTCTACAAAATTAATTCACAATTATTTTGCAGACATTGCAATCTTGCCATTGAAAAATTTGTGAATCATATTCACAACCCAAAACAAAATGTAAATTACATTTTCAATTTAATGTCCAATGTGAATCCAATTCACATTAACATTTAACTAACAAATGTAAATTACAAATAGCTCTCTCATATATATTATAAATCACATTTATAATATATATATGACTAATATAGATATTGCTATCCACATTATTCATATCCATAATAATTAAATCACATTTAATCATCTTGGATCTCTATTCTCTTGTTCTCAAATAACATGAATCATATTCATATTATTTACATCTTTGATAATTAAATCATATTTAATTATCTAAGACAACTCTCTTTATAATATGAATCGAATTCATATTAATCATGATAATTAAATCACATTTAATTATCCATTTTCTCAATGCTCGGATAGAATTATCCATGAACTCTTTCAAGGACAATGCGCTTTCTCCGCGAATACTTGGAGATAAGGACAGGGCGATTGTATTGTTCCACGTATAGTGACATGGATATTGAGATCACATCTCAAATCCAGATCTCGGGCCTCCCATAGATGCTTGATTAAATCAAGACCGTAAATCTAATCTTCTCATTGAATCTGAATCACATTCAGATCAATGTCCAACATTTGGACTAAGATCAGATTACTTCTCTACTGAGAGGAGTCACTAAAATCCAAACCCGTTTCATCACTCCCTAGGAATGGAAGCATCATGGTTATACAATCGTTTATGATCACATCACCCTCAGGTATTCCTAATACCTGTACATCCTGCATACTGGAAGACTCTGAATAAACCCGAAGTATTAGATCAACTTTACACTGTCTACTTCAGGGTTTTTATCAGTAAGTTTCTCATTCGATAATTGGGAGTCGGTATCGTTCATATACTTTCCAAAAGCATATATCATACCTAGGTCTTGATCATATACTTTCCAAAAGTATATATCAAACCTACAAATTCAGTCAAGCTTCCAAAGCGAGACGACCATGCGCATGGAATTTGATTCTTCCCAATATCTCATGAGTGAGCTCATGTCTTCCGGTTCAGTAACTGAACCTGTATGATCCCTTGAGAGATCGTACTACTCATATGCCCTTATATGCACACCAGCGCGCCGGTGTATAGACCTTGATTAGGTCATCAACCTATTGGTCTGCCAAATGTACATACTCAAACATATAGTAACACATCTGTCTCCGGTCAGAGGATGCGTGCCTATATCATGACAGCATACGATATAGGACTTTGGTTATCTCGATCTCGTTAAGTCAACTCTTTGACCTAACTCATCTGACGCCTCCGAATGTCTATTCCTATGCAGAGGACCTGCATCAAGAGGTCGGACAGATATCAGCCTAACTGAGATAGGATTGCCATCTCCTACTCTGGCTGGAGATCATCTCTTAATAATCTTTTGACGGTGCTTGACGAGTCCTCAATCTAACTCATTAAATATTCATCTAAGCACCAGCCTCTATGATTCAATAATTGAATCAACAGCTGTATGATCATTAAGATGGCCATGGTACATAACCCTAATTGTACTAAGGGACCTATTATGCAAATTATGTACTCTTTATTTCAGATTAAGGAGTGAATTGCATTAACATTTATTGCATAATTGCTCGCCGTGGGCTTGCATGTCCAACAATCTCCCACTAGCCCAAAGAGCCATTAATGGGCTAATCATTTAAATCCACACTCATGTGACAATCATAGGCTATTTAGAAAATAGCTAGGTAAGCTGATCAGTCACTCTGTTCCCAAGAGACTACGCCAAGTCCTTTTACGGCACTTGCATATCTCCTAGTAACAGTGCTCGCATCCAATGCGAATGTTGCATCCTATGCAACCAATACTCAATTTTGTCGGTTATAGTGTCCTTGACACTACATCTTATTAATTATCATAACCAGTATTCCCACAATCCTTATTAGAATACCTTCATTCCTGGAGATCTCTATCTCCTAAGGTATCTACAGTTAAGATCCTTATAGATCACTATCTACAAGGTTTTAAACTTTTGAAGATAAGACTTTGAGATCACTATCTCTAAGTTTCATCATCTTTGAAGATATTGTTATTACTGCAACCAAGTGTTTTATCTCCAGAGTAGGATTAGTAACAGTTTACTACTCCCACTGCATGGCAGACATATGGCTTTTGTACACATCTAGCATACACTTCAGCTTCTCGTAACTGATGCACAAGTGCAAGCAGTTCTAGCATTCACTTCCTCAACTCTTTGAGGTGCTATCCCTCTAGACAGGTCACTACCACATCTTAAGGGAAGGAAGCTTTTCTTGAAATTTTCCAGAGAATGGAATAAGTCCAAGGTGTACTACTAATGCGACGGTTCCAATACCCTCTTCTCTTTGCTTTCTGAATGACTTCAAAACTAAGATCTAAGAGGTATCCTTGAGATCAAATCTCGAGGTATGGGATAACCAGATTATAAAACATTTATTATCATCATCCTTAGATCATTCCCAATGATTAGGATAATATCTACATTTAGCACGATGAATACAATGGCACTCCCACTAAGCTTCACATGGTACATCAAGATACTATCTGAAATCATAACATTTATGAATTCATCAGATCCAATGTTTCAACTACAAGAAGCTTATTTGAGTCCAAAGATGGAGTTCTTTAGCTTACACACCTTGCTTTCCTCAACCATGAAGCCCTGGGGCTACTTCATATGAATATCCTCATAGAGGTATTCATAGAGGAATGCAATCTTGACTCACATCATGAAGATGTCATAGTCAAGTTGTGTAGCTATAGTTAGCAATATTCTGATGGGTTAAAGCAAGGTCACTGGAGAGGAAGTCTCATCGCAAGCGATGTCTTCTCTTCGGTGTGTAGCTCATGGCTACGAACCGTGCTTTGAAGGTCTCTACCTTCTCATCAGATTCCCTCTTTTTCTTGAAGATCCATTTACTCCTTAATGGATCTTACCCATATAGGTGGACCCTCGAGGGTCCATATACAACATATGTATATGAAGTTTACATTAGACCTTTTTTTATTTTTTATTGCTAACATCCATCTTTCCATGTCATGATCCTCAGGAACTTCATCACATGAAGTTCGATCATTTTCACATGGAATACATCCTCAAACTTATTTGAAGAAGTATTAGTGTTTCATCTTCAATTATTCCTTTAGTTTCTGATTTCAGGAGCCTCATTATCTTCTCAAGATTAAATGAGTTCCTTTACTTCATTTTATCTTGATTCTTAAGAGAGTCATCCTCTAAGAATCACATTCTCAGATATGAGATCTTTTAAGAATCTCAAGGTCATAAAGTAGGTATACAATACCATCCTTTATTTTCCTAATGAAGTAGCACTCTCTAGTGCTAGATTCCAGCCTACATGCATGGAACCTTATTAAGTATATAATGTAGTCTCTACTACATATATACCTTTGGAAACTAAGAGATAATTATGCTAGGATTAATCATTGATTAAATCATGTCACACATGATCAATTGTATCTCCCTACAACTCCATTGAGTTCAGGTTCATTAGGAGGATTGAGATAGGAATGATATTCATATCTCCATAAGGTATTTCTTGAATTCATCTAATAGGTACATGCTACCTTGGTTAGATCAAATTCATTTCATCTTCCTTCAAACTTTGGTTCTAAACCAAAAATGTGAAATCTTTGAACATTTCAAAGGTTTCTTAGGTGAAGAGAAGAAATTTCATATCATACATAATCATTAACAGATATCACATATCCATAATGTTTACTATGATATAGATGATCTACATACATCAATATGTATGAGATCTTGAATACCTTAACATCTTACACCTTTCCCAAGGAAGGGTGTATTGGATATTTTTACTTTGAATAATATTCATAAGTATGTGAGATTTGAATCTTTAGACAATCTAAAGTTTCATGTCTTACAAGTCCATTGATCCCATCAACAGACATATGCCCAAAACTTGATGCCAGATCATTGTCAAATGATCTTTATCATCCTATTGATCTTTAAAGGTTTAATTTTCAGTATTAGAAATCTTAATGAACCATTCATTAATTTTCTAATTAGTAGAGTCCACTAGATTTTAGATTACTATCTGAAATATCTCCATCATAACTCTTTATGATAGATTTAATACAGAATTCATGTTTATATCCAACAATTAGAAATAAACAATGAGTGTATTGTAATATCTAGGTCATAGAGACATTCTCTAAGACTAAGGGCTTCCACTGAAAATATGAAGTATATTCATCCGGTGGAAATTGTTGCAACAATTGCATCAATTCCAACACTTAAACCTTAAAATCAAATTTCTAATATTCTAATACATATGCAACCAATTGCAAGTGTTATTAGAAGATTGAGATACAATTATTAGACTTTACCTTATCAAATAAGTAAGTCAATTTCAATGATTATATGTAGGCTATTCTGATGTGTTATCCGATTCCTTCTCTAAAGATTCTAGATAGATTTGATAGTCATACTATCAACACATCAGCATATTGCAGTATTGGCATTCATCCAACTCTTTGGATGTCATATGGAAGTCACAGAAGTACAGTCAACTCTTTGATTATACTTCTTGCTTGGGTCCAACCCATGCTTCCACTGCGCTCCCTTTATCTATGAACAACCATTGCTTAAGACTAAGGACCTCTTATGTTAAATTCAAAAGAATTTAATGTAAGAGCATTTCGACATTTATACATGCTTCATCCAATTCATACAATATGAATATTATGAAGCTTCATGAATGACTAGAGTATAGACAGTAGAATGATGACACTCATCATCTACATCCATCTAAACTCTTAAAGTATAGGTTCAGGTAGGTACTCAAACAATTTGAATACATCATCTCTTATAGAGCTACCATTCTACATGATGCAGAGAACCATGTCATTCATGATTAAATGTCAAGAGCACATATGTATGCCAGAAAATCTTTATTGATTTTATAAGGATTATTTGACAATTGCGATCATCATCGACATGTCACTTCTGAAGTACATTCGATGAGATCAAGGCTTATAGAAGACATACAAACCCTAGGGTTTTAGTCCTATTGTCTTATTCAATTATCATTCCTCATTATTATGAGGAAACTTGCACATTGCAATCACATACATTATGTGTCCAATTGCAAGTACAATATCTGGATCAAAGGGTCCAATCCATGATATTTTACTGGTTATTATTGAGTATAATATTGAGTGGGTTTAATGAAGGATTATCTGAAATAAGAAATTTGCATAAATATATACATAAATATATAATTTACTTTGATTTAGGAATTTTTATATCAAAGTTGTCTTGCCATGTCAACAATGAAAGTTCATTCCCTTAATCACTTTCAATGTAAGAGATATACTTACAATTATATCTCAAGCAAGATCTGGGATCTCCTTTCTTATCTTTGTTGCATCCCAATAATATGAGAACCTACAACTCGGATAAAAAGAAGCGGGAACACATTCCGCCTTGCAAGTCCAACTTGCATCTCCCAATTCGGTCTTTAATACCCGGGCCCACCACCCCTAAGGTGATGTTGACCCGTCATTAATTGAACCAACCGTCAACAGGAATACAACTCGCTATGCGCAATCCAATATCGCCCCAATAATATGAGGACCTGATATTAGGGTCACTATGTATACGTCCTTACTCTTTCGAGAAGCGACGAGCCCGATCCAAATGGATCATATGCAGGAGCTGTCACTTCGGACAGGCGTCTCCTACATATAATATCTGGTGACGAAATTCTTCTCCTTGACGGGAGACCATGGATGTCACTTATGTGATCCTCCATATCATATTCAAATTCTAATTAATTATCATGAATTATATTCACATAATTAATTCTTCCAAGGGAAATAATAACTCTATTCATAATAGAGTGGTTTAATTGGATATAATTAATTCAATCATATTAAATTAATTATCAATCCTGTAGAGATAGTTGTTCGTCTTTGTGTCTTTTATTATATTTCAGTTTCTTTATGTACCTCTCATGTAATTTACCCAAGGGCTCTCTCCCTATATAAGAGACCCGAGGGCTCTATGGAATGAATTATCGGCGTATTCTCACATGGTATCAGAGCCATGACCCTAACCTAGGGTTCTCCATCTCCACCGCCGCCTCCTCTCCTTCGCCGGGCCCCCTCTCCTTCGCCGCCAGCCCCTGCCGCCGGGTCTCACCCCCACCGCCGGATCTCACCCCCGCCGCCGGATCCCCCCCCGCCGCCGCTCCCCAGCGCCGGCCCCTCCTCCCCTAGCGCCGCCCAGCCGCCGTTCTTCTCAAGTAGAGGCTTCCAAAGCCTCTACTAGTGGCCGGGCTGCCGCCTTCTCCCTAGGACTCGGCGTCATGTTCGATTCAAGTGCATAATCGTCTACCTATGCACTTGAATCCTACAAGATCTTGGTAGACAGTATTTTCTTGGTCTATCAGTAGTTGTTCTTCTCCGGCATTATGTCAGATCAGAAGCTCGATATGCCCGCCATAGGTGCCTTCAAAGGTTCGGCACCAATCGTCAAGATGGACGGGACGAACTACGAACTGTGGGCGATGCAGTTCCTCAGTCTCATGAAGTCGTGTGGTAAGAAGCATATTCTTACCGAGGATGAACCGCCGGAGAAGACAGGGATCTATGCCTCATGGGAGGCTGATGATGCGTACGCCAAGGTGTGGCTCTTAGGTACGCTGACGACGGAGATAGCGAATGATGTCCTTCACCAGCCCGCCGCTAAGGCGATGTGGGATATTTTGGCTATGACGTACTCTCAGGTCCGAAATGAGACGAAGATGCTCCAGTTGCAGCATGATATATTTACCACGAAGCAGAATGGGAAGCCTCTTCATTCCCTGTACACGTCGCTTCGTGGCATGTTCGAGAAGCTTTATAGCACCATTCCGCTTACAGCCACGCCGGAACAACAGAAGATGTTCCGCAACGCCACTATGGTTGGCGTATTACTCGCTGCCCTAGATCCGGAGTACGATGCAGCACGCGCTCAGATCCTAGCAGATGCCACCATCCCACCGATGGAAGAGGTATACAGGAGGCTCAGTCGTGTACCCGTTCCGTCCAATACAGCGACTGTGACTCCGTCAACAATGGCAGTTTCCAGGGGACGTGGTGGTTCGTCCTCGTTTCGTGGCAGGGGAAGTGGTGGACGTGGCCGCGGAGGCCGCATACGCTCTACGTGCTCATTTTGTCGCCGCACTGGTCATTCGGAGGATACATGCTATTCCAAGCATGGTTTTCCTCCTTCTGCACGAGTTGCTGATCATGTTCAGAGTCCACCAGCATCTACTCCAGATCACAGGTTCGAAGAGTTGGTGGCACGACTTCGGGATATTATGCCACAATCATCAACATCAGAGGGTGCAGACGTTTCTGATGTTGCGGCTTCGGCGTCAGCAAGTACATCAGCCTCAGCCAGTGCCTCAGGTAGTCCTTCAGCCTCATTTCATAGTCATGACCTCACAGGATGGATTGTCGACTCTGGAGCTACCCATCATCTATGCCGTGAGAAAGATATTCTGCAGTCCTACAGAGCTGTTCAGCCAGGTCGCTCTGTACTCATTGCTGATGGCACTCAGTCTCCTATCATCGGTCAGGGGGAGACAGCTTTGCTACCCTCTATGCACTTACAGAATGTGCTACATGCTCCAGAATTCTCTATGAACCTCTTATATATTAGCCAGATTACACGTGATTTGCACTGTCGTGCTATTTTTGATCCATCGTCTGTTATTTTTCAGGACATACTGACGGGCAGGGTGATTGGCTGTGGTTCTGAGCACAATGGCCTTTATCGTCTCGTTCGTAACTCCTACGCTGGCGTCTCCTTGCATTCCCAGGCCTCTGTTTCTCCGTACACCTGGCATCTTCGGTTCGGTCATCTGCCGCTGCAAAAGATGCGTCACCTCCTGCCTCAGATATCTCCGAGTTCCTCTTTTCGATGTGAAGCATGTCAGTTAGGGAAGCACCATCGGTCTAGCTTCCCCGGTCGTCAGAGTCGGAGCAGTAGCTCCCCGTTTGAATTATTTCATATAGATATTTGGGGTCCAAGTCGTGTCCCGGATCATCAGGGGCACATGTTCTATTTAGTTGTGGTTGATGATTTCTCTAGAGTGTCGTGGACTTTTCTTCTTAAAAATAAATCTGAAGCAGGAAATGTTCTTCAAAATCTAATTAATGAAGTCCAGAATGTTTTTTCATCTACTGTTAAGTATGTGCGTACTGACAATGCTTTGGAGTTCTGCACTCGCTCTCTTGCTAGCTTCCTTTCATCTAAAGGCATTGTTCACCAAACCACATGTGCCTACACCTCTCAACAAAATGGGGTTGCAGAACGAAAACATCGACACTTTCTTGATATTGCTCGCACATTACTTATCCAGAGTTGTGCTCCATTAACTTTTTGGGGGGATGCTATACTTACTGCGTGCTATCTGGTCAATCGAATGCCTACAACTGTTCTTGGGGAAAAGTCTCCAATCTCTGTTCTCTTTCCTGACAGAGACTTGTTTACACTGACACCTCGGGTTTTTGGCACTGTTGCGTTTGTTCACCGCTTATCTCCGGGGCTTGATAAGCTATCCCCTAGGGCTATCAAGTGTGTTTTTGTGGGTTACTCCAGGACTCAGAAAGGATACCGTTGCTATGACCCTGTCCATGGCAAGTACTATGTCAGTGCAGATGTTACATTTCTCGAACCTGTCATGTACTTCTCCCCTGCAGGTGACAGATTGGTCTCCTCCACATCATCAGATTCCAATGTCTATGTTCCACCACCTCCAAGCCTGGGTCCATCCTCTACTCCATCGACACCAATATCACCACCACCACCACCTCCTCCGCCACCACCCCCAGTTGTCCCTTTCCCTAAGGTCTACACGAGACGGACAGGCCCTGCTCAAGCTACGTGTCAACCATCCAACACGCCTCAGGTATGTACTGATGTTAACACTGATGATGGGTTAAATAATGCACCTGTGCAGGAGCTTTTACCACAGGAGGAGGACCAACCAGTCAGCACTGTTTTGGATGACTCGGACCGGCCTATTGCTCATAGGAAGCAGCGAAGACAGTGTGCCTCATATCCCCTGGCCTCTCATGTCTCCTTTCATCGTCTCACTGGGGATTTTCAGAAGTTTGCCGCTGCTGTATCGTCAGTGGAGATTCCACGGACTTATCAGGATGCCATGAAGACTGAATGCTGGCGTCTAGCAATGGAAGAGGAGATGCACGCCTTGCAATCGAGAGGGACTTGGTCTCTTGTCCCTATTCCTCCAGGTGCATCTGTGGTGAGTTGCAAGTGGGTATTTAAGGTCAAATATCATGCAGATGGTCGTCTTGACAGATACAAGGCCAGGCTCGTAGCAAGAGGGTTTACACAGACATATGGGGTAGATTATTTGGACACCTTTTCACCTGTGGCGAGGCACTCTACACTTCGCATCCTTCTATCGGTTGCAGTGGTACGTGACTGGACCATATTCCAGCTTGATGTTAAGAATGCTTTCTTGTATGGTGATCTACAGGAAGAAGTCTACATGCAGCAGCCACCCGGGTTTGCTGCTGAGGGGGAGACTCAGAAGGTGTGCAGACTTCATAAGGCTATCTATGGCCTTAAACAGAGTCCTCGAGCATGGTTCCAAAAGCTCTCCCAGCTTATTGAACGACAGGGGTTCAGAAGATCAAATGCGGACCACTCACTGTTCGTCCGGAAGACCCCTAGAGGTACCATTGTTGTTATGGTATATGTTGATGACATATTGGTTACTGGAGATGATGCACAGGGGGTTGAGATAACCAAGTCTATGTTGGGCAGCCAGTTCATTACAAAGGATCTAGGCACAATACGGTATTTTCTGGGGATAGAATTTGCAAGAAATGCACAAGGAATGGTGATGACTCAAAGAAAATATGTCACAGACTTGTTAGTTGAAACAGGAATGACTGGATGCAGACCTTCAAGTACACCTATGGACCCGAGTATGAAGCTGTACGATGATGATACCGAGGAGGTGGACAAGAGAAGGTACAGAGATATGGTGGGTAAGCTCTTATACATCACTATAACTCGACCGGATATTGCCCTTGCAGTAAACCGGGTGAGTCAATTCATGGAGCAGCCGAGGCAAGTATATATGGATGCCTTGTACATGATACTGAGATATCTGAAGTCTTCCCCAGGCACAGGGTTGCTATTCAAGAAAGGTACAGATTTGTCTATTTCCGCATGTGCAGATACAGATTATGCAGGATGTCCACGAGATCGTAAGTCTACTTCTGGATTTGCTATCTTCATAGGAAGTTCTTTAGTCTCTTGGAAAAGCAAGAAGCAGACCGTTGTGGCGAGATCCAGTGCCGAAGCCGAGTACAGAGCCATGGCACGGGCAAGCACAGAAATGATGTGGGTTAAAGCAGTCTTAGAAGATCTGAATGTTGATGTTCCCTTGCCTATGAACCTGCAATGTGACAATCAGGCAGCATTATTCATTGCCAACAATCCAGCCTTCCATGAGAGAACAAAACACATAGAGGTGGATTGTCATTACACTAGGGACATGATTCAGAAGGGCTTCATCTCCACGTCTCACGTCAGTTCAGAGGACCAGACAGCGGACATATTCACTAAGCCATTGCTCAGAGGACCTTTCCAGAGATGTTCTTCCAAACTGAGCATGATAGATATCTATGCTCCATCTTGAGGGGGAGTGTAGAGATAGTTGTTCGTCTTTGTGTCTTTTATTATATTTCAGTTTCTTTATGTACCTCTCATGTAATTTACCCAAGGGCTCTCTCCCTATATAAGAGACCCGAGGGCTCTATGGAATGAATTATCGGAGTATTCTCACAAATCCAATTTAATCAATCAAACTTGATTGCTATACTTGAATATATATATGGTATTATTCTCAAAGTACGTATTAATTCGTATTTTAATAATTAGAAAAATACATCTTAATCCCTCGGACATTATCCCGGCCCTACCTGCTGTCATGGCCAGTACCGGCGGGAGTGGGACGGACCGCATACGTTGCAACCCGCTACCCCAGCGATCCCCGACTAGACACCATATCCGCCTCGGGAAAGGATAATGCCAAATTGATTAATTTGTACTTGAGATGATCATCGGTTCTTCAACCGAAATTATACCATATAGTAATCAAAACAATTTTGATTATAAGGAAATTTGCTAGACAAATTCCCAATCCTATTCAAGTAAGGAGTTTGATGATTGTGTTTCCAATTATGATCTAGATCAAATCTAATCAATTAATTGGTTGAGGTCAAGTCAATTAAGGAAATAATCATCTTCCAATATTTCTCAAATATTTTCCATAATTATTTCTTTAAATTAACAATTAATTTCATTAATTGACAATCACATAGTTCTTGATTAGGAAAGTAATTTCAGCAGTGACCCCTACTTACTAAAATTAGCATATCTCAATCAATTTAAATCCAAATTAAGCAAAATAAGTTTCTATAGTTTGCTAATTTGATTTACAATAGAATCTATGTGATTTTTACGCATTTCGAGGCGTCTCTAAACAGTAACTAACTCCTTAATTACGTTAAGATTCGCAGTTCCCGTAACAGTGAATACATGTTCATTAAAACAACCATATCTCGAGCATACGAAATCCGATTTACGCAAACTCAGATCCTATGGTTTCCTTATTTAATGGGGAACAAAATACAAGTTGCTATTTTTGTGTTTAAACAATTTAAACAGGGTCGAAAAATTACACTAAACAAATCTACGAAATCAAATGCGATAAAAACTTTCGCGACCTTAACGAACCCAAGTCGTCCTCGGTTTGCGAATCATATTCGAAACCATTGACCTAAGGCTCTGATACCACTTGAAGGATATGGTTAGATCCTCAAGCGCATCACGGAAGCATGAGCGTCATATCGAATACGACGAGGAGCGACTAGTCACATTAGTTGCTCGATGCAGCGGAATTTAAAAAATTTTCTCACAACGAAACCACATGATCCAAAAACACTTCTCAGATCGTTTCGTCCAAACCACGAACAAGAAATAGGATTACCTCTTGAAGCGTGGTTGCGATCAAGTCTCTAAACGAAGAGACCTCCTGTCTCAAGTCCGATCCGACGGAGGAGACGCTTGCGAGCGCGGAGATGAACCGCGTGCTTCTCGCAATCCATGTTGATGATCCAAGCGGCGGATCTCCTGATCTCGACACACGAGATCCGACGTCTTCTTCACGAGCGAGGCACACCGAAGGAGACGGAGATCCACGAGCAGACGAACGGGCAACATAACGACGATGCCGCGGCGATGGAGAACCTCTTTAGGTCATCCATGGTGGACGGCCACATGAGAGGGAGAGAGAGGGCTGTCGAGTAGAGAGAAAAGAGAGAGAGATGCTTCTCAAGCATTGTGTGTAAAATAGAGAGCATGGTATGCCTCTCTATTTATAGGGTTTTGGGATCCATGGATCTCAATCCATGGGACAACACAAATCCAATGGCTCTCATTGATTGTGTTTCTTTTAATGGCTAAGATTTGTGTTGGTAAAAACCAACAACAATTAATTTAATTTAAATTAAATATATGTTGATAAATCAACACAATTTAATCACAAAATTAAATCATCAATACATGGAGATAATGAAAGGAGAGAAAGCCTCCTTCCATGTGGAGAGGGGGGACGGCCTCCCTTTTCTAATGGAAGTGGTGGCCGTCCACCCTCCTCCATTAGGAAGGTGGCTATTTCATCTTTTATGTAATCTCCATTATTTGCAACAACTTTTGTTGCAAATTATTCTACAAAATTAATTCACAATTATTTTGCAGACATTGCAATCTTGCCATTGAAAAATTTGTGAATCATATTCACAACCCAAAACAAAATGTAAATTACATTTTCAATTTAATGTCCAATGTGAATCCAATTCACATTAACATTTAATTAACAAATGTAAATTACAAATAGCTCTCTCATATATATTATAAATCACATTTATAATATATATATGACTAATATAGATATTGCTATCCACATTATTCATATCCATGATAATTAAATCACATTTAATCATCTTGGATCTCTATTCTCTTGTTCTCAAATAACATGAATCATATTCATATTAGTTACATCTTTGATAATTAAATCATATGTAATTATCTAAGACAACTCTCTTTATAATATGAATCGAATTCATATTAATCATGATAATTAAATCACATTTAATTATCCATTTTCTCAATGCTCGGATAGAATTATCCATGAACTCTTTCAAAGACAATGCGCTTTCTCCGCGAATACTTGGAGATAAGGACATGGCGATTGTATTGTTCCACGTATAGTGACATGGATATTGAGATCACATCTCAAATCCAGATCTCGGGCCTCCCATAGATGCTTGATTAAATCAAGACCGTAAATCTAATCTTCTCATTGAATCTGAATCACATTCAGATCAATGTCCAACATTTGGACTAAGATCAGATTACTTCTCTACTGAGAGGAGTTACTAAAATCCAAACCCGTTTCATCACTCCCTAGGAATGGAAGCGTCATGGTTATACAATCGTTTATGATCACATCACCCTCAGGTATTCCTAATACCTGTACATCCTGCATACTGGAAGACTCTGAATAAACCCGAAGTATTAGATCAACTTTACACTGTCTACTTCAGGGTTTTTATCAGTAAGTTTCTCATTCGATCATTGGGAGTCGGTATCGATCATATACTTTCCAAAAGCATATATCATACCTAGGTCTTGATCATATACTTTCCAAAAGTATATATCAAACCTACAAATTCAGTCAAGCTTCCAAAGCGAGACGACCATGCGCATAGAATTTGATTCTTCCCAATATCTCATGAGTGAGCTCATGTCTTCCGGTTCAGTAACTGAACCTGTATGATCCCTTTGAGAGATCGTACTACTCATATGCCCTTATATGCATACCAGCGCGCCGGTGTATAGACCTTGATTAGGTCATCAACCTATTGGTCTGCCAAATGTACATACTCAAACATATAGTAACACATCTGTCTCCGGTCAGAGGATGCGTGCCTATATCATGACATCATACGATATAGGACTTTGGTTATCTCGATCTCGTTAAGTCAACTCTTTGACCTAACTCATCTGACGCCTCCGAATCTCTATTCCTATGCAGAGGACCTGCATCAAGAGGTCGGACAGATATCAGCCTAACTGAGATAGGATTGCCATCTCCTACTCTGGCTGGAGATCATCTCTTAATAATCTTTTGACGGTGCTTGACGAGTCCTCAATCTAACTCATTAGATATTCATCTAAGCACCAGCCTCTATGATTCAATAATTGAATCAACAGCTGTATGATCATTAAGATGGCCATGGTACATAACCCTAATTGTACTAAGGGACCTATTATGCAAATTATGTACTCTTTATTTCAGATTAAGGAGTGAATTGCATTAACATTTATTGCATAATGGCTCGCCGTGGGCTCGCATGTCCAACAGTTAGTTGCATGGATTTGTTGTCCCCAAAGTGATTCAACCTGGGCATGTCTCAAATTCAAAGTCAGCGTTACTTTAATCTATCTGGCATTCTTTAGCCTTTGCCCTGCTTTCAAGATTTATTACCTAACTTCTCATAGCTTTGAACTTTGTGATTAATTGGCAATTTGGCATTCTAGTAAGTAGATGCCAAACCATGTTATAGGTTTCTCTTCCTTTTGTCATTTTTTGAAATCTTTTTTAAAATATTCTATTAGTTCCACCACCAACTGTTTCTCTTATAATTGTAGTAGTAATTCTTACCTTTGTGGCATGATCACACATCACCTTGGCATCATGTTGGATATACGGCCTATTTCCCATTAGCACGAAATATCACGCCGGATGCAACGTCACGATGGGTTTGAATTAGTTGATTCTTAATGCCGTTGGAAAAATTAAAATAGTTGATACTTATACATGCCTTACCAGTTCGTGTTTTTGTGAAAACTTGCTTTTAATATACAAAAGGAGAAGAAAAATGTTATTTTTATTGGGCTTCCATCAAACCTATACGAACTATGAACAACAAAGACTCTTACGATCCTTTTGTGAAAAACTTTACCTTTACAAATTACGTATCATCCAACTAATATGCACTAGCTTTAGAAAACTCAAATTCCATTGCTCATATTGAGTAAAAATGTAACTTTTTAAAATAAGCACTTTCTTTCATAAGGATTCAACTTTTAAAAGCTCATCTTAACCCATGGAACTTGCTCTTCATGCATTTATGGAGTCTTTACAATTTTGTGTAGGCTAGCTATCGTTCCAAAGGATCCTCTAGAAAAGAAAATCAGAAAAGTCACTCTCATGGGTTGACTCAACAAAAGAGACAAGAAATCAAGGAAGCATTTGACCTATTTGACACTGATGCCTCCGGTATGAGCTGAAATGCAGCTGGTCATTTGATGTTTTGGGTTTTTTTTACTACAATGACATTTTTCTTCTTTGTTGTATTAAGGCTTTATTGATGCCAAAGAGCTTACTGTTGCCATGAGGTACTGAAGCACCCCTTTCCTTGTCTATATCAGTAAACTGGAATATTGGATTTAGACTAAGGACTTGTCATTGTTGCAGGGCCTTAGGATTCGAAATGACTGATCAGGTTAATTTTCTACAAGGCCTTTCCTCCAGCATGCTATACTCGTATGTCTGTCTTCTACAGCTACTGACAATAAATGGCAGAATTTCTCCATAACCCATACAAAGATATTCGAACGCATGATACTAGTTTTGGGCCTTGGCGTTAGTGCAGAGACAGCAACAACACACACATATCCTTGATTGCAAAAGTCTTCAGTATTGATGAAAATGATTACAAGCTTATTAGGTGTCCAGAGGCAGCAAATAGATAAAATTTGCAAGTCTGCCCAGTATTTATGCAAAGAATTATAGGCTTATTAGGACATCTGATGTATCATGCACACTTATTACATAACAGTGCAAACTTGCATCAAATTAGGGGATTTCCGTTATCTGGTAGAATACAAATATATTGATCCTAAGGATTCCCTTTTTCTGTTTCTATTTAGTTTCCCTGCAAGTTTGATTAATGATGACCAGCGATATATGGCTTTTTTTGGCGGGGGGGGGGGGGGGTGATACAAACCGTGAGAAGCATGCAAGAGGATTTTCTCAAGCGAAAAATTGCTAAAAAGTAGTCACGTTGGGCAATCTATTTGACAACAATCCCGGCCCCTCTCTGAATCTATCATGTCTAGCTTGCAACTTAAGTTTATTTTGGGGAAGTGCCTATGTGAATGTCTCGATTAGTTGCTTCTCTGAGCAAAATATGTGTAAGTGTATCTATGGTGAATGTCACATGCGATGAAGTGATAGTCAACCTTTATATGTGACGTAAAAGGGGATTAAGTTTTTCTAAGCAGAAGATAATCGATGCAAGCATGAATCAATGATTTATTTGTGTGGAAAGTATGAAAGAATATAAAGGCTTGTCTTATTCGAGAGGTCTAGGGGTCCTTATATAGGACAAAACCTTAGAGTGTTCAAAGGAGAAATATACATAAATACCCCGACGGGTACAATAATATACTTCTGCCACATAGAATATTCTCCACAGAATATTCTCTATAGAATATTCTCTACAGAATATTCTCTTAACTAATATTGTGGAAGTATAAAGAAATCATAAGTCATATTCATCGTAGTCCTATAGCTCTCTTATATAGGAGAAAAGCTCTAGGGAAAATTACATAGATAACCGACAGAAATAAGGAAACTACAGAATAACATATAAAGAGATATAAAATATCTCAACATGTGAACCCCCTCGGGATCCGGGTACCTGTTTACACACGTTCGCACTATTATATTCACATGTCTTCGCACAAAATATTGGAAATCAGGAAAAAATTTTCGCGCTTGGTATGACATTCACATTCAATGAATAAACCACATAAGAAGAAGAAGTGCCATCAATATTTCATTCATTTCCATATAACATTACATGTAACAAAAGAATGTATTACAATGTACATGTAGATCCCAAAATATATGACTGAAGAGGAAGGAAGCATATTACATCATAAGCTGAACCAAAAATTGAAATAAAAGAGACGTACCGTCTGGTATAAACCCGATCACCAGAAGTCATCAACAACTACTACAATGCTGTAGGCTCCTTGCCTGCCATGTGTGCAAGGAAGAAGAGGTGTCACAAATGTGAATACAACCCACTTTAAATAAGAGGAGGTAATATATTATGTGCAAAAGAAAGCAAGTAGATAGGCATCTATAATTGAAAATCTACCACTACCTGCGTAGAAAAAGGTTTTTGAAATTATACAACATGTATTTCCTCATTAATACTCATTAATCAAAAATTTCCTATTTATAAAATTTTCCATAAAAATATTTAGGTCAGAAAGTATAACATGTTATCTTGTCATTAAGATCATGTTATATATCTTACTAAGAAATTAGTGAGGTGATAATTTATTTTATTCTTAATTTATTTATAATGGAAAGGATAATATATTAATCGGTTTTCAATTCTATTTTTAAAGTCTAGTGGGTAGTCTGTGGTCTTGGTCTTTGTATAACCTCACACTATGACTCTAAAGCATGAATAATGCCTTAGGGTTGGGGTGCATCCGTAGGCATGCGGTGTTGTATAATGCATCCTAACCAAGTTCCCAACACGTACACTAACTTATAGGGATTTCGAATTCGATTTAATGATAGTCATTTCCACCAACTCAATTTTGATTGTAACTCCTCCAAACCTCAACTGTAACTGTCTCAGATGTAACCCTAGATGACCTAGATGTAGACATGGATGATTTGGATGTAGTATCGCCAAGTCTGCTGGCGAAAGTAACCAAAAACTCAAGCGGTGAGGCAGCCTCATAAGGGCTCTTCCATCTCGCCTTCTAATTGGAAGTGCGGTCCAATAGAGGGAAATGTCTACTCCAAAATTACGCCCAGAGACGGGTGAGAGAGACTCTCCGGAAAAGTCACTCTAGAAAATGACCCAACCGGTAACGGGAAAACGAGCTCTTACACAAAACTAAAATCGAGGATCCCCTGCATGGGTATCCTAAAACAACGGGTCAGCGAAGCTGGTCAAAAGTCGAGATCCCAACGTAGCGTAAAAACACTGCGAGCTTGCATAAAAACTGTGAAAAAGACTAGGATCTTAGACGCGCGCACTAAGCGATCGCTGCCCTAACTGGGCTTCCTATCTCCCGCCCAGTTGAAGGTCACTGCGCCCTCACACGGTCAGGTGTAAGGATCACCATGACCGGTATTCTTAATATAATTCATTATTCGATTCACAGTCATCATTATTTACTTGTCAACTCATCTCTTTCCCAATTCTTCCGGTGATTATTTATACAGATCTAGGTTTCTTGGTCATCTATCCTTAATAGAGTATTCCTGATGAATGATTTCATGAAGATGATCTAATTTTGTGGTCACAGATTATCATTGATAATGTAATCATAATTGAGATGTTCCTTGAATAACGACCCATATATATTAACTATTTGTAGGTTTGTAAAAAAAGGTATTCATACCAATATATGTACACCTTATTTATATATGTGGATATTATTATCAATATTATTATTATTATTATTGATAGAAATATATATATGTAGACCCCCGAGCACTGATCAGACCCCCGCCGGGGCATATGGGGCTATCTGCAGACCCCTGCTGGCGAACTTGGAGTCACTGATCAGAGATTGCACTTCAATTTGGTCCCTTCGCCTCCCGGAACGTGTGGGGATTTCTTGTGGCTCCTTCGACGCAAGCGGCTTTTGACTCGCGACCGGTGCGTCAAACTTTTGGGAATAATTGCGGACAGATGTTTGATCTGTGACAATGCGATCGAGACAATTAATCACCTTTTCTTTGCATGTCCTGTGGTATCTCAGATCTGGCTGAACTCGAAGATTCCTTGGTGCCGTTTAGATGACTTCCATTCGTTCTGGAATTCGATCCACCTGAACAAGGACAGACCAAGAGCAGATCGCCTTCTTCTGATGGCTTACCTTTGGGCGATTTGGCGTGGCAGAAACGACCTCCTATTCTCCGGTCAAAGATTTTACGAGGAGAACGTGGCTTTCCTTGCGAAGAGGCTAGTCGATGACTGGTTGCTATAGCGTTTTTGCTATATTTGGGAGGTTTTGTTAACCTTTTGTAAGGATGGGTTAATCTTCTTTTTAACTCTGTAATTTCCTTAGTTTCGCTTTCGTTTTGAAATAAATTTTTGATGGGGAGGGTGCCACCGAGCACTGCCCCCTGACCAACAGACTTTCAAAAAAAAAAGAAATATATATATGTACCAAGGAGTTACAGCTCCCAAATGATGGCCTAATCAATTGTGAATTTCGAAAGCCAATTGGCCGCAGAAGATGGAAATGTCATACCTCTATTGTTCTTGGCATAGAGTAAAGAACACCTAATAATATCCATGTCTGAAATAAACTCATAAGGTCAATATGCAACTAAATTTGAAATTATATAGGTAGATTTTGGACCAAAACCCCATACATGTATTTAGTTCTTAGGCATAATCACTTCTACAATCATAATAAGTGAATGAAGACATTAAACGGTATGAAAAGGACCCCCACAACTTTTTAGCAACTCCATCTCTTACTAACAACACTAATTAAGGTGCAAATTTTATGATCTTTAATCACTATTTAGTATGTTCTAAAGTAATTACGGGTTTTCTTCCTAGATTGTTTTAAAGGTCTCCAAAGGGAAAGAATAGAAGTCTTTTTATAGACTTTCTTTCATGGATTTAGACTGTCAAGTATCCTAGAAACATGTGTTATTTCAAACAGTGAATTGTTGTAGAGAGTCTATAAAAAAATTGCAGAGCCTATGGATTTTTTTAATTTTTATTTTTTTATTAATATAACAGAATCAAACTTTTAAATTGCAAAATTTTCAATCCATTGTTCTAAATTTTAGAATTTCCAATCAGATTGAAATTTTTAAATTAAAAGATATGAGTAGAAGAATTTGAAATTTAGATCTAATATTTCTCAATTAGGAAGTTTAATTTATGGAACAATCCAAGATGTCAAGCAAACCATGGATTTATTGTCTAGAGCACATGCATGGCAACAAAAGAATGGAGATAAGATTGTACCTAATTAGATTTGCATGTTATGGATGGGTAATTTGGAGCAGCCCCAAGGCTCCAAAGTTGCAGACGACTGAATTGGAGCTACAACAAATGCAAGGGCTGCAGTAGGGAGTTGATTGCTTTCCTTGGCAGCACCTTGTGCAGCTCTAATGGAGAGGAGTTGCTTCTGCAATAAATCTGCAGTTGGGCTCTCCAGGGGGGAATAGGAAGAAGAAGAGAAGGAAATTTGGGAGAAAAAAAAATGGAAGAAAGAAGAAAGGGGGTCCTTACATTAGAATTGGTTAAATAGAGAGAGAAGAGGGAAGGTTCCAAGAACCTTCCTTATTTCATTTTTTAAATATAATTGTAACATCCGGATCTGCACAAACCCGAACTCGACCCGAATCCGATTAGGGTCCGTATAAATTAATAAAGTTATTAATCAATGTTAAATAATATAAATCGATCAATTGATCGTGATTCAAAACTTGTTCGGGCGAAATTGACCAAAAATCAATCGCATCGTAATGTGTGCCCGAAAAAGCCGCGACGCAAATTCGAAAACCGCAAAATAAATCGAGACTACCCAAAAATCCGATTCGACAAAATAAGACCAACGAAATCGACCGTTCGTCGATCGGAGGTCGTTTGATATTTTAAATTTGTAAAATTTAATAACTAACCAAGATTGTATCTCGGAAATTTCGGGAATTCGTTTTCGATCCGAGTATATGAAGATTATACTCATTTTGGTCGTCATTTAGAGACGACCGAAAAGAGCTATTACTCATCAAAATCCGAGACTCGAGGTGCGAATGCGGAGGACTTGAGTATCTTAAATAAGAAAAGAGAGAGAAAACGTTAAAAATATATACAATTTTTTATACTCTATATACAATAATAAATAAAGTTTACAAAAATAAAAAATATAATTTCTATTTTCTAATAAATCACTAAAAACACTAAAAATATAAAAACTTTCAAAAATCCTAAAAAAATAAATACACCTTTAAAAATCTAACAAAAATCACATTTAATGTATTTTACCATCTTTTGTATAATAAACCAAAATAAAATAAAAAGATAAATAATAAAACTAATAAAAAATATAAAACACATTAAAACTTGTAAAAATTCATAACTAAATCGCCTGACTGTGCGAGGGTGCGGTGACCCTCAACTGGGCGGGATATAGGAAGCCCGGTTAAGGCAGCGACCGCTTAGTGCGCGGGCTAGGATCCCAGTCCTTTCCTCGATTTTTCACGAGCGTTCGTAGTTTTTACGCCTCTCTGGGATCCACAGATTTTCTTTTAAAGACCAGTTCCGCTGACCCTTGTTCTTTAGGGTACCTAAGCTGGAGGACCCTTGGTTTTAGTTTTTCGAGCTCGTTAGCCCGTATTGGTCGGGCCGGTTTTTCTTTTTGAGTGACTTTTCCGGAGAGTCTCTCTCTCTCGTCTCAGTGGCGTAGTTTTGGAGTAGACGTATCCCTCTATTGGACCACACTTCCAATTAGAGGGCGAGACGGAAGAGCCCTTTGTTGGCTACCTCACCGCTTGAGTTTTGTTTTACTTTTCGCCAGCAGACTTGGCGATGCTACATTTGAATCATCCATGCATACATCTGAATGCTTTATGGCTACATCTGAATAAGTTACAGTTGAATTTGGAGGAGTTACATTTGAGATTGGATTGAGTCACAAATGAGTTTGGCTAAAGTTGAGATGAAATACAGTTGAGTTGGTTGTAGTTGAGCTTAGATTCCATTGAGCTAGTTACTGTTCCGCCAGTAATTCCTGACGAAGAGAAAAGACCAGTTATGAAAATCATCCTTATCAGACTACGAGCTACTAGCACATTTGTTTGAAATAGCTAGCGGTCGTGTTGGGAACTTAGTTAGGATGCATTTACTACACCGTATATCTACGGAGGCACCCCAACCCTAAGGCTTCCTTACTGCCTTAGAGTCATAGTGTGAGGTCTTACCTAGACTAAGATCACAAACTATCCACTAAGCTTGAGAAATTCAACAAGAAAAGAATCAAAACATCAGACTCATCATTTATACTTACTATGGACTATCCACATGACTCACAAACATCAAAAGAGATCTGAATCTTCTCGACCATGTAAATCATTAAATAGTCAAGATATCTGGATCATCTCAATCATTATAGGCATTGAATAAATCATTGAAACTTGAAATTGACGGGGAAGAACAGAAATCATATACAGTTTTATACTGGTGTCACACCTTAGAATCATAATATGAGGTCACACTCAGATCAAGAGCCCAGGTTATCCACTAAATCTGAGAGATTAGATAAAGACCAAGAACAAAGACTCAAAATCACATCTTCATGATCCATTAAACATGATTTATAATTAAGTAAAAGATGACAATTTAAATATAAAAATGATAAATATTGGGAAATTAAGGTAGGGTAACTAAGTCGTGAAATTCACTTGCTGAATAACTAAAAAACTTGTTTCATTGCCAATAGCTCTAAATTTAATTGCTAAGCCTTATTTACTTGCTTTCTTTTGGAACCATTAAATATCCTGTTATTGTTAATTAATTAGTTGTGCTCAATATTTGTTGATGTTCTTTTCTCCCTATTACATGTATTACAGGCAAAACACCTGCATTGTGACATTGGAAGAGTTGAACATCAGCTTCTGTAGTTACTATTATCATGTACGCATGCTATAGTTTTTTTTGTTGAAAATCCAACGATTTGGGGGAGACACGGCAAGGTGTTCGCCCCAGAAAATCCAACGATTCAGGTACGCATGCTATAGTTTGTTCAAGGTATTATTTAATGCTTTTATTTCTCTTCTGATACAATTGGGATTTCATTTCTTTGGTTACATGTTAACTGCTATGGAAATTTATGCAATATAATTGTGACATATTGTAGTTATGTGGTTTATTGGTTAATTTGTGAATGCCATTCATAAATATGAAAAAAAATTCCCTAATATCCAGTTCTCTAATGCGATCTTTAGCGAACATAATACTACAGGTAATATGTGAACGGGTATCCCAGATCCGAGAAGGAGTGGGCCTCACAGTTTGGTATCAGAGCAGTGGTACCCCGCTACATACATTCATAGTATTATAGTTCCGATCGCATTAATTCTCGGATATCGATAGTCCTCTGACTTGTCGCGAGTCCAAAAGGGAAATATGACATTCAAATTCAACGACCGCAGATGTTACCAATTGCAACTAATTTCCATATTGTATCCGAAGAAAAGAAAAGCACAGTTAGAAATATCTGCGAACATCAACTATTAATGGTATCGGTTCTTATATAAAATTATGGCATCCTGAACCGACGTTTCTATGTTTTAATTGATTCTGGAGCGATGAATGAACATTGAGTTCTAGCTTCAGTAGGTAGAGGTACAGATACCCTAGATCATCCTTGTCATATTTATGGGCCAGGTGACCAGTTGTTCATCATATGACTAATAGTCAGATAGCTACCAATGTTGATTGGTGGACATGAGACGATAGCAGACTGTCTGCTACTACAACTCAACAAGTTTGACCTAACTTTTGGTATGGATTGAATGCCAGATCATCATGCCATGAGTAATTATTTCATGAAGACGATTGCTTTCAGGATTCCAGACTTAACCGAGATTACCTATAAGGGTACATTACATGACTCCAAAATGGAGTATATCTCAGTGTTGAAAGCTCGAGGACTTGTTGATAAGGAATGTGATTCATATCTAGCAATTGTCCGAGAGACATCTGATGGAGAGCCGATGGCTCAGGACATCACGATAGTGTCAGATTACCCTAATGCGATCTTCAATGATTTGTCAGGTTTACCACTTGAGAAAGAGATTGAGTTCAAGATTACATTACTACCATATACACCACCAATCTCGATGGCTTCGTACCGCATGGCACCATCCAAGTTGAGAAAGGTAAATGTGCAGCTACATGAGTTACTTGACTTAAGTTTCGAGAGGTCGAGCACTACATCTTGAGGTGCTCCCATTCTTTTTGTGAAAAAGGATGAACTAATGAGATAATGCTTTGGCTACCAATAACTGAACAAGAAAACAATAAACAATCATTATCCACCGCCACACATTGATGATCTGTTTGATCAACTACATGGATCTTCGATGTTTTCAAAGACCGATCTCCGGTCTAGCTACCATTAGCTGAAGATTCAGGAGTTAAATATTCCGAAAATAACATTCAGGACTTGATATGGACATTATGAGTTTATTGTGATGCTGTTTGGGCTCACGAATACACATGCAACATTTATGGACATGATGACCATGATTTTTCGTCCATATTTGGACAAGTTGTGGTTATGTTCATCAATGATGTTCTGATATATTCTCAAAATAAATGGAATCATGAAAAGATCTAAAGATAGTCCTTGACATATTTCAAGAGCATAAGTTGTATGCCAAGCTGAGTAAGTGTGAGTTCTTGTAACCTAGGTCTCATTCCTTGAGCATGCCATTTTTGGAGCAGATATGACAGTTGACCTTGTGAAAATTGAGACAATCATGTCTTGAGAACAACTCAAGACAATCATTCATATTCATAGCTTCCCTGGATTAGCGGGTTATTACAGACACTTCGTCAGTTTTTTTCCTGAGTCATTCTTATCCTGACACGAGAAGAGAGTTCCTTTCATTTGGAATTGTTCATGCGAGCAGGCGTCAGGACATTTAAGGAAAGATTGACGACTGTGCCTATCTTTGCCCTTCCTTCAGGCACCAGGATTAAGCCGTATATACAGATGCTGCAAAAAAAGGTTTAGGAACGGTTCTGATGCAGCCAAGTCATGTGAGTGTTTACGCATCACATAAATTGAGGTCGCATGAGCGGAATTACCCCTGTCCGTGACTTAGAGTTGACGACAATTGGTTTTGCTTTGAAAGATCCGACACCACTATCCATATGAGGTGAATTTTGAAATTTTCACAAATCAAAAGAACCTGATGTACATCTTGGATCAGAAGGAGCTGAACATGAGACACTGCAGGTGACTTGAGCTATTAAAGGATTTTGACAACAAGATCTCATACCATTCCGGTAAAGGAAACGTGGTGGCATATGCGATTAGCAGGAAAGCTCATGCACATACAACAAACTAGCTATATACGTGAGATATACTCGTAGCTTTGACTAATTGACATACTCATAAGAGTTTGTCCATATCTACTATCTTACCTCTGCAATTCAGCAGTCCTTGGGTTGCATAATAGAAGGGCATATGACATATCCTTGGATTTGAGACAGATACATGCGTGCTAACAAGGACAAAAGTGATAATTTTGTGGAGATTAAGTTTACTTTATGAAAGGATGGCTACATCGTTGTGTCCAACGATGGACAATTGCGTAGAGATTCTTGATGAGGCATACAGTTCACAACTGTCTTTTCATCCTGACAGTACAAAAATGTATCGTAATCTGCGCCAACATTTTGGCAGGTTGGGATGAAGTGTGATGCAGCACATCATGTTAGCAGATGCTTGACCTGTCAGATGGTCAAGGTTGAGCATTAAAGACCATCATGATTATTACAATATCTCCTCATTCCCAAGTAAAAGTGGGAGAGTACTTTAATGAATTTTGTTACTAGACTACCGAGGACACCATGGTGACCACAATGCTCTTGGGTCGTTGGAAGATTGACCAAGTCAGCTCATTTTATACCTGGCAGCATAATCTATACTCCATCTAGGTTGGCTAGATGGCATGCGCAGAACATTATCAGACTTTATGGTGTACTACGTAAAGTAATGTCTGACAGAGGCTCGAGATTTACATCTCACTACTGACACCAGTTTATGTCAGCACTTTAGACAGAGATGAAGATGAATTCTGCATATCATCCTCAGACCGACGGACAAAGCGGACACATTATTTAGACACTTGAATATTTGCTACGTGCATGTGCTCTAGATATGAAAGGGTCTTGGAAGGACCACCTGCCATTGGTAGAATTCCCGTACAACAACAACAACCATCATTTCAATATTATTATGGCACCATTCGAAGTCCTATATTGACAGAAATGCCTCGCATCTCTCAGATAGCATGAGATAGGTGGACACACTCTTTACTTTGTAGATCTCTTGGAAGAGACTGTGAAGATTGTTGATCTTGTAAGGTGAATGTTTCTGATGATACAAAGCCGCCAGAAAAGCTTTGCAGATAGTCGAAGAAGAGTTTTGGAGTTTCAGGTTATCCAACATCTTCTCTTTATTCATTCAAAATATGACTTATCAATATTCAATTTAATCGTTGCTACTGATGGAAATTCCTGAAAACACAGGAAGGAGATTAAGTGTTTCTACGAGTATCTCCCATGAACGGAGTACAAAGATTTGGTATTCATAGCAAGATGATACCCCAATATATTGGACCATTTGAGATTATTACTCGTATATTTAAGGTGATCTATCGAGTAACCCTTCCTCCATACTTATTAGCCATACATGATGTCTTTCATGTATCCAACCTAAGGAAATATGTGCACGATCCTCGCCACGTTATCAGTTACGAAAATCTTACTGTAGAGTTAGACTTGATATACAAGCAGAGGCCAGTACAAATACTCAATAGTATTGTGAAAAAGCTTCAGAACAAAGAGATTCTCCTAATAAAGGTGCTATGGCACCGACATGATGTCAAAGAGGCAATGTGGAAGATAGAAACAGATATGCGGGCACAATATCCACATCTCTTTAAGGCAATTGTCAAAACAAGCCCATTCAATTATATATATTGAAAGATCATGGCTTGTTTTCACTTTGAGGTTTTTATGGGCTCAAAATCCTTTGAGGTTTTATGGCCAGATGAGATCCAAACAAGACACAAAGTAACCTTGACTCGAGTCTCGAGGACGAGACTCCCTTTGAGGTTTATATATTTGTAACATCCGGATCTGCACAAAACCGAACTCGACCTGATTAGGGTCCGTATTACTTACTAAAGTTATTAATCAATGTTAAATAACCTAAATCGATCAATTGATCGTGAATCAAAACTTGTTCGGGCGAAATTGACCAAAAATCAATCGCATCGTAATGTGTGCCCGAAAAAGCCGCAACGCAAATTCGAAAACCGCAAAATAAACTGAGACTACCCAAAGATCCGATTCGACAAAATAAGACCAACAAAATTGACCGTTCGTCGATCGGAGGTTGTTTGATATTTTAAATTTGTAAAATTTAATAACCAACCAAGACCGTTCTCGGAAATTTCGGGAATTCGTTTTCGATCCGAAGTATATGAATATTATACTCATTTTGATCGTCATTTAGAGACGATCGAAAAGAGCTATTACTCATCAAAATCCGAGACTCGAGGCGCGAATGCGGAGGACTTTAGTATCTTAAATAAGAAAAGAGAGAGAAAAAGTTAAAAAAATATAATTTTTTTTCAAACAAACAGTACAGGCAGCTGTTGATTGCTGTCCTGTAGACCTCCACTTGGTCCAAACTCTTCCACTTGGCAATAAAAGAAACCCCTCTCTTCCTTATTTATAACTCCATTTGCTCCCTTCTTTCTTTTCTTAAGAAAGCCCCAAATTTCTCCCAATTTCTCTCCAACGATGGAGCTCATCTCTTCTTTCTAGCTGCTGTCCGGACCTCCTGATTGGAGATGATCCAAATGCTATCACTAAGGTGGCGTTTGGTTGGGGGGTTACCCCCCACTTTGGGTGGGAAACCCCCCAAAACCCGCACTTCTAATCCACTAGTGGGGCCCACTCTCTTCCCATCAAATAAATTATATATTATTGTTAGAGTATTTGGAGCATGCGTCACTTATGTAATAGGTGGGTAAATGGATCCCTCCAAGATCCATTTACCCCACCACTGAGTTTAGTCCCATACCGCCTAGTGGTGGGACTTGGAGGCCCTGTGGAAGCTATATAAGGAGCCCCAGGCCTCCTGTAACAGATGAGAAAGTGCAATGAGAAACACACCCCTTTGAGGGCTTCTCCCGTGGTTTCATCCCGCTCCTCACGGAGTAGGGTTCCACGTAAAAATCTTTTGTGTTTTTCATGTTTATCTTTATTTCTATACTATGATTATTGTTTCCGCTTCCGCTTCCGATTTTCTAACATGGTATCAGAGCGGGTCGATTCTCGAGGTTTTTAAGTTCTTTGTTGTTCGAGATTCGATTTGGAAAATTGTTTTATTTCATTATTTGAGGATTGTCATCGACGGAACTGCCATGTTCCTACGTGTTCTATCCAAGTTGAGGGTTTCAAATCGAAACCCTAATTTATGTCAGGAGATCCAGCAGCTTCGATCGATGAAGAAAGGTGTCTAGGGCTTTCGAAAATCCTAGATCCAGCATCCAGGCCGTAGCCCGTTGAAGATCCAGCATCCTGCATCCAGGCGATTGCACCAAGAAGCCCTAATCCAAGGCTCCATTTGATGGAGCATCAGGCGCAGGCGGAGACACCGTGCGCCGCCCTGAAAGCCCTCCAGCGGTGGAGCACCAAGCCCATGCGTGGAGGCACTCCTCATCGTAGCAGAGACTGTCAGGGGGCCGTGATCCTTGAGGATCCGGGAGAGCCCCCGCGCGACCTCCTCACAAACGGTTGGCAAACTCCAACTGGCGGCAACGCGTCGCCCACGCTCCAGCCATACTGCTGTCGACTCCCACCAGATCTCCCATCTGGAGATCTTATGCGCCTGCAGCGCTCCAGTGCTCCAGAGGCGATGGCGCTTCTCCCCCTTCAGGCTGGCGACACAGGCGATTCCAGGCGGAGCCCTTGGCATCGCGAAACCCAGCAACTCCATCTCTTACAGTCAAGCCAAGGCGGCGGCGCGGCGAAGTAATCATCGCCACCCTATCCAGCGACCTTTCTCCTCCAAGCCATCTCACCTCGCTGGCGGCGGAATCCCCCAGGCCCCCGTGCCCTGCGCCCTCGCGTCCTGCGCTCCGGCCCCGCTCCCAGGCACCCTCGTCATCAGCGACGCGAAGGGGGAGCACCCTCGAAGGCGGCGTACCTCCTGACTCCCAGGCGGAACCCGTTCCCTCTCCTTCGTTACAGGGAAAGCGGCGACGCCCGATTGAAGAAAATAAAAGATGGGTTCCCATTGTGGGAATTGGGAAACCCTAGGCGGTAGAGATAGGCCCGATGGCCATCTCTTATTAAAAAAAAGAGAAGTGCTTTGTTGTTTTGTAACGGCTCAAGTAGGCCGAGAGATAAAAAAAAAATGTGGTGCATTGTCAGTTCAAAAAAAAAAAAAGAGGTGAAGCCAAAGAAGGATAAAAAAAAATGGGGGCACGTGCAATAAAAAAAACCCGCACGTATTTTTTAAAAAAAAATAAAAAAAAGAGAGGCGCGTACATAATACAAAAGCCGTACGCACAAAAAAAAAGGGGAAGCCGTAAAAAAAATATCGAAGCGGCTTTAAAAAAATGAAGAAGAAAAAAATGCGTCGACTTATTAAAAAAAAAGAAGAAGAAAAGCCGCAAGAGAAATTTTTTCATGTTTCCCCATATTTATGTATTATCTTATCTTCTCCCAACGTGGTCAACAATGTCATTCCGACCAGTATGGGAGAAAGGGGGAGTATATGTAGAGTCACAGGTCTTGTTCTAAGATTCAGATATCAGATTTTGCAGACCGGTCAGATATTCAGACTCTACAAATTTCAGATTCAGACTCGACGATGACGCATGCCAATCATTTGTCATTCTTGTTGGTCGGCCAGAGATTTCATGTGAGCCATAGGGACTCCAGAGCAGAGGACTATTCACTATGCCATTAAGGGCAAGGGTTTTCATGTGGTATCATAGGGACTCCACAGTAGAGTACCATTCTTTGAGCCAGATAGACACTCCAGCCCCGTTCGTCCTCCTCACATGCAGGCCATGAGAAGCAACGTCCTCGACTGCAGCAGTTGTGCGCGTTGGGTTGATATTGTCTGTAGTGTCATGTATTGTGAGTTGAGTTTCTTTCTGTTTGTCCAAGCTGAGCATTGCATGCTCCAGCTTGAGGGGGAGTGTTAGAGTATTTGGAGCATGCGTCACTTGTGTAATAGGTGGGTAAATGGATCCCTCCAAGATCCATTTACCCTACCACTGAGTTTAGTCCCATACCGCCTAGTGGTGGGACTTGGAGGCCCTGTGGAAGCTATATAAGGAGCCCCAGGCCTCCTGTAACAGATGAGAAAGTGCAATGAGAAACACGCCCCTTTGAGGGCTTCTCCCGTGGTTTCATCCCGCTCCTCACGGAGTAGGGTTCCACGTAAAAATCTTTTGTGTTTTTCATGTTTATCTTTATTTCTATACTCTGATTATTGTTTCCGCTTCCGCTTCCGATTTTCTAACAATTATACCATCATATCATCTAAAAATCATAAAATACTCAACTTCTAGTCACTATTCCAAACTTCAATACAATCACATCACAACAACTACCTACTTTTTCAAATTTCAATACAATCATACCATAATAACTACCAACTTTTTCAAATTTCAATACAATCGCATCACACAAATCCTCCCAACCCTTAACCCACCAACCAAACACACTAACACAAAAACGGGTTATCCACCCCCGGATAACCCACCAACCAAACGCACCCAAGTTGCAGCTCCAGCAGCTTGGGTTGCTGCTAATGCTTCATACAACAGATGGAGGAGCCAAGCAGCTGCTCCAGGCTGCTCTCCCTTGGCAATTGAAGCTACTCCTAGCAATGTTTATGGGCTACTGGAGATGCAACTGCTTCCAGGTAGCTGATAGTGCTACTGCACCCTCATCTTCAAATGCTACCGATGTCCAATTGGGGGTTGCTGCTCCTTTCCAATTGGGGATGCACCTGCATGCTAAAATTGGAGATCTAAAAGGTAAAATCTTTCTCCCTCCTATTCCCTCTAAAGTATTTCCAACCCTCAGTCATATGAAGCCCTTTTCATCCCCTTTTTCCTCCAAATATCAAATGGAGTTGCTCTCCATTGTTGAAACATGAGGCTGCTCACAACAGCTGAAGATTTGAAGTCTTTCCTTCTATTGGAATTCTACTGCTGGAGCATCATTTCAGCCCCTGTAGCAACCCCCCTGCTGCTTACTTCTCCAACAACTGCAAGCTGCAGCCCATAAAAACCATAGCTCTTGCTTATTGCAGCTTTGGGTGTTGCAATTGAAGCTACTGTTCCCCTTTGATCAAGATACCTACTGCTGCTCTTGGAGAAGTTGTTGCATGCTTTGATGCATGCAGGATCAAACCCAAAAGAGGTACAATCTTCCCTACCTCTTGCTGCATCCATGTTTTTGTACAAGCTAAGCCTATTCTGCCATGCATTTAATTTGACAAAACAATGTTATAGACTTCAACATTTTTTTCTCTTAAAAGTGGCTGCAGAGATCATTTATAACCTCCCTTCTCTTAGTCTAATGATCTAATCCAAGAGCCAATATAACACAATATCTTCAAAACTACTATTCAGCAGGTTGGTGACTTCTTCATCCTTAAGATACAAAACCTATTCAGTGCTTTATTAATAGATATTAGCTTTAGAGTGTTATATTAGCTTTAGAGTGTTTAACTTGCAACTGCCACATCTAATGACATTTTAAAGGGAAATAATGCCAATAGGGTAAAGGACCTCTCCTATTCCTTGAAGAACGGTTGTGTAGGTTTATTGGGGTTTTCAATTTATTTATATCAGATCAATTACTTGCCCCAGAAAATATGAAAGTACCACTCATACACGATGCTTTTGTACCAACATGACTTCCGTACCTACATGACTAGGTGTTTCCATTTTTGATTGACTTCTCATCTTTTAATTTTTCTTGCCATACATTACTCTCTATCAGTTCTGATTTGCTTATTAGGAGAAAATAATAATAATAATAAAAAATTAGGTCCCCTGTCAAGTTCAACTTGGATCACAGTGCTCACTAGAGGTAACATAGATAAGGGTTGCAGATGATCAAATTGTGCAAATGTGCCACATGAAATGTTACTTGGGACCGCATCAAGAGTTAACGTGAGGCACCTTCTAAACGCTTTGTTCTTTTAATTGAAACTTGATGTTCACTTGTCCTAATTCATAATGTATCCATTGTTTAAGTACATATTCAAGAATAAACTAGTTGGAAATTTAGTTTCTATCAAACCACGGCCTTCTACTCCGATCATGTTGAATGCATGCAAAAGGACTAGTGTGTTAAAAAAATAACAAAGTGCTGAATTGATAGACCCAAACCATGTATTGTGACACATTAGTTTGTATATAATCACTATCTTAGCAAAATATTGATCTAAATTATATGTTTGTGGCCCATTTATTATATTAGGAACATGCTTAACATGTCCAACTAACATAAATGGTTAAAACGGTTCTTTCTTTAAATTAAGTAAGCTCTTCCATTCTAGAGATAAAAGTCTCCTTATATAATAAAAATTAGATCCAAATTTCTAATCTCAAGACTTTATTAAAGAAATTGGAATATAAATATTAGAATATTAATACTCTTCCTTTATGAAGTCAACAAATGTTTTTCTAGATATTATAATCAGTGATCCTTAATTTATTGAGTATAATCCACTAATTATATATATTCCTAAAGACAGGTGGTGACAAAATACCTAGATTAAAAAGTCAACCATAGAAGAAATTGAGAAGGGATGAAGAGAACAAATAAGTGAAATTGATGGTGAATCAATGATATTAATAAGATCATTGACCGAAAGACCTAGATCTATACAGTAACCACAATAGGGACCAAGAAAGATGAGGAATCAAGTCAGTGATGACTAATATTTAAGAGTGCCAGTCATGGTGACCTTTACGCCTGACTATGCGAGGGTGCGGTGACCCTCAGCTGGGCGGGAGATAGGAAGCCCAGTTAGGGCAGCGGCCGCTTAGTGCGCGGGCCTAGGATCCCAATCCTTTCCTCGGTTTTTCACGGGCACTTGCAGTTTTTACGCCTCTCTGGAATCCACAGGTTTTCTTTTAAAGACCAGTTCCGCTGACCCTTGTTCTTTAGGGTACCTAGGATGGAGGACCCTTGGTTTTAGTTTTTCGAGCTCGTTAGCCCGTACCGGTCGGGTCGATTTTTCTTTTAGAGTGACTTTTCCGGAGAGTCTCTCTCACCCGTCTCAGTGGCGTAGTTTTGGAGTAGACCTATCCCTCTATTGGACCGCACTTCCAATTAAAGGGCGAGACGGAAGAGCCCTTTGTTGGCTACCTCACCGCTTGAGTTTTGTTTTACTTTTCGCCAGCAGACTTGGTGATACTACATCCGAATCATCCATGCATACATTTGAATCCTTTATGTCTACATCTGAATAAGTTACAGTTGAATTTGGAGGAGTTACATTTGAGATTGGATTGAGTCACAAATGAGTTGGCTAAAGTTGAGATGAAATACAGTTGAGTTGGTTGTAGTTGAGCTTAGTTTCCATTGAGCTACTTACTGTTCCGCCAGTAATTCCTGACGAAGAGAAAAGACCAGTTATGAAAATCATCCTTATTAGACTACGAGCTACTACCACAGTTGTTTGAAATAGCTAGTGGACGTGTTGAGAATTTAGTTAAGATGCATTTTACTCCATCGCATGCCTACAGAGGCACCCCAACCCTAAGGCTTCCTTACTGCCTTAGAGTCATAGTGTGAGGTCTTACCTAGACCAAGACCACAGACTATCCACTAAGCTTGAAGAAATTTAACAAGAAAAGAATTAAAACATCAGACTCATCATCTACACTTACTATGGTCTATCCACATGACTCACAAACATCAAAAGAGATCTGAATCATCTCGACCATGTAAATCATTAAATAGTCAAGTTATGTGGATCATCTCAATCATTATATGCATTGAATAAATCATTGAAACTTGAAATTGATGGGGAAGAACGGAAATCATATACAGTTTTATACTGGAGTCACACCTTAGAATCATAATATGAGGTCACACTCAGATCAAGATCCCAGATTATCCACTAAATCTGAGACATTAGATAAAGACCAAGAACAAAGACTCAAAATCCACATCTCCAAGATCCATTAAACATGATTTATAATTAAGTAGAAGATGGCAGTTTAAATATGGATCATATAGTCTATGTATAAAAATGAGAAATATTGGGAAATCAAGGTAGGGTAACTAAGTCGGGAAATTCACTTGCTGAATAACTAGAAAACTTGTTTCATTGCAAATAGCTCTAAATTTAATTGCTAAGCCTTATTTACTTGCTTTCTTTTTGGAGCCATTAAATATCCTGTTATTGTTAATTAATTAGTTGTGCTCAACATTTGTTGATGTTCTTTTCTCCCTATTACATGAATTGCAGGCAACACACCTGCATTGTGATATTGGGAGAGTTGAACATCAGCTTCTGTAGTTACTATTATCAGGTACGCATGCTATAATTTGTTTAAGGTATTATTTAATGCTTTTATTTCTCTTCTGATACAATTGGGATTTCATTTCTGTTGTTACATGTTAACTGCTATGGAAATTTATGTAATATAATTGTGACATATTGTAGTTCTGTGGTTTATTGCTTAATTTGTGAATGTCATTCATAAATGTGAAATTTTCCTCCTAATTTCCAGTTCTCTAATGCGATCTTTAGCAAACATAATACTACGGGTAATATGTAAACGGGTATCTCAGATCCGAGAAGGAGCGGGCCTCACAATAATGACATCATTTTCCATAATGTCACCCATGACATCATCCCTATGGGATCATTCATGTCATAATATTGTACTGTATGTCAATTCCATGATGTATCTTTTTTTTCGCAACAGGGCACAACCTGTGTAGTAGCATTTTTTTATTTAATATTTTTTAATTCATTTATTTGAGGTATTTAAAAAATGTCCATATACGCACATCGAATCTCCGATTTCGACACGTAATATCTCGATTTGATCGTCTCTGCACGACGATCAAAATGAGTATAATATTGATATACTTTTGATCAGGTTTTGAATGCCCGAAATTTTCGAGATACAGTTTCGATTTGGGGTTAAATTTTGTGATTTAAAAATATCAAACGACTTCCGATTGACGAACGGTCGATTCCATTGGTCTTTTTCGTCGATTCGGATTTTATAACGGTCTCGGTTCATTTTGTGATTTTCGAATTTGTGTTGCAGCTTTTCGGGCACGCATTGCGATGCGACCGATTTGATTTTGCCCGAGCGACTTTTGATTCACGATTAATTGATCGATTTATGTTGTTTAGCATTGACCAACAACTTTATTGGGTTCATCAGACTCAAATCGAATCGGGTTTTGGTTTTGGTTGAAATCCGGATGTTACACAGCACTCCCCCTCAAGCTGATGCATAAATATCTATCATGCTCAGCTTGGAACAACAATGATGAAACAGTCCCTTTGCAAGTGCTTTGGTGAACATGTCAGCAATTTGATCGCCTAAAGCAACATGAGAAGTGAATATAAACCCCTTTTGAATCAAATAACGGGTGTAGTGACAATCAACGTCAATGTGCTTTGTTCTTTCATGAAAGGCATGATTATTCGCTATAAACAATGCAGCTTGATTATCACATTGTAGATGCTTAGGAAGAGGCACCTCCATTGTTTGGTCAGTCAGGACGGACTTGACCCACATCATTTCTGTGCTCCCTTGGGCCATTGCTAGCTGGAAACGATATATCAGGTCTGGTAATGGTGACATACAATTTGGAAACGATAATTCTATAACTTTAATTTACCTTCTCTTTGATCGCGTCTTACCAGCATGTAGTGGTTTTTTACCTCAAGGGGTATACCAATAGGAGGGGCCAACTACGATAGATATATAACATTAATCAATAATTCTTAAAATGGTGGTTCTGCCCTTTGACCCTTTTCTAGTCTAAAAAGTTGTATAATGTGGTTGTGCTCATCTTTTTTATCAGTGATCTAAAAAGCTGTTTGAATGAGGTGGATATATAACTTTGGCTATGTAAATAGAAAGTCGGAAATATACTATTGATGCAAATTGAAAATTTGCAACGGGGGAAAATTATTTTTGATAATGGAAAATATTTGGTGGAGAAGAAATTGGAGGGGAGAGGAGAGAAATCTCGCCGAATGCGAGTGATTTGAGGAAGAGAATCACGGAGATTGCGTGAAGGGAGAAGAGATAGGGAGAATGATGAGATAAATCTCAAAATGATTTTAACTTGAACTGTCTTTTAAGCAAATGACTCCTATCCCCTTTATATAGGAGGGGTGGAATTACAAAAATAGAAAGAAAATCAAGATTCAAATCCTATCTTATCCTAATTTGGACTCTAAAAATCTGTAACCAATTAATTGCTAAATTTAACTGACCAACTAATTTGATATGAGATCACATGCGATCTATTTATTTTAAATAAAATTACAACGGACTCAATAAAATATAAAATTAATTTGACTATAATTAACTGATGACAATTAAACCCTAATTGATAATATTCAACAGAAAAGTCCTATTTGAGACCAATTGATCTACCTGCGCTGCATCAACTCTCCTCCGCTTGAAAAATTCGTCTTCCAATGAATTGCTTGATCTTCGAGCTATCCGTGGAGAATTCCACATGGATTTGTTGATCGGATCTCCTCAATTTCACTCTTTTTTCCATGTTACGTTTATAATTTTTCCCGAGGGGTATGATTGCAAAAGTTCTACCCCTTCAATTAAAATATCTCCATAACATAATTTATCCTCTATTTGACCCTTTAGATAAAAAATCATGTGAGGAGGGGATTGCTTGCAAAATTTTCAAAATATCTCATCCCTTAATTTAGGGAATCTGATTGAAGAGGAATCACCAACCCTTGTTAGGGTTTCTCTCCACTTCAAATATCATCGACGGCGGTGGTCTGAGAGGGGAGGCCACATGCAATGACGACATCTGGAATGGAGGGGTGGACGACGGTTACACTTGAAGTGCGTATAATGATGAAGGGTGTGGTGACATCGGGTTGGGAGGGGGAGGGTGGTGGTACAGACGGTGGGAAAAGGGATGGGAAGAGGAGCTAGCGACGATGCAGGGCCGAGGGGGAGGGGGCGGTAGCGGGTAGAGAGGGGGAGGTTGGAGGTGAAGGTGGGGGGACAGACAACGATAATGGGGCTGGAGGGTTCGTTGGAGGTAGGGGGTGGCAGGAGGGGATGGTAGTGGCGGTGAGGCTGTTTGGAGGGCGGAAGGGGACTACAACAGGTTTCGAGGGGTCGCCCGAGGTGCAGGGGAGTCGTCAGAGAAAGGGGAGAGGAGGGCTGGTGGTGTAGGAGGAGAAGAGGACGAGGTGGGCGGTGGCGGATGACTGACCTGTAACATCGGGGGAAGGGATAAAGCTTCGTGATCTTCTTGGACAACAAGTTCAGGGGGACCTTTTCCTTTATTTTCTTTATTAATGTCCTCAAACTCGCCTTGGACCACAACTTCTTCTACTGGAGATAGCGGTGGGGTTTTGAAACCTCCTGGACAACAACTTTTGCAACATTTTTGGCAGCATTTTCCTCTAGTTGTCGTGTCAACGCTTCAACATTCCACGAATCTTGCATTTCTCTTGCCAAAGATTGCATATGCGCACAAACTTGGATCATATTAGATAGTGCTTTTCTAATCCCAGCACACCATGCTTGGTTCGCTGAACGAGATTCTTTGGTTGTACGTCTTCACGAGCCTCTGGATGGATCGTCAGATCGTGAGGACGATCTGAGCGCCATGCTCTGATACCAATTGATGCAAATTGAAAATTTGCAACGGTAGAAAATTATTGTTGATGGTGGAAAATATTTGTTGGAGAAGAAATTAGAGGGGAGAGGAGAGAAATCTTGCCGAATGCGAGGGATTTGGGGATGGAATCACGGAGATCGCCGGAGGGAGAAGAAATAGGGAGAAAGATGAGATAAATCTCAAAATATTCAACTTGAACTGTCTTTTAATCAAATGACTACCTTCCCCTTTATAGGAGAGGTGAGATTACAAAAATAGATTGACAATCAAAATTCAAGCCTAGCTTATCCTAATTTGGACTCTAAAAATCTCTAACTAATTAACTACTAAATTTAACCAACTAATTTGATATGATATCACATGCGATCTCTTTATTTAAAATAAAATTACAACAAACTCATTATAACGTAAAATTAATTTGACTCTAATTAACTGATGACAATTAATCCTAATTGATAAAATTCAACAAAAAAATCCTATTTGAGCCCCACTTGATCGACCCGCACTGCATCAACTACTCTTTTATCTTTTATGGGAAATGATGACCCTGTGACCCATTAACTCTTGTGAAATAGTGTGAGATTATGTTGTGTCAAAATCCATACTATATTTTTGGTGTTTCACTTTTATTTTGTTTTACAAAGATCGAATTCGGAATGATGCGATCAGAAGGAAAGTTGGTGTTGCTTCAATAGAGGGTAAGATGAGAGAAAACCACTTAAGATGGTTTGTGGAAGGCCTTAAATGTCGGTTTCGGTCACCATTTCGGTATCGACCAAAACAGAATTTCGATAGAATTTCGGTGGAATTTCGACCGAAATTTCGGTCATTTTTTGTACTAGGACCCCCATATTTCAGTTATTTCGGTCATTTCGGTCGAATTTCGATTTCGATTGGATATCGCTATTCGACAGAAATTCGACCGAATTTCGCTGAAATTTGAGGCCATTGACTTGCAAAGGTGGTAGGCTATGTGCTAGTTAGAAGATGTGAGATTTAGGATGTTGAATAGGCTAAGAGAGGACGAGGAAGGCCCAAAAAGTGTTCGAATGAAACTATTTGAAGGGATTTTAGTTATTTGTATCCAAGCTCGGGAATGGCCCAAGATAGATCTGGAGGCAAAGACTCCATGTAGCCGACCATACTTAATATGGGAAAAGGTTTTGTTGTTGTTTTATTTTGTTTCATATTGTAAAACTTGATGGTAGATTAGACAAGTATTTGTTTGTTGGATGAAGTTTTGAACTTTATGTGTGTATTTAGAAAATCATTCAAAAGAGTTGTATGCTTGTATTGGTTGGGAAAATATAGTTACAATTTTTTTTGTAAATTATAATTACTTCAAAAAAATTCACTTCGAAGGAAAACAATCATTGAATTTTCTATGTTGGAATTGGGATTCTCTTTGTAGGACATTCGCGACACAAAAGGTCTATTGTTGAAGAATTTCACTGTCATGCCAATTTTAAAGAAATAATGTGTGTTCTACTATTTAGTGTTTTACTTTGGAACTAAGCTGTATACAATCCCTCAAAATCATCATAAACAAGCCTCTCTTATATCATTTTAAACTACTGGGAACATTTGTTTTGAGATGAAAAATGGATTTTTACACCCCAAACTCTGTAATGTTGTCCTGTGAGCCATAGACATGTGCAGAGAATGGCGGTAACATAAATGAAAATTCTAAGTTCAAGGTTGCAGAAGTCGGCAGTCGGTACTCGGTCGGCAGGGTCACTGACTAAGGATTAATCGGCAGTCGGGAGAGTAATCGGATTTAGTCGGACATTAGTCGGTTTTGAATTTTTTAATTATTTTAAATATATAAATCAAGTTTTATAACATATACCCTCATTTATATTCATATATTTAGCAGTTTTAATATTTTTGAGAGCTTAAAAAATTATAGCAACAGAAGAAAAAACGAAGCAAGTTAAGAACAAAATGTTTGGTTCATAGCACGGACAGTATGTTAAGAACAAAATGTTAGATACATAGCACGAGTTGAAGTTAGAAATAAATTAATACAAAGCTAATCAACAACCACAAAAGGTAAATAACCTAAGTTACCTAACTATCATGCAAATCAACAAGAAGTATCTAAGTTAACGGACATTTAGGCGTAATAAACACAATTCTAATCTTATATAAGTTAATCAACATGAAATTAAATCACAAAGTTTTAAGTAAAATTATCCATGATAGTATATTAATTAGTTGATATTTTATTTCTAGATGAAAAACTATAATTTAAAGTACAGAAGTATACATAATTTTCTTATAATTTCTATTTAACATTTTTAGTGTTTTTCTTTTTATATTTTTAATTTATTTGTGAGTTATACTTATTAGCATGTAACCTTAAGTATCTCATCATATTGTCTAACAACAAGCCCTAAATCACGTCTAATTTTAAACGGGTAATCGAGTTTACGGTTTGCGCCGAAACATATATCCGAAATCCCAAAGTCAGTCGAGAAATCTCTATGCAAAAGTCAGCCGACTATTGGCCGATTTGGCCTAGTCGAGTCGGGTACCCCCCCCGACTCGACTAGTCGGCCTAGTCGGCCGACTTTTACAACAGTGGCTAAGGTGTATGTGTGGACACAACCACAAAGATCGGATTCAGAATAATGCAATCAAAAGAATGATACAATCAAAAGGAAAGTTGGTGTAGCTCTGTTCGAGGATAAGATGCGAGAAAATCACTTAAGGTGATTTGGCCATCTGCAAAGGTCATCTGATCTATCAGTGAGGAGATGTGATTTTTGGGATGTTGAGCCAGCTAAGAGAGCGCAAGGCCCAAGAAGTGTTTGAATGAGACTATAAGAATAGATCTTAATTTTTTATATAAGCCTGAGAATAACCTAAGATAGATCTGAACGGAGGCAAAGAATCCATATAGCCAACCCTATTTGATGTGGGAAAAGGCTTTGCTGCTGCTGTTGTACACTGTAAACTTTGTTAACGTTTACAATTACACCACAAATCTTGACATCTTCGTATGTACTGTATGACCCACCGCGAATCCGTGTTTCCCATTTTCACGACTTTTTACAATATTATATTTGATATTGGTCGCATTAGGTTACTGAAATTTAGGGAAAATTTTTCGCGGTTCGAAATGACATTCACAAGCCACATAAACAACAAGTGTCACCAATTCACATTGAATTAATTTTCTTATAGAGTTACATGCAACAAAAAAAATTGGCATCATGTATATGTATTTCAAAATATAACAGAAGAGAAAGAAAAGCATAAACATTATCTTGTACATATGAGCCTGCACTCCGTAGGCTCCGACGGGTTCTGCACTCCATGGGCCTGTTATTGTCGACGCAACTGGATGCGCATATACGTGGCGCAATGTGCGGTCGCGTTCTAGATTGGACATGTTCCTCCTGTCTTTGGAGGGAGGGGATCACTTTCGAGGGCGTGGGCGCTTCCGAGGTCACAATCAGACCACACACCAATTCTGTGGTCATCTGGAGAGGAGGGATGGCCCAGATTCTTCTTCCACTTCGAGCGGAGCTGGCTTTTGGAAGAAGGATTCATGCAGGTGGTTGAGGCAAAATGAAGAGGTTACACGCCGGAGGGCACGTCAATGGCGAGATTTGCGGCTAAGTTGAGGTCTTTGAAGGCTTTCCTTACAGCTTTCAGTAGTGAAAACACGGCAAGGCGGAAGGCAAAAAGGGCAGAGGTACAGGCGGAGGTCACCATGCTAGATGGGTTGGATGATAACAAAGGGTTGGATTAGGAGGAGTTCTGGAAGAGGCAAGACCTCCCAGAGGAGCTGTTGCTGGAGGATAGAAAAGAAGAGGTGGAGTGGCGACAAAGATCCAGGCAGAAGTGGCTCAAAGTGGGGGATGCCAACACAAGATTTTTCCATTCCACGGCCTCGGGCAGGCGGAGAAAGAACTACATTCATGACTTAGAGGTAAACGGTGCCCGTGCGTCCGGGGACATGGCGATTGGAGGCGCGCTTAGGGGCCACTTTATTCAAGCGACACGGAAGAAGGATGGAGGGGGATGGGTTAGTTGGGGAGAGGTGTGTCATCCTTATCGTCAGAGCAAGCGGAAGCTTTGTTGTCTCCTTTCTCGGAGGAGGAGGCGAAGAGGGCGGTCTGGGACTTGAATTCGGACGGTGCCCCTGGCCCGGAAGGATTCTCGGTCTTATTCTATCAGGAGTTCTGGGGGCTTTTGAAGTGAAATTATGGAGGTACCGAATGAATTCGGGGAAGGAAACAACGGTTTCGAGAAGATCAACAAGGCATTGCTGTTCCTTCTTCCAAAGAGGGAAACTTCGGTCAGGGTCGACGATTATAGGCCCATCGCGCTCTCTAATGTGATATATCTCATTGTGGCTAAGTTGTTGGCGAATAGGATGAGGGGGGGGTTCTGGACTCTGTGGTATTGCAGGGGCAGTCAGCTTTCGCCCACGGAGGATGGCAGACGGTCTGGTCATGGCCTCGGAGATTTGCCTGGATTGGAAGCGGATGAAGTCGAGAGGGGCATTATGGAAGATAGATTATGCTAAAGCCTATGACTGTGCTTGCTGGAAGTTCCTTTGGGTATCTCTGAGAAGGAGAGGTTTCCCAGAGACTTGGTGAGCTGGATGAAAAGATGCGTTACCACTTCTTCCTACTCCATCCTGGTGAATGGCAAGTTAGAGGGGTTTTTTTTCCAACCACAGAGGGGTCTGAGGCAGGGATGCCCATTGACACCTATGTTGTTCGTGCCGGTGGCTGATATGCTGGGCATGCTTTTCAGGCAGGCGGTGGAGGCTAGATGGAGTGAGGGATACAAGAGGGGGGGCATCTCGGTCCCCCTTTTGCAGTACACTGGCGACACGATCTTGATGTTGGGAGGTACGGAGACCCAGAACGCAAATGCGGTGTACCTGGTTGAGATCTTTAGCTTGCTCTCTGGACTGGAGATTAACAAGCACAAGTCGACGGTTATTACCTTCAAGCGGAGCGTGTTGGACTTGTAGAGCTGACCGAGTGTCCTTTAGGGGACCTGCCTATCACATACTTGGGTCTGCCGTTGGTGGCTGGGAAACTAAGGAAGGCGGACTGGGAGGGGCTGATACAGAAGATGGAACAGAGATTGGCAGGGTGGAAGGCAATCACTTTCTCTAGGGGTGGAAGCCAGGAGGTGTCGCTTTGAGTCGCCTCTTTGGGCGGGGATTCCTCAGGTTTTACCGCTGTTGGCGCATAAGCTTCGACCTACGGTGGGAGACGGTCACCGTTTCAGATTTTGGCGGGACGATTGGACGGGCGATTGAGCACTGGAGGGCCGCACCTTTTCTCTTTGGCTATGGAGAAGGAAGGTACATTGTTCCAGACCGCCGTGGATGGGACTTGGGCACCGCAGTTTCTGACTGAATTATAGGACCAATGCACAGACGAGTATCTCAGGTTGCAGGCTGAATTATCGGAACCAAGATTGTTCTCGCCGGACGTCGACCACTTTACATGGACGGATACACGGTTCTCCGTTAAAAAAATATACGATGAGCTGAGAAGAGAGATGGAGGAGCACGATTCTGACCTCTGCACGGATGTCAAAATCATATGGGCATCCAAGGTTCCGAACAGGGTCAAAATCTTTTTATGGTTCTTGCGAATGGGACGACTATTGGATATGGCAAGGAGGGATGCGCTGCTTGGAGTCGATGACATGACGTGCGACAGGTGTGATGAGATGGAAGAGGACTCGGAGCATTTGTTCTTGAAATGCCTGGAGTTCGAACGAATTTGGACTGAAGTTGGCATTCACTGGGTCGAGAGTGAGGGGGCGACGACATTATGGAGATCCATTCAGATGGTCGGAGACAACTCAACGGACGACTGCTCGAAGGCCTCTGCGGCTCTGTGGGCAATCTGGATGGCAAGAAATGGCTTGATTTTCAACAATCAGAGTTTTTATTTTGAAAATGTTGTATCTCACTATAACACGCTCTACGCTTTTCGGAGCTCATGGTAATGTACTCTTGAACTTTTTAATGAAATACTTCGGCGGTGACTCCAGCAGGGGGGAGGAGTGGGGTTCACCCATTTTTCAGATAAAAAAAAATTCTTGTACATATACTATAATATGTGTACCGTAACATAAGCTGCGGAAGCTCAACATCTAGCTGTCAATCTACTATGATGCATGCGCCTTGTCTAGTATGCATGTTGCGAACAAGAGAAATGTCAACAAATGTTGGTACAATCAAAGTTTATTAAAAATAAAACATGTATTTCAGTGGTTTCAAAAAGAAGCAAGTAGATAGGTGTTGACATGTAAAATTGAATAAGCTACTTGCATATAAATGGGTTTTAAGCTATTTTCTATTCCCTGTTCACCCAACACCCTATAGATTATATTTTCATTTGTTGATTATATGATCAATATGTAGGTTATCATCTTTTTATCACTTATAACTCATGTTGATGGATCTTGGGATTGTAGATGATGAGTCCCTGATCTGATCTTTGTCTATGTCAAATTCTCATGCTTAGTGGATAGTCTGTGGTCTTGGTCTGAGTGTGACATCACACTAGGATTCTAAGGCGTGAAGAATACCTTAGGGTTGGGGTGCCTCCATAGGCCTGCGGGGAGTGTAATGCATCCTAACTAAGTTCCCAACACGTCCACTAGCTTTTCCTAACATCCATAATAGTAGTTCTAAATTCTGGTCAAATGCCGATGATTGATGATGATTCTGTTTCATGATCTTTTCTTAGCCAGAACCCACTGGCAGAACAATAAACAATCTCAAGAACAATACATACTCAATTGAAACTAGACTCAACTGTAGGTTGTAGCCGAGCTCAACTGTAATCAATCTCAACTATACCTGACAACGATCTCTTTTTCGTCAGGTCTTACTGATAGAACAGTAACTAAAACTCAAGCGGTGAAGAAGCCTCTTAAGAGACTCTTCCGTCTCACCCTCGCAGTGGAAGTGTGGTCCAGGAGAGGGCTAGGCACACTCCTAAGGTACGCATCTGAGACGGGTGGGAGAGACTTTCCGAACTAAGTCACTTCAGAAAACTGGTCCAACCAGTACGAGAAAAAAGAGCGCCAAAACACAAACCAGGGGTCCTCCTGCCTAGGCACCCTACTGAAAGAGGGTCAGCGGAACTGGTCAAAAACCTGGATCCCAACGAAGCGTAAAAACACTGCGAGCTCACGTAAAAAATCGTAAATAAAGAACTGGGATCCTATACCCGCGCACTAGGCAACAACTACCCTAACTAGACTTCCTATCTCCCGCCCAGTTAAGGGTCACCGCGCCTTCACACGGTCAGGTGTAAGGGTCACTATGACCGACACTATTGATTATTAGTCATTATTGTTTCTCAACATTTTCACTTGCATGGCTACTCATTTCTTTATCAATCCTTTCCGTGGTTGACTGTACAGATCTAGGTCTTTTTGTCAATAGTGATCTCTAATTAGCAAGGTTTCAGAAAGCAGTAGTCGGTACTTGGTCGGCGGGGTCACTGACTAAGGATTAATCGGCAGTTGGTTGACTAATCGGATTAAGTCGGTCATTAGTCGGTTTTGAATTTTTAATTATTTTAAACGTATAAATCATTTTTTATAAATATATTCTTATATATTAACATAAATATGTACATTTTCTATATATCATAATGAAACAAAAGAAGTAATTGACTTGAAATATAACATTAAGCATATTAGTACAAGTTTGCTTTTAAAAAAACAAAAAACTGAAAAAAATAATAAAAAAGCTTGATATAAAAGTCAGGCGATTAGTCGGTTGACTAAGCCGACTAGTCGGCCCGATTAGTCGAATTGATCGACTAATGATCGACTAGGCCTAGTTGAATCGGCTATCCTCCGACTCAACTAGTTGACCGACTTTTACAAGCTTGATAGTTAGTAGAGTATACCGAAAGATTTAATTCATGGATATGATCGTTCATTTTGATCATAGGTTATCATTTCTAAAATCATGAGTTTAGTAGCTATTAATTGAATCCTTGTTGTCGAGACAACTTCTAAATTCCCACCTAAGTGTTGCTCAACAAGTTGAGACTTAAGATTATGTTTACTGTTTAGTCCAAAACTTAGATAAATCAATTTACTAAAAATCAACTTTAGAATGAGTTCAAAATTATCTTTGCTTAATTATTCTTGGCAACAAGAAGACAAAGTGGATCATGCATGTCGAGCCCCAAATGCTCACATGCGACTGAGAGATGAAGGTTTGAAACAGTGACTCGGCTCGCTCAACCAATCTAGGTTATATGGCTAAACATGTTGATCAAACATCAACTATATGGTCAACCATGTTGCTCAGACATCTGCTTCCTTTTCAATATATCTCCTAACTGCCATCGCTATTTCCGATCTATTTCCTCTTATTTTCAGGTATACAATTTTTTCTATTCAATCTTTTGAATATTACATTGTGATAAATTACAATGATTTTCACCAACTTTACTATGAAAGTTTCAACAGCATTCAGAAATTTCCACTCACAAGGACTGCATGTGGCTGATGGTCATCTATATATATTATAGTATGATAAGGAGAGGTCAGAATGTCTCCTACTTTTGGATATCTAACATATTCATTGTATCAAATTTTCCTCGCAGTTCGTTCTATGGCCAAATTTACTGTAAAGCTATTTTTTTATACTCCCTATAACCATGCAAATAAATAACTACCGGTAACAAATAAACCCCCACTATAAACCACATATGAAACCCAGCATTCAACATCTCTAATTCAAATCAGTAAAAACCCTATAGAATTAAGTGGAAATGTGAAATTATGTAACAGTAACTTCAAAATTTTGCACAATCTTTACAAATTTTTTTAAACTAAGTATTTAAGCAGCAGTTCAGACATTTGGTCTCACACAATTTTTAGCAAGACCCATTTTGAATTTAGAATCCAAATCAAATATTTGAACAATAACATAATTTAATTTAAAATTTTAATTTAAACATTTGAGCAGCAATTTAGACATACAATTTCATATAATATATTCAACTCCATATTTTTTAAAACAAAAATTTGAGAACAGTAGACCTTCATATAATATTCATATATATTTATTTTCCATATAGTTTGAACAAAAGAATTTAGATCAGATCTAGAATTTCTAATTTCAGAAGTTTATTTCATTAAATAAAATCCTAAATTCCCAACAAAAGGGGGATCAGGAACACATGCATGGCGGCAAAGAGAGGCTGGAGATTGTACCTATTTGGATCTCCAAATGGAGATCAATAGCTTGCATGCAGCTCCAAGAGCAAGGTGCAGCAGCTTGATTGGCTTTGGTAGGAGGAGCCGCAACTCCAATTGGCTTCTCTAGCTACTGGAAGCAACAACATGAGGCTGATTGTAGTTGCTTCAACTGAAGCGGAGGGGAGCAACAACTCCCAACTGCTTATGAAGGCTCCAACAACAGTAGGGAGCAAGGAGGAGGGCTGGGGGCTTCTCTAGAGCTGTTGAACAGTAGTTCTAACAGAAGAGAAAGAGCTCTCTCGGTGGGATTAGAAGGAATTTGGGGCTTATTTTGGAGAAAAATTCTGGAGAAAAAGAGAGAGGGGATGATGTTATATAAACAAGGAGAGGAGAAGTTGATGTTTGCCAAGTGGAAGGGAGAGAAAAGCTACTTGTGTTGGCTGTTAAGCTGTTGGGAAATATTGAAACTAAATATTATATAATTTTTATATTTTTTAAACCTTTCTCTCTCTCATGTAGAATACAAAAGTTATCCGTATTTACACCCTGAATCTCCGATCTAAAGACGAAATCAGAAATTATCTAGATACAGTATTGGTTTACGATTAAATTTTGTGATATTAAATTGTCAAATGACCTCCGATTGATGAACAATCCATTTTGTTGGTCTTATTTCATCGAGATGAATTTTATGATAGTTTTGGATCATTTTTACGGTTTCCAAATGTGTTATGGCTTTTCTGGTTGCGCACTTTTTGATGCAGTCTTTTTTTTTGATCGATTGATCCCAAATAAATTTTAATTTATGGTATCCAGATATTTTTAGATTATTTAATATCAATCGATAGTTTTATCGGATCATCTGGACCATAATCAGGTCGGGTTTTGGTTATTCAGGTCCAGATGTCATAAATATAAAAACCTCAAAGGGAGTCTTACCTTGAGACTCGGGTTGAAGTCATTATGTGTTTTATCTGAGTTTCATCTTGCCATAAAAACCTCAAAGGGTTTTGAAACCATAAAAACCTCAAAGGAAAAACAAGCCACATTCATTCAACATATATAATTAAATAGGCTTGTTTTGACAATTACCTGAAAAGAGTTGTGGCATGTCTGCTTCAGTCTCCCATGTTGCCTCTTTGACACCATGTCAGTACCATAACACCTTGACTAGGGGGATCTCTTTGCTGTGAAGCTTCACAACATTGTCAAGTATCTGCACTGGCCTCTTCTCATATGTCAAGTCGGGCTCCACGTCGAGATTCTCGTAGCTGATGATGTGTCGAGGGTCGTGCACGTACTTCCTCAAGTTGGATATGTGAATGACATCGTGTATAGCTGATATGTGTGGAAGAAGGGCTATTCGGTAGGCCACCTTCCCTACACGGGCAAGGATCTCAAATGATCCCACATATCGTGGTGCCAACTTGCGACGAACAACAAATCTCTGTACTCCCTTCATGGGAGATACTTGTAGGAACACCCAATCTCCAATCTGTATTTACAGGAATTTCATCAGTATGGAAGATTAAGTTAAATCTTTAATAAGCCATATTTGCAATAGTTTAAGAAAAGATGATTAGATTACCGGAAACTCCAAGTTTCTTTTCCGACGATCTACATAGCTCTTCTGTCAGCTCTGCACTGTCAAAAGCCTTCGCCTCACAAGATCAACAACCCTTGCAGTCTCCTCCAAAAGATCTATGGAGTAAAGAGCATGATCACCTACCTTACGTCAACTGAGAGGTGTGAAGTATCTCCGCCCGTGTAGGGCTTCGTATGGTGCCATGCCGATACTGGAATGACGGCTGTTTTTGTATGCGAACTCTACCAACGGCAGGTGGTCCTTCCAGGACCCTTTCCACTCTAGAGTGCATGTACGCAACAAGTCCTCAAATATCTTAATGTTGCGCTCGTTATGTCCGTCGGTCTGTGGATGGTATGCCGAACTCTTCTTTAGCTCTATTTCTAGTGCTGACATGAACAGGTGCCAATAGTGCGATGTGAGCCTCGAGTCTCTGTCAGACACTATCTCACGTGATATACCATGGTGCCTGATAATGTTCTGCACATACAATCTGTCCAATTTTTTGGAGTATAGGTCATGCTGACAGGTAAAAAATAGGCTGACTTGGTCAACCTGTCGATAACGACACAAATAGCATCATGACCAGCCGGTGTCCTTGATTGTCCAGTGATGAAAACTATAGAGATACTTTCCCACTTCCACTCTTGAATGGGGAGAGACTGCAGCAACCCTGATGGTCTCCTATGCTCAGCCTTGACCATCTGACAAGTCAAGCATCTACTGACATGATGTGCCACATTGCGCTTTATTCTATCCCACCTGAAACATTGACGCAGATCACGATACATCTTTGTGTCGCCCAGATGAATAGACAATCATGAACTGTGTGCCTCATCAAGAATGTCTTTACGAAGACAACTGCCGCCAACTCCAAATCATGAGTGGGGTAATTCCGCTTTAGGACCTCAACTGACGTGATACCCATGCAATCACGTGACCTCGCTGCATCAACACCGCTCCTAAGCCTTCTCCAGAGGCATCTGTATAGACTGCATAATTCTGGGTGCCTGAAGGAAGTGCAAGAATGGACACAATCATCAATCTTTCTTTCAATGTCCTGAAGGCCTGCTCGAATGAATCATCCTAAATGAAAGGAAATCCCTTTTGTGTTAATCGTGTCAAAGGAAGAACAACTCGTGAAAACCCGATGACAAAGCGTCTGTAATAGCCCGCTAGTCTAAGGAAGCTCCGAATCTGAGTGACTGTCTTGGGTTGCTTCCAAGACATGACTGCCTCAATCTTCGTAGGATCAACTACGATACCTGCTCCAGAAATGACATACACAAGAATTTAGACCTGGGATAACCAGAACTCACACTTGCTCAGCTTGGCATACAACTTGTGCTCTTGCAATGTGTCCAGGATAATCTTTAGATCATTCGCGTGATCCCATTCATTTCGAGAATAGATCAACACATCATCACTGAACACCGGCACAAACTTGTCCAAGTATGGAAGGAAGATCCTGTTCATCATGTCCATGAATGTTGCAGGGGCATTGGTGAGCTCAAATAGTATCACCACAAACTCGTAGTATCCATATCAAGTCCTGAAAGCTGTCTTCGGAATATCTGACTCTCGAATCCTCCGCTAATGGTAGCCAGATCGGAGTTCGATCTTCTAGAACAACGAAGATCCCTGTAGCTGATCAAATAAGTCATCGATGCATGACAGAGGATAACGATTCTTCACCATTCTCTTGTTCAGCTTCCTGTAATCAATGCACAATCTCATCAATCAATCCTTTCTCTTGACAAAAAGAACTAGAGCACCCAAGGTGAAGTGCTCTGCCTCACGAAACCCAAGTCAAGTAACTCTTGCAACTGCACTTTCAGCTCTCTCAACTCAGCTGGTGTCATACAATATGGAGCCATCGAGATAGGTTGTGTATCAGGTAATAATGTGATCTTGAATTCAATCTCTTTCTCAAGAGGTAACCCTGGTAACTCATCAGGAAATACATCTGGGTAGTTTGATACTACTCTGATGTCCTGTGTCATTGGCTCATGGTCGGATGTCTCTCGAACAAATGCTAAATATGAATCACATCCCGTATCAACTAGTCTCTGGGCTCTCAACATTGAGATGTACTCCATTTTGAAGTCATGTAATGTACCCTCAAAAGTGAATACATGCAAGTACGGAATCCTAAAGCAATCAACAAGAGCATGATGGGCTGAAAACCAATCCATGCGCAAAAACAAGGCAAACTCATCGAGCTGTAGTAACAGATAGTCTGTGATCATCTCGTGACCGGCAATCAACACTGGTAAGTCTAACTATCAGTGAAATGACGAACAAGTGACCACCTGGCCCATTGTTGTGGCAGGGAGGATATATAGCTTTTGCAACTCTACCTAATTATGCTAGTAACCTCGAAGCAATGAAGGAATGCATCACTCCATAATAAAAAAAATGAAAAGGTCGTCTCAGGATTGAGACCATACCTTTCACCATAGTACCTGCTGATTGTGCCTGCTCCTTGGTAACTATATGTAATTGTCCTTGTCTAGCTGGTGCAGTACTCGAACCGGCCATACTCTGTATCTGTCTCGGCGGCCTCCTGAAGTTGGAGTTCTTGCCACGGAAACTCCCAGTACGTTGTGCCTGTGGCTGCGGTCGAGGCTCACCAGAAGCCAAGGGGCACTAAGACCGATAATGACCCCACTGGTGCACAAGTAGCATCGTATAAACAGGGTAGGCGTAGTAGTCGTGTCTGTACTCCGAGTTAGTCCTGCTTGGGGTGAGACACCCTCAGAACCGGGTACCTGTTTACACGACAGTCATAGCATTCATATTTACTATAGATCATATTAATTCAACAGAAAATGAGGGGAAATTTTTTACGTCTTGCAATGACATTCACAATCAATATGTTACAACCACGGAGTCAACAAGAAATGTCACCAATTTTTCATTGTATTAATTTCCATAAAGTTTACATATAACAAAAAGAATATTACATTATATACATGTCTCCCAAAAAGTGACAAAAGTGAAACAAAAGTATTATACATTATCAACTCTACAGAAATTACAAAATGTGTACCGTCTGTAGCAACGGATGCTCAGGATCATCAACCAGCTACTGCGACGCAGGCTTTTTGCCTGCCAAGCATGCAAGGAACAAAAGGATGTCAACGACTGTTGTGTGCATTCCATCGTATTAAAGAAATAATAACAAGTAATTTAGTGTGTCCAAGAGTAAGCAAGTAGAAAGGCATTGATATATAAAATTCACAGCTACTTGCGTGGTGAATGATTTTCAAATTATTATGTATGTACATTCCATTTTCACCCATTACTCCATAACCTTCTATAAATTATTTTTATTTATTGATTATATGATCTTTATGTATGGTATTATTTTTTTAGAGATCAAAGTCGATGGATCTTGGAGTTGAGGATGCTGAGTATCTGATTTGATTGTTTCTGTCTAATTTCTCAAGTCTAATAGATAGTTTGTGGTAGTACAGTGTGTCTACCACACAAAAGATCAGGGTTCAAATCCCACTCTTGCAGGGGTTGCGTTAGGTAGTCGACGACCAGCGTAAAAAATAGTCGAATCTTTCAACATGGATTTGAGCAAGAATCCATGTAGCCGACCCTACTTATAGTGGGAGAAGGCTTAGCACATTTAATAGATAGTTTGTGGTCTTGGCCTGAATGTGACCTCGCACTATGATTGTAAGGCGTGAAGAGTACGTTAGGGTTGGGGTGCCTCCGCAGGCATGCAGTGGGGTATTTTGCATCATAACTAACTTCTTATCACATGTAATTGTGGTTCTAAGATCTAATTAATTGTTGATGATCCATGATTCTGTACCAAGTTCAAAGGGAGTTTCGTGACACGCTTCTTGAGATACGATTTTGGTTTATGGCTAAATTTTGCGATTTTTTTAAATATGAGTTGATCTCTGATTGACGAGCGGTCTATTCTGTTGGTCTTATTTCGTCGAATCAGATATTTGGTCGGTCTTTGTTTGTTTTGTGGTTTCCAATTTGCGTTGTGGCTTTTCCGTGATACGCTTTACGATGTGATCGATTTTTGATCGATTGCGACTGAACGACTTTTGATTTACGATCAATTGATCGATTTAGGTTATATAATATTGATTGATAATTTTATTGGATCAAACGGGCCCTAATCAGGTTGAGTTCGGGTTTATCCGGATTCATATGTTACACTTTCTAACTATCATCCTCCCCTGTCTGAGCTCTGCAAACAATCGGTAATAGGACTCTTTCCACTTCCCAGAAAAGAAGTGGGATCTGAATCTCTTCTCGAAGTTATCCCTTATGGGCTCACGTCCCAACTCTAAAACCATCACCTCCCACCATCTCTTCTCGAATGATGTCAATGAATACCGCATGAAAGATAACTACGAGTCTCGTGGTGCGTGTATTATCCAAATTACCTTCATGTCCCTCTTCAGCCACTGCTTAGCCTCATCTGACATCTCGGTGCCCTCGAACATGGGCACATTGGCCCGATGATAGGATGTGAAAACTGACTGATGCTTGTCAATGGTAGAGTGCTCGGGTGCGTCCTCGTCTGCAAAGTATACAAGGTCTTGCTCCCTGCCATAGTCTCCATCCTCGGTTCCATGTGTTGGCATCTCCTCATGTGGATCATCGAACTGAGGCTGTTGTACCTCAACAGACCGTGGCTGGTCCTTTCATATTCCATCCTGAGGTGGATGGTAAGTGAAATCTGACAGCTCCTCGAATTTCATCTCCATGTCAGTCTGTCTGTCAACGATTTCTGTCTGCTGAGGTAATATCTGGTCCTGCTGACCTCTCACAACAGTCTGCTGTAGCTGGAGGTTAGTGAGAGCGGTCATGATATGCTCCAAATCGATCAACCATCTCCTGGACATGTCCGGACGTCATGGTTCTGCATGAGAACCAATATCATTAATCTTAGTAGTTGACATTTACTGATATTTCCATCTGTGCTTTTCTCCTCTTGGGATATGTAGAGGTTTATGTTATGTTATGATGTACCGTTTCTCATTTTCTTTTTTTCTCTTGGACCTCTATGTAATTTACCCTTGGGTTCTCTCTATATAAGAGAGCTTAGGGTTCCATGGAATAACAACTAACTCATTTGCTCCAACATGGTATCAAAGCCACGTTCCTAATCCTAACCCTAACCCTAATCCCGCCGCCCCCTCCCCATCCTCTCTCTCTCTCGGCGGCCCCGCCACCCTCCTGCCGTAACCCATCCCTCCAGCGACCCTCCAGCGGCCTTCCAACGGCCCCCATTGACCCACCGCTGCCAGCCCGACAGCCGCAACCCCCAATGGCGGCGCCTCCAGCACCCGGCGGCAACTCTGATCCCCGCTGCCAACACCTAAGGCACCTCCCGGTGGGCCTGCAGATCCCCCGCCAGCCTCACAGGGCCCGCAAGTTGCATCCCGGATCCGCTAGCTCTTTCAAGTCATGGATTTGAGTGCATAAACGTCTACATATGCGCTCAAATCCTATGAAGACTTTGTAGACGCCAAGTTCTTGTTTACGATCTCCAGTCCTTCGTCTCCGACAGGATGTCAGACAGTAAGGTTGATATGCCATCCATAGGCGCGTTCAAGGGTCCAGTGCCAATAGTCAAGATGGACGGGACGAACTATGAACTCTGGGCTATGCAATTCATGAGTCTCATGAAGTTGAACGGTAAGAAGCATATACTTACCGAGGATGAGCCGACAGAGAAGATTGGGATCTATGCCTCATGGGAGGCCGATGATTCTTATGCCAAGGTTTGGCTATCAGGAACGCTGTCGATGGAGATTGCCAATGATGTCCTCCATCAACCCACCGCCAAGGTGATGTGGGATATTCTGGCTGCCACATATTCACAGGAAAGGAACGAGACCAAGATGCTACAACTGCATCATGATATTTTCACAATGAAGCAGAATGGGCGGCCGCTTCACTCTTTGTACACGTCCCTGTAGAGATATATTAGTCACTTCTGTACTTTTCTTATATTTTGATTTTCTGTTGGACTTTTTATTTATTTTACCCATAGACTGCTCTCCTATATAAGAGAGCCTAGGGCGGATGGAATAAATAAGTTTTCTCATTTTTCCAAACATGGTATCAGAGCGACGGTCCTAGACCGGAGTTCTCGAACCAAAACCCTAACCCTAGCCCCCACCTTCAAGCCTCCGTATGCCTGCCTCGTGCCACCGGCGCCGCCTCGCGTGTCGCCTCTCGCATCACACCACCGCACCGCCTCACGTGTCGCTTCCTGCACGTGTGGTGCACCTCCTGGCACCGATCTCCTGTGCGCGGTGCCCCTACGCATCTGCACGTGGTGTCCCTGTGCATCTACGCACCTGCGCGTGGTGCTCTTGCACGCGCATCTGCGCGCCAGAGTGTGACCTTGCACGCACATCTGTCCGCATCCTAGCACGCGCGTCTACACGCCCGTGCGTGTGACACCTGCCAGTGCGTGACATCTATGCGCACTCCTGTGCGCGTGACTTCCGTGCGCGTGTAGCCCTAGACCGGCGCGCATGCGACTCTAACCCCGTTTCGAGCGCACGCGCGTCTCCAGATTGATGGGTTTGGTTGCTTGCGTCTACACATGCAACTAAACCCGTTAATGTCAGTGTAGTCAGTCACATATTTAGTCTACTCCCCTAGTCTTCCAATATCATAATGTCAGAAAGCAAGGAAGATATTTCCTCTACAGGCACCTTCAGAGGTTCAACGCTTATTGTGAAGATGGATGGTTCAAACTATGAACTGTGGGCTATGCAGTTCATTAGCATGATGAAGTCAACCGGCAAGAAACACATTCTTACTGAGAAAGAGCCTGCTGAGAAGACAGGGGTCAATGCCTCTTGGGAGGCAGATGATGCATATGCCAAAGTCTGGCTTTCCGGAACATTAGCAATTGAGATTGCTAATGATATTCTCTATCATTCCACTGCCAAAGCAATGTGGGACATCCTGGCTGCCACCTACTCTTAGGCAAAGAATGAGACGAAGATTCTGCAGCTTCAGCATGACATCTTTACAATCAAGCAGAATGGACGGCCTCTACACTCGTTGTACACGTCTTTACGTGAAATGTTTGAGAAGCTTTATAGCTTCATACCTCTCACAACCACTCCAAAGCAACAGAAGACCTATCGGAATGCCACTATGGTGGGTGTTTTTCTTGCTGCCCTTGATCCTAAGTACGAGGCAGCACGTTCCCAGATCTTGGCAGATTCTACTATTCCTCCTATGGAGGAAGCTTTTCATAGGCTGAGTCGTATCACTGTTCCCTCGTTGCTACGAATCCAATAGCCTCAACCATAGCAGCCAATCGAGGTCGTGGAGGTCATCATCAGTTCTGTAGTCGTGGACCTCACGACAGAGGAGGCCTTGTTCGGCCATCATGTACTTTTTGCCATCGTTCTGGACATACCGAAGACACATGCTATTCTAAGCATGGATTTTCAGCCTCTGCACGAGTCGCTGAACAGATCGAGCCCCCGGTTGCATCATCTATGGATAAGCGCTTTGATGATCTTGTAGCCCGTCTGAGAGGTATCATTCCTCCATCTGGTCCCGCTGCATCAGCACCTACTTCTGAGAGTCACGCCGACATTGCTGCTTCTGCATATGCATCCACTAGTACATCAGGTAGCACCTATGCGTTCACTAGCAGTAGTGGATCAGATACTTTAGAATGGATTATGGACTCTGGTGCCACACATCATCTATGTGGTGATAAAGGTCTACTTACAAGATACAGACAGGTTTCTCCAGGCCGTACGGTGGTTATTGCTAATAGAATACATTCCCCGATTATTGGTCAAGGGGAGATTAGACTGACACCATCCATGCATCTCAAGAACGTGTTACATGCACCTGATTTTTGATGAATTTGTTGTCCATTAGCCAACTTACAAAGGATTTACATTGTCAAGCAATTTTTGATCCATCCTCTCTTGTTTTTCAGGACATCCTTACGGGCAACGTGATTGGGCATGGCTATGAGCAAGGCGGCCTCTATCGCCTTAGTTGGACTCCTTATGCTGGAACATCAACTCTACCTGCTGGACCCATCTCCCCATTATTGTGGCACCTGCATTTTGGACATCTACCGCTTCAGAAGTTGCGTCATGTGTTACCTATGGTTTCACCTCACACGTCCATTCAATGTGAGGCTTGTCAGTTGGGAAAACATCATCGGTCTACTTTTCCCAGTCGTCAGTGTCGGAGTAGTACCTCCAAGTTTGAGTTATTTCATGTCGATATCTGGGTCCTAGTCGTGTTCCTGATCATTAGGGACACATGTTTTATATAGTTATTGTGGATGATTTCTCTCGTGTGTCGTGGGTATTTCTGTTAAAGAATAAATCTGAAGCGGGGAATATTATCATCAATTTCATTAATGAAGTTCGTAATGTTTTTTCCACATCTGTTAAGATTGTGAGAAGTGATAATGCTCTGGAATTCTGTACTCATACGCTATCCATCACCAAACATCCTGTGCCTATACTTCCCAACAGAATGGGGTTGCTGAAAGGAAACATCGTCATTTACTCGATGTCACCAGGTCGCTTCTTATACAGAGTCATGCCCCTCTGGTTCTAGTTAAAGCGATGAAATTCTAGCTGTGCTCCAGTTATTCAGGTAAAGGTTATACGGTGAAGAGCCCGGTCAAGGCAACCTTATTAAAGAGAACATTCGGGACATAAGTAGCTTTTTCTGCTCTTTCTTATTCTTTCTAGAGCTTTCCTAGGGATTCTTTCTGGGGTGATGCTGTTCTTACGGCATGCTATCTTATTAATCGAATGCCGTCATCTGTCTTAGGTGAGAAGATTCCATTCTCTCTTATTTTTCCTGACAAAGAATTGTTCTCCCTTACTCCTCGTATGTTGGCTCGGTAGCCTTTGTTAAAGTATGTCTTTGTCGGGTACTCCAGAACACAGAAGGGGTACAAGTGTTATGATCCTTTGCACAGGAGGTATTTAGTCAGTGCTGATGTCACCTTTTTCGAATCTGTTATGTACTTCTCGTCTACAGGTGATCAACTTGTTCACTCTGACACTACTGATGCTATATACATGCCACCACCACCACCGCCACCACCAGAACCGTTACGATCTCCTACACCTCTTGTCACTGTGCCTGTTTCACCATTGCCATTCCACTATACCCGTAGGCCTGCTTCTGCTTATGGTCACTGCTCATCATCTAGCTCGCCTGAGGTATGTTCTGAAAATATTACTATTGATGGATCTGATGATTTTCCTGAGCAGGATGTGTTACAGAGGCCAGCTGAGGAGACGGATGATTTAGATGTACCTATTGCTCTACGAAAGCAGAAGCGGAGCTGCGCGTCATATTCTATAGCATCTTCTGTGTCGTTTGACTGTCTCACTGGAGAATTCAGGAGCTTTGTCATTGCATTGTCAGCAGTGTATATTCCACGGAATTATCAAGATGCACTGAAGGATAGTCGATGCCGATTGGCCATGGAAGAAGAAATGACAGCTCTTCAGTCTGGAGGCACCTGGATCCTTGTTCCTGCACCTGCTGATGTGTCTACAGTTAGCTGCAAGTGGGTCTTTACAGTTAAGCAGAATGCAGATGGCAGCAGTGACAGATACAAGGCCCGCCTTGCTGCTTGTGACTTCACACAGACATATGGGGTGGATTATCTTGATACATTCTCGCCAGTTGCCCGCCATTCCACCCTACAGATCCTCCTTTCAGTCGTAGTTATACGTTATTGGCCGCTATACCAGTTAGATGTGAAGAATGCATTCCTATACGGTGACTTACAGGAGGAATCTACATGCAACTGCCGCTTGGTTTTGCTGTTGAGGGCGAGTGTCCTACGGTGTGCAGTCTTCATAAGGCTATCTATGGCCTTAAGCAGACCCCAGAGCTTGGTTCCAGAAGCTCTCAGACCTGTTTGAGAAGCAGGGGTACAGACGTTATAATGCTGTTCATTCCCTGTTCGTACAGAAGACACCCAGAGGTATTATTTCTATTATGGTGGATGTAGACGATATTGTGATTACAGGTGATGATGAACAGAGAATCCAGGGGGCAAAAGAAATGCTGGGTCGTGAATTCGTCACTAAGGACCTTGGGGTTCTTAGATATTTTCTGGGACTAGAGTTTGCCAGAAATCCTCATGGGTTGGTAATGACCCAGACGAAATATGTCACTGACCTGTTGAGCAAAACATGAATGCTTGGTTGCCGACCTGCCACTACACCTATGGATCCCAGTATGAAATTATATGATGATGACACTGATGAGGTGGACAAGAGAAGATACAGAGAATTGGTGGGCAAACTTCTCTATGTTACTATTACCAGGCCCGATATCTCCTTTGCTGTGAGTCGAGTGAGCCAGTTTATGGAGCAACCACGTCAGGTACACATGGATGCTATACATATGATACTCAAGTACCTTAAGTCATCTCCAGGTGCAGGTCTGCTGTTTAAGAAAGGCAAGGAGGTTACTATATCAACTTTTGCAGATGCAGATTACGCAGGGTGCCCCAAGGATAGGAAGTCAACCACTGGGTTTGCTGTATATGTTGGAGATTCTCTAGTCTCATGGAGAAGCAAGAAGCAAACGGTTGTAGCAAGGTCCAGTGCTAAGTCTGAATATAGGGCTATGGTCCAGGTCAGTACAGAAGTGATGTGGGTAAAGGCTGTGCTTGTAAATCTATATATAGAAGTCCCGCTTCTATGGCTCTAGAATGTGACAATCAGGCGGCTCTATTCATTGCAAATAATCCAGCATTTAATGATCGGACCAAGCACATTGAGGTCGATTGCCACTTCATAAGTGACATGATTCAGAAGGGGTTTATTGTTACATCCCATGTTAGCTCAGAGGATCAAACTGCAGACATTTTCACCAAGGCATTACTTCGAGGGCCGTTCCAGAAGTGTTCGTCCAAGCTGAGCATGATTGATATCTATGCTCCACCTTGAGGGGGAGTGTAGAGATATATTAGTCACTTATGTACTTTTCTTGTATTTTAATTTTCTGTTGGACTCTTTATGTATTTTACCCATAGGCTGCTCTCCTATATAAGAGAGCCTAGGGCGAATGGAATAAATAAGTTTTCTCATTTTCCCAACAGTCCCTACGAGGGATGTTTGAGAAATTGTATAGCACCATTCCGCTTACCGCTACTCCAGAGCAACAGAAGACCTTCCGTAATGCTACCATGGTGAGAGTATTACTAGCGGCACTTGATCCTGAGTACGAGGCAACCCACTCTCAGATACTTGCCGATGCTACTATTCCTCCTATGGAGGAAATGTACCAGAGGCTCAGTCGTATCTCTGTTTCTTCTAGCACCGCTACTCCACCTCCTTCGGCGATGGCGGTATCGCAAGGGAGAGGTGGTTCGTCTTCCTTTCGCGGACGTGGACCTCGTGGCCGAAGAGGTCGTTTCGTCAGACGTGCTCGTTTTGTCATCGCAAAGGTCACTCAGAGGACTCATGCTATTCTAAGCATGGGTTTCCAGCCTCGGCATGTGTAGCCGAGCATGTTACATCACCGTCGGCATCCACTTCAGATCATAGGTTCGAGGAGCTTGTTGTGCGTCTTCGGGATATTATGCCTCAATCATCCGCGGAGTCTCCAAGCGGATCCTCAGACATTGCAGCTTCAGCATCAGCCGGTACTTCAGCCGCTGCCAGTACCTCATGCAGTGCTATTGCCTTTACAACTTGCCACGATCTCTCAGATTGGATTATGGATTCTGGAGCCACCCATCACCTCTGCCGTGACAGAGATCGACTTGAGTCCTACAGGGACATTCCTCCTGGACGCTCAGTACTTATAGCTGACAGCACTCATTCCCCTATTGTTGGACAGGGGGAGATCTTCTTATCTCCCTCCATGCATTTATAGAATGTTCTACATGCTCCTGAGTTTTCCATGAATTTATTATCAATTAGCCAGATTACGAAAGATTTGCACTGTCGTGCTATATTTGACCCATCATCTCTCATTTTTCAGGACATACTAACGGGTGGGGTGATTGGTTGTGGTTCTGAGCAGAATGGTCTTTATCGTCTGGTCCGGAATTCATATGCTGGTGTCTCCTTCCATTCAATCGGATTAGTTTCTCCATACACATGGCATCTTCGCTTTGGTCATCTTCTGCTCCAGAAAATGTGTCATCTGTTGCCCCAGATTTCCCCGAATTCATCGTTTCGTTGTGAAGCTTGTCAGTTGGGGAAGCATCATCGTTCTAGCTTCCCTAGTCGTCAGAGTCGGAGCAGTAGCTCCTCATTTGAGTTATTTCATATTGATATTTGGGGTCCGAGTCGTGTACCTGATCATCAGGGACGCATGTTCTACCTAGTTGTAGTTGATGATTTTTCTCGTGTATCTTGGGTTTTTCTTCTAAAGAATAAATCTGAAGCAGGAGATATTATCAAAAATCTTATCAATGAAGTGCAGAATGTTTTTTCTTCTACTGTCAAATATGCGTGAACGGATAATGCATTGGAATTCTGCACTCATTCTCTCTCCCATTTTCTTTCCTCCAAAGGCATTGTTCACCAAACCACCTGTGCTTACACATCCCAACAGAATGGCGTGGCAGAAAGAAAATATCGTCATCTCCTTGATATCTCTCGAACCTTGCTTATCTAGAGTTGTGCGCCCATAACCTTTTGGGGGGATGCTGCCCTTACAGCCTGCTATCTAGTCAATCGCATGCCTTCTTCAGTCCTTGGGGAGAAAATTCCTATTTCCGTTATCTTTCCTGATAATGAATTATTCTCCTTCACTCCTCGCGTCTTTGGTACGGTTGCATTTGTTCACCGCTTGTCACCGGGACTTGACAAACTCTCTCCTAGAGCTGTCAAGAGTGTCTTCGTCGGTTACTCTCGGACTCAGAAGGGCTATCGCTGTTATGACCCCATTGACAATAATTATTATGTCAGTGCTGACATTACATTTTTTGAGCCCGTTATGTACTTCTCCCCTGCAGGTGACAGGTTGGCTTCTTCCACATCTCATGATGATGATGTTTATGTTCCTCCACCTCCTAGTCTGAGTTCATCTGTGTCCAACCCAGTTCCTGTGGTCTCACCACCGCCACCACCACCACCACCACCACCACTACCACAACAACCTATTCCGCCATTACCCAAGTTCTATACACGTCGGCCAGGCCCTGCTCAGACTACACGTCAAGCATCCATCATGCCTCAGGTATGTTCAGATGCTATTACTAATGATAGGTTAGATAATGTGCCTGTGCATAAATCTTCGTTACAGGAGGATACACTATTGAGTACAGTAGATGGTGACCTTGATGTTCCTATTGCTCTTCGGAAGCAGAAGCGGACTTGTGCGTCGTATCCCTTTGCGTCCTAGGTTTCTTTTCACCGTCTCACAAGTGATTTTCTGAGGTTTGTCGCGATCCTTTCTTCTGTGGAGATACTGTTGGGAAAAATAGAAGAGCTTTTTTATTCCATTAGCCTTAGGCTCTCTTATATAGGAGAGTAGCCTATGGGTAAATTACATAAAGAGTACGACAGGAACGGAAAATAACAGAAGAGTACAAAAGTAATAATATATCTTTACACTCCCCCTCAAGATGGTGCATAGATATAAATAATGCTCAGCTTGGACGCACACTTCTGAAACGGGCCTCGCATTAATGCCTTGGTAAATATATCTGCAGTTTGATTCTCTAAACTAACATGGGATGTAGCAATGAATCCCTTCTGGATCATGTCACGTATAAAGTGACAGTCAACTTCAATGTGCGTGGTTCGTTCATGGAATGCTGGATTGTTTGCAATGACAAAGCCACCTGATTGTCACATTCTAAGGCCATAGGAAGTGGGACTTCTATATATAAATCTGTAAGCATAACCTTTACCTACTTCATTTCTGTGCTAACCTGGGCCATAGCCCTATATTCAGATTCAACACTAGACCTTGCTACCACCGTTTGTTTCTTGCTCCTCCATGAGATCAGGGAATCTCCAACATGTACAGCAAACCCAGAGGTAGACTTCCTGTCCTTGGGACACCCTGCATAATCTGCATATGCACATGCTGAGTTAGAGATCACCTTGCCTTTCTTGAACAACAAGCCCACACCTGGAGATGACTTGAGGTACCTGAGTATCATATGTATGGCATCCATGTGAACCTGACGTGGTTGCTCCATGAACTGGCTCACTCGACTCACAGCAAAGGATATGTCGGGCTTAGTGATAGTGACATACAGAAGTTTGCCCACCAGTTCTCTGTATTTTCTCCTATCCACCTCCTCTGTATCATCATCATATAGCTTCATACTAGGGTCCATTGGTGTTGTAGCATGTCGGCAACCAAGCATCCTGTTTCACTCAACAGGTCAGTGACATATTTTCTCTGAGACATTACTAACCCATACGGATTTCTGGCGAACTCCAGCCCTAGAAAGTATCTAAGGACTCCAACGTCCTCGGTGACAAATTCACGACCTAGCATTTCTTTCGCCTCCTTTATTCCTTGTACATCATCACCTGTAATTAAGATGTCATCTACATAGACCATGATTGCAATAATACCTCTGGAAGTCTTTTGTACAAACAAGAAATGATCAACATTTTGACCGTTTGTATCCCTGGTTTTCAAAGAGGTCTGAGAGCTTCTGAAACCACGTTCTGGGGCTCTGCTTATGGCCGTAGATAGCCTTATGAAGTATGCATACCTTGGAACACTCCCCCTCAACAGCAAAACCAGGTGGCTGTTGCATGCAGACTTCCTCCTGTAGATCACCATATAAGAACACATTCTTCACATCCAACTAATATAGCGACCACTCACAAGTAACCGCAACTGACAGCAAGATCCGTAGAGTAGAATGGCGGGCCACTGGCGAGAATGTATCAAGATAGTCCACCCCGAATATCTGTGTAAAGCCACGAGCAACAAGGCGAGCCTTGTATCTGTCAATATTGCCATCTGCATTCTGCTTGACTGTAAATACCCACTTGCAGCTCACTGGTGACACATCAACAGGTATAGGAACCAGACTCCAAGTTCCTCTAGACTGAAGTGCTGCCATTTCTTCCTCCATTGTTAGACGCCATCTACTATCCTTCATAGCGTCTTGGTAATTCCGTGGAATAGCTACAACTGACAATGCGACTTCAAAGTTCCTGAAATCTCCAGTTAGTCTTTCATGTGACACAGAAGCTGCTAAAGGATATGAAGTACAACTCCGCTTCGATTTTCTTATAGCAATAGGAACATCTAAATCAGCTGTGTCATCGTCTGTCCTCTGTAACACATCCTGCTCAGAAACATCATCAGATCCATCAATAGTAATATTTTCAGAACATACCTTAGGCAACCTAGGTGATGAGCAATGACCATGAGGTGAAGCAGGCCTGCGGGTATAATGAAATGGTAGTGGTGAAATAGGTATAGTAATAGGAGGTGCAGAAGATGGTAACGATTCTGGTGGTAGTGGTGGTGGTGATGGTGGTGGTGGTGACATGTAAATGGAATCAGTATTAGCTGGAGGTATCAATTGATCACCTGATGCTGAAAAATACATAACCGATTCAAAAAATGTAACATCTACACTAACAAGATACCGCCTGCGCAATGGATCATAGCACTTGTACCCCTTCTGAGTTCTGAAGTACCCAACGAACACACACTTGACAGCCCTAGGAGAGAGCTTGTCGGTACCAGGAGACAACTGGTGGACAAAGGCAACCGAACCAAACACACGAGGAGTAAGAGAAAATAGATCTTTTCCAAGGAAGACAAGGGAGAAAGGAATCTCTTCACCTAGAACAGATGACGTCATACGATTGATTAGGTAACATGCTGTAAGAACAGCGTCACCCCAGTAAGAATGAGGAGCATGACTCTGTATAAGGAGTGACCTGGTGACATCTAGTAAGTGACGATGTTTCCTTTTACCGACCCCATTCTGTTGAAAGGTATAGACACATGATGTCTGGTGGATAATCCCCTTGGATGAGAAATAACTGGCTAGGACATGAGTACACAATTCTAGGACATTATCACTTCTCATAATTTTAACAGATGCTGAAAAACATTACGAATCTCATTAAGAAAGTTGATAATAATATTCCCTGCTTCAGATTTATTCTTTAACAAAAATACCCATGACACACGAGAGAAGTCATCCATAATAACTTTATAAAACCTGTGTCCCTGATGATCAATAACGACTCGGACCCCAGATACCAATGTGAAATAACTCAAACTTGAAGGTACTACTCCGACTCTGATGACTGGGAAAGGTAGACCGATGATGCTTTCCCAACTGACATGCTCACATTGGATAGATGTGTGAGGCAGAACCTGGGGTAACACACGACGCAACTTCTGAAGCGACAAAAGGCGAAAGCGCAGATGCCATAGCAAAGGAGAGACGGGTCCAGTAGATAGAGATGAGGTTCCAACAAAAGAAGTCTGACTGAGGCGATAGAGGCCTCCTTGCTCATAGCCACGCCCAATCACGTTGCCCGTAAGGATGTCCTGAAAAACAAGAGAGGACGGATCAAAAATCGCCCGACACTGTAAATCCTTTGTAATTTAGCTGATAGATAATAAATTCATTGAAAAATCAGGTGCGTGTAACACATTCTTGAGCTGCATAGATGATGTCAGTCTAATCTCCCCCTGACCAGTAATCGGGGAATGTGTGCCATTGGCAATGACCACTGTTCGACCTGGAGGGATTTGTCTGTATCCTGTAAGTAGACTTTGATCGCCACATAGATGATGTGTGGCTCCAGAGTCCATAATCCATGCTAAAGTATCAGATCCACTACTAGTAAATGTATGTGTGCTACGTGATGCACTGGTAGATGCAGAGGCGGATGCAGCAACATCAGACTGGCTCTCAATAGTGGGTGCTGGGCCAGATGGAGGAATAATGCCCCTTAGACGGGCAACAAGATCATCAAAACGCTGATCCAAAGAGGCAACAGATGGAGGCTCTATCTGCTCAGCGACTCGTGCAGATGCATGAAATCCATGCTTAGAGTAGCATGTGTCTTCAGTATGTCCTGTGCGATGGCAGTAGGTACACGTTGGCCGAGTACGGCCTCCTCTACCACGAGGGCCACGGCCGCGTGTATGATGGTGACCTCCACGACCTCTGTTGGCAGCCATGACTGAAGCAGTCTGATTTGTAGTCGTAGAGGGAACAGTGATCCGGCTCAACCTGTGAAAGGCTTCCTCCATAGGAGGAATAGTAGAGTCTGCCAAGATCTGAGACCGTGCCGCCTCATACTTAGGATCAAGGGCCGCGAGAAAAACTCCTACCGTAGTAGCATTCCGGTAGGTCTTATATTGCTTTGGTGTGGCTGTCAGGGGCATGAAGCTTTATAGCTTCTCGAACATCCCTCGTAGAGATGTGTACAGTGAGTATAGAGGATGTCCATTCTGCTTGATAGTGAATATGTCATGCTGGAGTTGCAGAATCTTCGTCTCATTCTTTGCTTGAGAATATGTGGTGGCTAGAATATCCCACATATCTTTGGCTATGGACTAATGAAGAATATCATTGGCAATCTCGATTGCCATAGTTCCAGATAGCCATACTTTGGCATATGCATCATCTGCCTCACACGAGGCATTAACTCCAGTCTTCTCAGCATGCTCTTCTTCAGTAAGAATGTGTTCCTTACCGGTTGACTTCATCATACTCATGAACTGCATTGCCTACAGTTCATAGTTCGAACCATCCATCTTCACAATCGGCGCTGGACCTCGGATGGCGCCTACAGATGGGATATCTGCCTTGCTTTCAGACATACTTGTAACTAAAGACTGGAGTAGTAGACTGAGGATAAGATCGTCTACACTGACACAGATGGGTTTAGTTGGAGGTGTAGACTTCAAGCAACCAAACCCATTCCTTTGGAGGTGTGCGCGCTAGGAAAAACGTGCAGGACTGGTTCACGGCTTAAGGGCGCACAACAAGGAGCGCGCAAAAGGGCACGCAGGGAGCGCGCGAGAGGGAGCAGGGGGCACGCGTGAGGCCACACGAGAGGGCGCGCAGGCGAGCGCGCACTGGAGATGCGCTAGATGCGCGAGGCGCGTGCTGGAGATGCACGCGAAGCGCAAGAGATGCGTGCGGGGTGCAGAGGGTGCGCTAGATGCGCGAGGAGCGCGCTGGAGATGCGCACGGGGTGCAGGCGAGGCGCGGGGCGCAGCGCTGGCGAAGCGCGCGAGGCGCGGGGCGTAGGAGCTCGAGGCGCACGGCCGGCGACGCACGGGAGGCTGAGGCGCACAGCCGGCGGCGCGCGGGGAGAGAGGGAGGCTCGACGGTGGGGCTAGGGTTAGGGTTTCAAGAACTTCAATCTAGGACCGTCGCTCTGATACCATGCTGGGAAAAATAGAAGAGCTTCTTTATTCCATCAGCCCTAGGCTCTCTTATATAGGAGAGTAGCCTGTGGGTAAATTACATAAAGAGTACGGTAGGAACGAAAAATAACAAAAGCATACAAAAGTAAATAATATATGTTTACAGATACCACAGACCTATCAAGAGGCTATGAAGATTGATTGCTAGAGATCGGCTATGGAAGAAGAAATGCGTGCTTTACAGTCCCGTGGCACATGGAGCCTCGTTCCTACTCCATCTGGCGCGTCTATTGTTTGTTGCAAATTGGTGTTCACAGCTAAATACCATGCAGATGGCAGTCTTGATCGGTACAAGGCAAGACTTGTTGCGGGGGGTTTCAAACAAACTTATGGCGTGAACTATTTGGATACATTCTCACCAGTGACTCGGTACTCGACGCTTCGCATACTTCTATCAGTTGCTGTGGTACGTGACTGGCCCATTTTTCAACTTGATGTGAAAAATGCATTTTTGTATGGCGATCTACAGGAGGAAGTCTACATGCAGCAACCACCGGAGTTTACTGCTGAGGGGGAGACTCACATGTTGTGTAGACTTCACAAGCCGATATATGGCCTTAAACAGAGTCCGAGGGCGTGGTTCCAGAAGCTTTCTCACCTAATTGAACGACAGAGATTCAAAAATCAAATGCGGATCACTCGTTGTTCATTCAGAAGACCTCCAGAGGTACAGTTGCTGTCATGGTATATGTTAATGATATTCTGGTTACAGGAGATGACGTTCACGGAATCGAGATGACAAAAGCATTCTTGGGCCGTCAGTTTGTCACGAAGGATCTTGGTACCCTAAGATATTTTCTGGGGTTGGAATTTGCTAGAAATGCAAAGGGTCTGGTGATGACCCAAAGGAAATACATTACAGACTTCCTGGTTGAAAGAGGAATGGTTGGTTGTAGACCATCGAGCACTCCTATGGACCCAAGTATGAAACTGTATGACAATGATACTGTAGAGGTGGACAAAAGAAGATACAGAGAAATGGTGGGTAAGCTTCTTTATATCACTATAACTCGACCCGATATTGCTTTTGCAGTAAACCGGGTAAGTCAATTCATGGAACATTATAGACAAGTTCATATGGAAGCCCTATACATGATACTGAGATACCTAAAGTCTTCTCCAGGCTCAGGGTTGCTATTTAGAAAAAACACAAATTTATCCATTTCAGCTTGTGCAGACGCAGATTATGCAGGGTGCCCGAAGGATTTAAGTCTACTTCAGGCTTTGTCGTTTTTATAGGGAGGTCTCTAGTTTCTTGGAGAAGCAAGAAATAAACTGTTATGGCAAGATCTAGCGCCGAATCCGAATACAGGGCCATGGCACAAGCAAGCACGGAAATGATGTGGGTTCGAGATAGATTACAAGACTTACATGTAAATGTTCCTTACCCATGCAACTTCAGTGTGACAATCAAGCATCGTTGTTCATTGCCAACAATCCAACATTTCACGAAAGAACCAAGCATATCGAAGTATACTGCCACTATACTAGAGATATGATCCAGAAGGGCTTGATTTCTACTTCACATGTTAGTCAGAGGATCGGACTGCTGATATATTTACCAAGCCATTGCTCAGAGGACCTTTTCAGAGATGCTCTTCCAAGCTGAGCATGATTGACATCTATGCTCCATCTTGAGGGGGAGTGTAGAGGTTTATGTTATGTTATGATGTACCGTTTCTCATTTTCTATTTTTCTCTTGGACCTCTATGTAATTTACCCTTGGGTTCTCTCTATATAAGAGAGCCTAGGGTTCCATGGAATAACAATTAACTCATTTGCTCCAACAGGATACAATATGAAAATTAAGTGCAATTGGTGACATCTGTGGTTATTGAAATTGAATGGCATATTTCCCTCTCGGACTCGCGACAAGTCGGAGGACTATCGCTATCCGAGAACTTAATGCGTTCGAAATCATAATACTGCGAATGCGTGTAGAAAGGTACCGTTGCTCTGATACCAAACTTGAGGCGCCCTCGGATCCAAGTACCTGTTTACACGGCGCTCGCAACATACATATTTACTATAGATCGCTTAGTTCAATAGAAAATGAGGGAAATTTTTCGAGTTTCACCCTGACATTCATAATCAATATATTACAACCACGAAGCCAACACGAAATGTCACCAACTTTTCATTGCATTAATTTGCATATAGTTTACATGTAACAAAAAGAATATTACATTGTATACATGCCTCCCAAAAAATGACAAAAGTGAAACAAAAGTATTATACATTATCAAATGTACAGAAATTACAAAATGTGTACTGTCTGATATAGCAACGGATGCTCGGGATCATCAGCCAGCTACTGCGATGCATGCTTTTTGCCTACCAAGCATGCAAGGAACAAAAGGACGTCAACTGTTGTTGTGTACATTCAAGATATTAAAGAAATAATAAGTAATTTAGTGTGTCTAAGCGAAAGCATGTAGAAAGGCATTGATATATAAAGCTTACAGCTACTTGCGTAGTAAATGTTTTTCAAGTTGTTCTGTATGCATGCCCTATTTTCACCCAATTCCCCATAACCTTCCATAAATTATTTTTATTTATTGATTATATGATCTTTATGTATGATATTATCTTTTTAGAGATCAAGTCGATGGAGCGTTGAGGATGACAAGTCTCCGATCTGATCATTGTTTCTGTATATTTTCTCAAGTCTAGTGGATAGTCTGTAATCTTGGTCTGAGTGTGACCTCACACTATGACTCTAAGGCATGAAGAGTTCCTTAGAGTTCGGGTGCCTCCGTAGGCATGCGGTGGGGTATAATGCATCCTAACTAAGTTCCCAACACGTCCACTTACTTCTTATTACTTGTAATAGTAGTTCTAAGATCTGATTAATTGTTGATGATTGATGATGATCCATTTTTCTTTACCAAGCTTAATTGTAGCCAACATAATTGTAGTCAAACTCAGCTGTAGCTGAACTCAACTGTAATTGATCTCAACTCAGATGTAATCATCGCCAAGCCTATTTGCAGAACAGTAACCAAAACTCAAGCGGTGAGGTAGCCTCCTAAGAAACCCTTCCGTCTCGCCCTCTAAGGTGGAAGTGCGGTCCAGTAGAGGGATATGTCTATTCGAAAACTACACCACAAAGACGGGTGAGAGAGACTCTCCGGAAAAGTCACTCTAGAAACCTGCCTGACCGGTATGGGCTAACGAGCTCGTAAGAAAAATTAAAATCAAGGGACCCCCAACCTAGGTACCCTAAAATAGAGGTCAACGAAACTGGTCAAAAGTCGGGATTCCAACAAGGCGTAAAAACACTACGAGCTTGCGTAAAAATCGTAAAATAGACTGGGATCCTATACCCGCGTACTTGGCGGCCGTTGCCCTAACTTGACTTCCTATCTCCTGCCCAGTTGAGGGTCACCGTGCCCTCGCACGGTCAGGTGTAAAGGTCACCATGACCGGCCATCATAATTATCAGTCGCCAACATTTTACTTGCGTGTCTACTCTTTTCATTCTTAATCTATGAGAATGATGTATCTTTTCGTGATGAATAGAACCTTCCAAAGTTCAGCAATCCTGACCTCGTGCTTGAGGTGGCATTGCTTTATCTAACACGACGGGTCCAGCAAATGATCGTTGATTTGAGGAAGATGATAAGAGGGTAGCGGTAGCTGATGATTGTATATTAAGTGGCACAAGAAAGCTAAAGTGGCAAAAAGTTATGTTGGGCAAGTCGACATTTGAACCAGCAGAAGGATTAGTAGTTTGGTTAGAAATAGGAAGTATATGTGATTCTTCAGCATGTCTAAGAGGTAGTTTCCTAGCAATAGCATGAGGTACCGAATCTTCTATAAGAACTCTATTATCTTCTTCTCTCTGATTTCGATCATCTTGACAAGCTAAACCATAACTAACATGTACAGGAGGTTGCATTGTCGCCAAAACAGATGGTTGTGACAATTTAAGGACAACACCGTAACGTCTCTCTGGTCCGGATACATTTAGGACATTAAACAAAAAGTCTGATGGAGGCACCAAAGATAGCGTAGTCACATCATCAAGCTTGGCAACACCAGCACGATTTTTTTTTACATCCAAATAACGTAAAAATTCAGTATAAGAAGCAAAGTCATCTCCACTATCAGGTAGAAAGAATAAATATCAAAACCACTTGCCTCTGCATAATACATTGACAACATATCTAAGCCTGTTCTAGCTGAGCAATTTACAACCTCAAGAAGAGGTGAAGCTATGCCCTTGTCTATTGTAATTTTTTTATAACTGTATGTAGGCAATTAAATAAGACTTTATAGACTATTTTAAGCCACAAGGACTACTTCAATTTACAATAATTACCTGGTCTCTCATGCTCATGTGACACTTGCAAGTAGATTTTCTTTGTTAAATAAGTAACCGAGAGAGAGAGTGTCCTTGTGCCAGAATTCTTTTCTGATTATGAGAGTGAAAGTTTCCGTATATCCATTTCAGTTTTTTTTTTAAACAGTAGCAGCATTTTGAACAGTAACCTAAAGACAAATCAGATCTGAAAATTTAAACTTTGATATGAAATTTCTATTTTTAGATATTTAATTCATGAGCAAACATCCGCAACTTCCCCATTCATAATCTCAAAATCATGCATGCAATTTCTTTGAACATAGAATGTTAATTGGATTTGGAGTGAATCTCCTCCTTAAAATAACCAAAATTTTCATACTGCACAGAGACTTAAAAATCAGATCCAAGAATTCAAATTTTGATTTGAATTTTCTATTAAAAAATAATTTATAACATGTATGACAACAAAAGGAATGGCCGAAGACTGTACCGTGTAGATCTCCAAGACTGGAGATCAAAATAACATGCAACAGTTGCTAAAAAGGCTGCTGGACAGCAGCTAAAAGAGGGGGAACAGGAGTTGAATTGGAGCAGTTTGATCGGCTGCACTTGAAAGCAATAGAGGCTGCTGTGGCAGCTGCTTCCAAGTGAGTTAATCAGCAGTTTTGGCTACTGATCCAGCGGCTTGCAGCAGCAGTAGAAGCTGCAATTGGGGCTTGGCGGCAGCAGAGGCTTCAGGGAAAGTTCTAGAAGCTAATTGACCAGCAGAAATTGCTATGGAAGAGGAGAGGGGTTTCTCCGCTGAAATTTTAGGAGAGAAAAGAGGGGGAGGTTTGGGGAAAAATTTGGAGGAAAGAAAAGGAAGGGGAGACATTTATGTTGGAAAAATAGAGCCCTTTTTCTTGTTATGACATCAGCAAGCTGATGTCAGCTTGCTGATGTCATACTTTATAAAACTATTAAAACTTTTTAACCAATTCGCTTTCTTTTATTTGAAATACCAAAAGTCTTCCGTATTCATGCTTTGAGTCTTCGATTTTGACGAATAATAGGTCGTTTTGACCATCTTTGAACGACGATCAATATGAGTATAATATTCATATACTTTGGATCGGGTATGAATTCCCGAAATTCTCGAGATACGATTTTGGTTTATGGCTAAATTTTACGATTTTTTAAAATATCAATCGATCTCGTATTGAAGAACGGTCGATTCCGTTGGTCTTATTTCGTCGAATCGGATATCTGAGTCCTGGTTTGTTTGCGGTTTCCAATTTACGTCGCGGCTTTTCCGTGACACGCTTTACGATGTGATCAATTTTTGTTCGATTGTGATCGAACGCCTTTTGATTTACAATCAATTGATTGATTTAGGTTATTTAATATTGATTGATAATTTTATTGGATCAAATGGACCCTAATCTGATTGGGTTCGGGTTTATCTGGATTCAGATGTTACAGAGGGTCTCTCTACTCTCTACCATGGCCTCAAATTTCAGCGAAATTCGGTCGAATTTCTGTCGAATATCGATATCCAGTCGAAATCGAAATTCGATCGAAATGACCGAAATATGGGGGTCCTAGTACAAAAAATGACCGAAAATGACCGAAATTTCGGTCGAAATTCCACCGAAATTCCATCGAAATTCTGTTTTGATCGGTATCGAAATGGTGACCGAAACCGACATTTAAGGCCTTGCTCTCTACCACCCAGATGGTCGAGCTAAACTAGTACTATATTCTGCTAGTGCTCCTCCTAAAGTAGTCGTTGGGGATGAGCGAGAACCACCTAAGAATGCCGAACCTAAAGAATTAAATCGCCGGGCTGATCTTTGATGCTGAAACAGTCGCCGAATCGGTCCGAATGACCGTTGTGGTGTGGGTATTGCTCCATACGAACTCCCAAAGCATCTCTCTTTCTGATGTCCTCAAACTTCTTTGCTGCATCAACAACCTCAGAGATAGAAGTGATACATAGTCCGTCTAGCTTCTCCTACACCTCTTCCCTCATACCTCTGATGAACTTCTTCAGATTCTCATTTGGGAAAGCGACGACTATTGGTGTATGTTGCGACAGCTCGATGTAGCGAACAAAGTAATGTCTAGTTGTTTTCCACCCCTATCGAAGCTCTGCAAATAGTAGACGCTGGGACTCTTTCCACTTCGTAGAAAAGAAACAGGATCTAAATTTCATCTCGAAATCGTCCCATGTGGGCTTGCGTCCCAACTCGGAAACTATCACCTCCCACCATCTCTCGGCGAATGCTGTCAATGAATACTCTATAAAAGATAATCACGAGTCTTGTGGTGCATGAATCATCCGAAGTACCTTCGTTACACTCTTTGGCCACTGCTCAGCCTCATCTTATGTCCCGGTGCCTTCGAACATGGGTACATTGACTCGTTGATAGAAAGTGAAAATTAATTGATGCATGTGAATGATAGAGTGGTCGGTCTCCCTAACATGATCTCCATCCTCTACTCCATGTATTGGCATCTCCTCATGTGAATCATCAAACTGAGGCTGCTGAACCTCTACAGACTGGGGATGGTCCTGTCGTGTTGCATCTTGAGATGGATGGTAAGTGTAATCAGAGAGCTCCTCGAATCTCATCTTTATGTTAGTCTGCCTGTCTGATATCTCCGTCTGCTATGCCAAAATCTGGTCCTGCAGACCTTGCATAGTAATCTGTTGCTGCTGGAGGTAGGTGAGTGTAGTCATGATACGCTCCAAGCAATCCCCCCATCTCCTGGCCAGTTATGGACGTTATGGTTCTGCATGAGAATCATTATTATTGATCATAGTAATTGTTGTTTGCTGACTGTAGCATCCGGTTTCCAATCAAACCCGAAGTCGTCCGATTTTGGGTCTAATGAACCCAAAAACGTTGTCGGTCAATACTAAACAACCTAAAACGACCAATTGATCATAAATCAAAAGTCGTTCGGGCGAAATCGACCGAAAATCGGCCACACCGTAACGCGCGCCGTGAAAAGCCGCGACGCAAATTCGGAAACCGCGAAACGAACCGAGATCGTCATTAGATCCGATTCGACGATACAAGACCAACGGAATCAACCGTTCGTCAATCGGAGGTCGTTTGATATTTTTAAAATCGTAAAATTTAACCTCAAATCGAAACCGTATCACGAAAATTTCGGGCATCCAAACCCGACCGAAAGTATATCAATATTATACTCAAATTGATCGTCGTCCCAAGACAATCAAATCAAGATATTATGTGTTAAAATCCGAGACCCGAGGCGCACATACGGTCAACTTTAAGTTGATAGAGTTTTGGTATAAAAAAATAGAATAAAAATAAAAATAAAAATATTTAATAAATTCTGACTGTGCACAGTGCACAGTCAGTGCCGTTGGAAATTTTTTTAATTTTTTTTCTCCAGCCACATGGTTTTTCTTTCTCTTCCACTTAGCATTTGCCTCTTCACCACTTGGCAAATAAATTAAGCCCCACTCCCTATATATATACTTCCCCAATTCCCCAACCGAGACTTTCTTTTTCTTTTCTCAAATTCCATCGCAGACTCCTCTTTTCCTCTGCTGTTAACTGCTGGAGCTCATAATCTCAGCCCCAATTCAAGGCCTGGAGTCTTCAATTTCCTTGCAAAAGCAGCAGCCACCACTGCTACAGCAATAATCACTCATGCATGTTGATCTTCTTCAAAATTTAAGACCCAATTCAAGGTACATTCATCCCCAATCATTCTTCTCCCTTTTTCTTCCAAATTTCCAACTTTTTCTCTCATTTTTTTGTGCAAATAGTTGCTGTCCAGCTACTATTGCAGCTGCTGAGAGCTCCTGCTGCATGATTTGATCCAATCACTGGCCATCCAAAATCCAAGATCAAAAAGGTACCATCCTAACCTTCTTTTGCTGCCATGCATGGATGTTACATCTTTTGTTTCCATATTAGATGTTTCTCTAGAAGAGTAAAACTTTCCATCCCTTACGATCTCAAGAAATTGACTTTAAGTAAATATATTTGAATCTAAATCAAGAAATCCAATTGCTTACATTTCTTGATAGTGGCTTATTCAAATGTGAAATTTCTGTTGGGTCTTATTACTTTCATCTACAATAAATACAAGCTAATTAAAACTTTCTATAACAACTGAAAGACTGTTAGAAGGAAAAAAAAACTAATAGATTATGAATAGGATGGTTGTCTGCTAAAGTTTGATTGATATAACTTTCGACATCATTTGGGAGGATTAATTTACAACTATGTATGTCAGTTTGGTTTTGTTAATCAACAACATAATAAAAATTTTTGAAAAATCAATCTTTCGATTATACAGAAATTTGGTTTATAGATATACCTAAATTTTTATTAGCTGGAACTGTCACCTATTAAAATTGAAATATATGAGAAGTATATCTAGATAATTAGTGTATGCATGATACTCATGATATTGGATTTAATCCTAATAAAGATTCGTTTATGAAACATTCCAGGAGGTATACTATGTTACATTTGTGGTGTCATTATGACCACTCTGTGCAGAGATTGGGACAATTTCCATAAAAGCATAAGCTTTACAATATATATATATATATAGTCCTTAGTTTCTAATAGTCCTGTCTGTTTGGAATAAAATTTTAGGGTCCTATATTATTCTATCCATAAGTTAGTGATCCTTACATGGACAATAAGAAATAATGATCTTTAAAAGTTAGTGAACTGAGAACTGAACATATGGGAGTCTGGCTTATGAATACTAAAAAAAAAAAGAATTACGTTAAATATATATATATATAAGCATTTGGCTACTGGTTACTGTTTAAAAGGTTCTAAATAAAAGAATTAAAATTCTATAAAAAAAATTTGTTGTTATGATTTTTTTTTGGAGAAAATAAATTAAGAAGTTAGAAACTTTTGTATTTTCTTTAAACATAAAATCAGATACAAGTAAGAATACTAATCTCCTGTTTATTTACAAATATTAAAATGTTAATACCCTTCTCTTATCAAATGATTTCTCTCAAGATCATTACGATTGGAAATCTTTAATCGAGAAATCTTCAAGTATACACTACTATATATGTCATTAGAGTTAGGTAGCTAATAATCACCTAAAGTGGTGAAGGTCAACCATAAGAGTGAAATCAATAAGATTATTGACCAAGAAATCTAGATCGATTAAGCTGATTTAGAAAAAAAATGAAGAAAGAATCAGTCAAACAAATAAAAGAGTTGGAGAATTGTAATGAATTATAAATTAGATTGCCAGTCACGATGAATCTTACATCTGACTGTGCGAGGGCGCGATGACCCTCAACTGGGCGGAAGATAGGAAGCCCAGTTAGGGCAGCGGCCGCCAAGTGCGCGGGTCTACGATTCCAGTCTTTTACACGGTTTCTACGCGAGCTCGCAGTGTTTTTACGCCTCGTTGGGATCCAGAATTTAGACCAGTTCCGCTGACCCTGTCTTTTAGGATACCCAGGCGGGGGATCCTTGGTTTTCAGTTTTACGTACGAGCTCGTTCGCCTGTACTAGTCAGGCAGGTTTCTAGAGCGACTTTTCTAGGGAGTCTCTCTCACCCGTCTCAGTGGCGTACTTGGGGAGTAGACCTATCCCTCTATTGGACCGCGCTTCCAATTAGAGGGCGAGACGGAAGAGCCATTTGTAGGCTTCTTCACCGCTTGAGTTACTTCGCCAAACAGACTTGGCGATTCTATATCTAGATCATCCATATCTACATCTACAACATCTGGAGCTATATCTGAAACATTGAAGTTGAGAATTTGAGAAGTTATGATCAAAAGACCATTCTCTCTACCCAAGAATTTAAATAAATTAATAGATCTCTACAATCTCAACTTTTCCGTTTTTCACTCACCAACATGATCTCTAAAGAAATTGATATATGCATTCACACTCATACACTCATGATTACGCAACTGCTATATAAATATGTTACATATGGGAAATGCCGGGTTCTGGGGAAATCATTAGAAACGCATTACAAACAAACCCCTTTTCTACTTACGCAAGTAGATGTAGATTTTACTGGTACCACCTTTCTACTTGCCTGCTTTTGTACATATTAAATGTCAAGTTATTTTTATAAATTTTAGGGAGGTACCAGCAATGGCTGACGCCTCTTCTTTCCTATTGTGTGTGGCAGGCAAACAGCCTGCAGTTCAGTAGCCGCTCAGTATATACATGCTTCCTGGAGACAGAGTTTATACTAGACGGTATGAATTACTTGTCTCAGTTTTTGTTCAGATGATGATGTAAATGCTATCTCTTTTGTATCACACTTTGGGATATATGTTGTAATGGAAGATCCTTGTACATATTGTAACTTGATATGAATATTAATGAAAAGAAAATTTTGGTGCCATTGTCTCTTTTACTTTGTGGTTACGTTGTGGATGTGAATGTCATGTGGATAATTAGCCGCGCGAAAAATTTTCCCTGTTTTTCTACAACTGCGATCAATGTGAATGAAATATTGCGAATTTTGTCGTAAACGGGTACCCGGATCCTGAGGGGTTCACACTGACATTTCTAACTATGCTTTTCTCTACTTGGAATACTATACGAAAATTAATTGCAATTAGTGACATAAGTGATTATTGAATTTGAATGTCATATTTCCCTCTCAGACTCATTACAAGTCAGAGGACTGTCGCTATCCGAGAACTTAATGCGATCACAATTTTATATTACGAGTGTGTGTAGTGGGGTACCACTGCTTTGATACCATTCTTTGACCAGGGTTGCGATTCATATCTTGCTTTTGTTCAGGTGGTGTCTGATCAGGAGCCGATGATACAGGATATCCGAGTAGTATCTGAATATCCAGATGTCTTTCCTGATGAGCTACCTGGGCTACCTCCTGAGAGGGAGATCGAGTTCGAGATCACATTGCTGCCAGAAACACAGCCGATCTCTATGGCACCATATCGCATGGCACCAGCCGAGTTGAGGGAACTGAAGGTGCAGTTGCAGGAGTTACTTGATTTGGGATTCGTAAGGCCGAGCACTTCACCTTGGGGTGCTCCGGTTCTATTTGTCAAGAAGAAGGATGGATCCATGAGACTGTGCATCGATTATAGGCAGCTGAACAAGAGAACGGTGAAAAACCGTTATCCTTTGCCGCGCATCGATGATTTGTTCGACCAACTCCAGGGATCTTCGGTTTTCTCGAAGATCGATCTTCGCTCAGGCTACCATCAGCTGAGGATTCGCGAGTCGGATATTCCGAAGACAACCTTCAGGATTCGCTATGGACACTACGAGTTTGTGGTGATGCCGTTTGGGCTCACCAATGCACCTGCGGCTTTCATGGATATGATGAACCGTATCTTCCGTCCATACTTGGACAAGTTTGTAGTGGTGTTCATCGATGATGTGCTCATCTATTCACGGAATGAATGAGATCATGCGAATGATCTACGGATTGTCTTAGATACATTGCGGGAGCACAAGCTATATGCCAAGTTGAGCAAGTGCGAGTTCTGGTTATCCCAGGTCTCATTTTTGGGGCACATCATTTCTGGAGCAGGCATTGCAGTTGATCCTACGAAGATAGATGCAGTTATGTCTTGGGAGCAGCCCAAGACTGTCACGCAGATTCGGAGCTTCCTTGGGCTAGCAGGTTATTACAGACGCTTTGTCAGCGGATTTTCACGCATTGTTCGCCCTCTGACACGACTGACGCAGAAGGGAGTTCCATTTATTTGGGACGATTCATTTGAGCAGGCCTTCCAGACACTGAAGGAAAGATTGACTACATCACCTATTCTTGCTCTTCCTTCAGGCACTCAGAACTATGCAGTATACACAGATGCATCTGGAGAAGGCCTAGGAGCAGTATTGATGCAGAGAGGACAGGTTATTGCTTACGCATCACGGCAGTTGAGACCGTACGAGCGGAATTACCCCACACATGACTTGGAGTTGGCAGCAGTTGTCTTCGCCTTGAAGATCTGGCGCCATTATCTGTATGGGGTGAACTTCGAGATTTTCACGGATCACAAAAGCCTAAAGTACATCTTTGATCAGAAGGAGTTGAACATGAGACATCGCAGATGGCTCGAGCTGCTGAAGGATTATGATTGCACGATCTCTTACCATCCCGGTAAGGGAAACGTGGTGGCTGATGCACTTAACAGGAGAGCGCATGCTGATGGTACGGCGAACTGGCTATACACGTGGGATACGCTTGCAGCTTTGACCGATTGGCATCCTCAGGAGAGCGCATCCATTTCTACCGCCGTGCCTCCACGATACAGCAGTCTTTAGGATCGTATTGTAGAAGGCCAGAAGACCGATCCTTGGATTCATGATAGATACATGCGCGCCGTCAAGGACGAATTTGACGACTTTGTTGTGATGGAGTCTATTTTATGGAAGGCAGGACGGGTCGTTGTACCCAATGACGAGCAGCTTCGCAGAAACATTTTGGACGAGGCACACAGTTCACGGTTATCTATCCATCCAGGTAGCACAAAGATGTACCGTGACCTGCGTCGACATTTCTGGTGGGATGGGATGAAGCGCGATGTGGCGCTACATGTTAGCAGATGCATGACCTGTCAGATGGTCAAGGCCGAGCACAGGAGACCACCAGGATTACTGCAGTCTCTCCCCATTCCCGAGTGGAAGTGGGAGAGCATTTCTATAGATTTTGTCACAAGTCTGGCGAAGACACCAGGTGGCCATGATTCTATATGGGTCGTTGTTGATAGGTTGACCAAGTCAGCCCATTTTATACCTGTCAACACGACTTACACTCCATCCAGATTGGCCAAGCTCTATGTGCAGAACATCATCAGACTGCATGGTATACCACGAGAGGTGGTGTCTGACAGGGATTCGAGATTTACATCTCATTATTGGCATCAGTTCATGTCAGCACTACAGACAGAGCTGAAGATGAGTTCTGCATATCATCCACAGACTGACGGTAAGAGTGAGCGCACCATTCAGACACTAGAGGATTTGCTTCGTGCTTGCACTTTGGAGTGGAAAGGGTCCTGGAAGGACCATCTGCCGTTAGTGGAGTTCACGTACAACAACAGCTATCACTCCAGTATCGGCATGGCACCATTCGAAGCCCTATACGGGCGGAGATGCCTCACACCTCTCAGTTGGCGTGAGGTAGGTGATCATGCTCTCTATTCCGTAGATCTCCTGGAGGAGACTGCGAGAGCTGTTGATCTTGTGAGACGGAGGCTTCTGACGGCACAAAGTCGCCAGAAGAGTTATGCAGACCGTCGGAGGAGAGACTTAGAGTTTCAGATAATCTAATTATTTTCTCCTCATCCACTCAATTATGATATATATGTGTTCAACTTAATCTCATACTAATGACATTCCTATAAATTATAGGTTGGAAATTGGGTATTTTTGCGAGTATCTCCCATGAAGGGAGTGCAGAGATTCGGTGTTCGTGGCAAGTTGGCGCCACGATATGTTGGACCGTTCGAGATTCTTGCTCGAGTGGGGAAGGTTGCTTATCGAGTAGCCCTTCCTCCACATCTTTCAGCTATCCATGATGTCTTCCACGTATCCAACCTGAGGAAGTATGTGCACGACCCTCGGCACATCATCAGTTACGAGAATCTTGATGTAGAGCCGGATTTGACTTATGAGGAAAAACCTGTCCAGATACTTGACCGCGCTGAGAAGAAGCTTCGCAACAAGGAGATTTCATTGGTCAAGGTTTTATGGCACCGACACGGCATCAAAGAGGCAACATGGGAGACCGAAGCCGACATGCGGGCAAGATACCCGCAGCTTTTCTGATGTAAGTATCAAAACAAGCAATTGTAATTGGATGCATGATAAATATATGGCTTGTTTTCTCTTTGAGATTTTTATGAGTTCAAAACCCTTTGAGGTTTTTATGGACATATGAAATTTAAACAAGTCACCGAATAGCCTTAACTCGAGTCTCGAGGACGAGACTCCCTTTGAGGTTTTTATATTTGTAGCATCCGGTTTCCAATCAAACCCGAAGTCGTCCGATTTTGGGTCTAATGAACCCAAAAACATTGTCGGTCAATACTAAACAACCTAAAACGACCAATTGATCATGAATCAAAAGTCGTTCGGGCGAAATCGACCGAAAATCGGCCACACCGTAACGCGCGCCGTGAAAAGCCGCGACGCAAATTCGGAAACCGCGAAACGAACCGAGATCGTCATTAGATCCGATTCAACGATACAAGACCAACGGAATCGACCGTTCGTCAATCGGAGGTCGTTTGATATTTTTAAAATCGTAAAATTTAACGTCAAACCGAAACCGTATCACGAAAATTTCGGGCATCCAAACCCGACCGAAAGTATATCAATATTATACTCAAATTGATCGTCGTCCCAAGACAATCAAATCAAGATATTATGTGTTAAAATCCGAGACCTGAGGCGCACATACGGTCAACTTTAAGTTGATAGAGTTTTGGTATAAAAAAATAGAATAAAAATAAAAATATAAATATTTAATAAATTCAGTGCCGTTGGAAAATTTTTTATTTTTTTTCTCCAGCCACATGGTTTTTCTTTCTCTTCCACTTAGCATTTGCCTCTTCACCACTTGGCAAATAAATTAAGCCCCACTCCTTATATATATACTTCCCTAATTCCCCAACCGAGACTTTCTTTTTCTTTTCTCAAATTCCATCGCAGACTCTTCTTTTCCTCTGCTGTTAACTGCTGGAGCTCATAATCTCAGCCCCAATTCAAGGCCTGGAGTCTTCAATTTCCTTGCAAAAGCAGCAACCACCACTGCTACAGCAATAATCACTCATGCATGTTGATCTTCTTCAAAATTTAAGACCCAATTCAAGATACATTCATCCCCAATCATTCTTCTCCCTTTTTCTTCCAAATTCCCAACTTTTTCTCTCATTTTTTTGTGCAAATAGTTGCTGTCCAGCAACTATTTCAGCTGCTGAGAGCTCCTGCTGCATGATTTGATCCAATCACTGGCCATCCAAAATCCAAGATCAAAAAGGTACCATCCTAACCTTCTTTTGCTGCCACACATGGATGTTACATCTTTTGTTTCCATATTAGATGTTTCTCTAGAAGAGTAAAACTTTCCATCCCTTACGATCTCAAGAAATTGACTTTAAGTAAATATATTTGAATCTAAATCAAGAAATCCAATTGCTTACATTTCTTGATAGTGGCTTATTCAAATGTGAAATTTCTGTTGGGTCTTATTACTTTCATCTACAATAAATACAAGCTAATTAAAACTTTCTATAACAACTGAAAGACTGTTAGAAGGAAAAAATAAACTAATGGATTTTGAATAGGATGGTTGTCTGCTAAAGTTTGATTGATATAACTTTCGACATCATTTGGGAGGATTAATTTACAACTATGTATGTCAGTTTGGCTTTGTTAATCAACAACATAATAAAATTTTTTGAAAAATCAATCTTTCGATTATACAGAAATTTGGTTTATATATATACCTAAATTTTTATTAGCTGGAACTGTCACCTATTAAAATTGAAATATATAAGAAGTATATCTAGATAATTAGTGTATGCATGATACTCATGATATTGGATTTAATCCTAATAAAGATTCGTTTATGAAACATTCCAGGAGGTATACTATGTTACATTTGTGGTGTCATTATGACCACTCTGTGCAGAGATTGGGACAATTTCCATAAAAGCATAAGCTTTACAAAATATATATATATAGTCCTTAGTTTCTAATAGTGCTGTCTGTTTGGAATAAAATTTTGGGGTCCTTAATTATTCTATCCATAAGTTAGTGATCCTTACATGGACAATAAGAAATAATGATCTTTAGAAGTTAGTGAACTGAGAACTGAACATATGGGAGTCTGGCTTATGAATACTAAAAAAAAAAAGAATTACGTTAAATATATATATATATATATATAAGCATTTGGCTACTGGCTACTGTTTAAAAGGTTCTAAATAAAAGAACTAAAATTCTATAAAAAAAAATTTGTTGTTATGATTTTTTTTGGAGAAAATAAATTAAGAAGTTAGAAACTTTTGTATTTTTTTTAAACATAAAATCAGATACAAGTAAGAATACTAATCTCCTGTTTATTTACAAATATTAAAATGTTAATACCCTTCTCTTATCAAATGATTTCTCTCAAGATCATTACGATTGGAAATCTTTAATCGAGAAATCTTCAAGTATACACTACTATATATGTCATTAGAGTTAGGTAGCTAATAATCACCTAAAGTGGTGAAGGTCAACCATAAGAGTGATATCAATAAGATTATTGACCAAGAAATCTAGATCGATTAAGCTGATTTAGAAAAAAATGAAGAAAGAATCAGTCAAACAAATAAAAGAGTTGGAGAATTGTAATGAATTATAAATTAGATTGCCAGTCACGATGAATCTTACATCTGACTGTGCGAGGGCGCGGTGACCCTCAACTGGCGGAAGATAGGAAGCCCAGTTAGGGCAGCGGCCGCCAAGTGCGCGGGTCTAGGATTCCAGTCTTTTACACGGTTTTTACGCGAGCTCGCAGTGTTTTTACGCCTCGTTGGGATCCAGACTTTAGACCAGTTCCGCTGACCCTGTCTTTTAGGATACCCAGGCGGGGGATCCTTGGTTTTCAGTTTTACGTACGAGCTCGTTCGCCTGTACTAGTCAGGCAGGTTTCTAGAGCGACTTTTCTAGGGAGTCTCTCTCACCCGTCTCAGTGGCGTAGTTGGGGAGTAGACCTATCCCTCTATTGGACCGCGCTTCCAATTAGAGGGCGAGACGGAAGAGCCATTTGTAGGCTTCTTCACCGCTTGAGTTACTTCGCCAAATAGACTTGGCGATTCTATATCTAGATCATCCATATCTACATCTACAACATCTGGAGCTATATCTGAAACATTGAAGTTGAGAATTTGAGAAGTTATGATCAAAAGACCATTCTCTCTACCCAAGAATTTAAATAAATTAATAGATCTCTACAATCTCAACTTTTCCGTTTTTCACTCACCAACATGATCTCTAAAGAAATTGATATATGCATTCACACTCATACACTCATGATTACGCACCTGCTATATAAATATGTTACATATGGGAAATGCCGGGTTCTGGGGAAATCATTAGAAACGCATTACAAACAAACCCCTTTTCTACTTACGCAAGTAGATGTAGATTTTACTGGTGCCACCTTTCTACTTGCCTGCTTTTGTACATATTAAATGTCAAGTTATTTTTATAAATTTTAGGGAGGTACCAGCAATGGCTGACGCCTCTTCTTTCCTATTGTGTGTGGCAGGCAAATAGCCTGCAGTTCAGTAGCCGCTCAGTATATACATGCTTCCTGGAGATAGAGTTTATACTAGACGGTATGAATTACTTGTCTCAGTTTTTGTTAGATGATGATGTAAATGCTATCTCTTTTGTATCACACTTTGGGATATATGTTGTAATGGAAGATCCTTGTACATATTGTAACTTGATATGAATATTAATGAAAAGAAAATTTTGGTGGCATTGTCTCTTTTACTTTGTGGTTACGTTGTGGATGTGAATGTCATGTGGATAATTAGCCGCGCGAAAAATTTTCCCTGTTTTTCTACAACTTCTGCGATCAATGTGAATGAAATATTGCGAATTTTGTCGTAAACGGGTACCCGTATCCTGAGGGCTTCACACTGACATTTCTAACTATGCTTTTCTCTACTTGGAATACTATACGAAAATTAATTGCAATTAGTGACATAAGTGATTATTGAATTTGAATGTCATATTTCCCTCTCAGACTCACGACAAGTCAGAGGACTGTCGCTATCCGAGAACTTAATGCGATCACAATTTTATATTACGAGTGTGTGTAGTGGGGTACCACTGCTTTGATACCATTCTGTGACCCCTCGCAGATCCAGATTACTTATTTATATGACATTTCGCAATATTATGTTCGATATCGATCACATTAGGTTACTGAAATTTAGGGAAAATTTTTCACGATTCGAAATGACATTCACAAACTACAGAAACAACAAGTGTCACCAATTCGCATTGCATTAATTTTCATATACAGCTACATGTAACAATAGAAACTGGCATCATGTACATATATCCAAAATATAACAGAAGAGAAGAAAAGCATAAACATTATCTTGTACATATACTGTAATATATGTACCATAACAGAAGCTGCAGGAGCTCAACGTCCAGCTGTCAATCTACTATTATGCATGCGGTTTTCTTGCCATACATGTTGGGAACAAGAGTAATGTTAACAAATGTTGGTACAATCAAAATTTATTAAAAATAAAACATGTATTTCAATGGTTTAAAAAAGAAACAAGTAGTATATGTATTGACATGGAAAATTTAATAAGCTACTTGCATGTAAATGAATTTTCAAGCTATTTTCTATGTATATCTCCTGTTCACCCAGCACCCTGTATATAACATTTTCATTTATTGATTATATGATCCATATGTAGGATATCATCTTTTTATCATTTATAACTCATGTTGATGGATCTTGGGATTGTAGATGATGAGTCCCTAATATGATTTTTGTCTATGTCAAATTCTCAAGCTTAGTGGATAGTCTGTGGTTTTGATCTGATTGTGACCTCAACACTATGACTCTAAGGCGTGAAGAATACCTTAGGGTTGGGATGCCTCCGTAGGCATGCGATGGAGTATAATATGTCCTAACTAAGTTCCCAACACATCCACTAGTTTTTCCTAACATCCATAGTAGTAGTTATAAATTCTGATTAAATGTCGATGATTGATGATGATTGGTGATTTTGTCTCATGTTCTTTTCCTAGCCATAACTTACTGACGGAACAATAAACAATCTCAAGAACAATACCAGCTCAAACTGAAACTAAACTCAACCGTAGTTAAGCTCAACTATAACCAATCTCAACTGCACCAGACAACGATCTCTTCTTCACCACCAGGACCTACTGGCGGAACAATAACTAAAACTCAAGTGGTGAGGAAGCCTCCTAAGAGACTCTTCGTCTCACCCTCCCAGTGAAAGTGCGGTACAGGAGAGGGCTAGGCACACTCCCAAGGTACGCTTCTGAGACGGAAGGGAGAGACTTTCCGGACTAAGTCACTTCAAAAAACTGGCCCAACCGGTATGAGAAAAAAGAGCGCTAAAAAACAAACCAAGGGTCCTCCTGCCTAGGCACCCTACTAAAAGACGGTCAGCAAAACTGGTCAAAATCCTGGATCTCAATGAAGCGTAAAAAACTGTGAGTTCATGTAAAAAACCGTAAAAAGGACTGGGATCCTAGACCCGCGTACCATGCGACCGCTTCCTTAACTGGGCTTCCTATCTCCGGCTTAGCTGAGGGTCACCGCGTCCTCGCACGGTCTGGTGTAAGGGGTCACCATGACCGGCACTATTAATTATTAGTCATTATTGATTACCAACATTTTCACTTTCTTGATTACTTATTTCTTTTCAATACTTTCGTCGTTGACTGTACAAATCTAGGTCTTTTTGTCAATAGTGATCTATAGTTAGTAGAGTATACCTATATATTTAATTCGTGGATATGATCGGTCCTTGTGATCATAGGTTATCATTTCTAAAATCATGAGTTTAATAGCTATTAATTGAATCCATGTTGTCGAGACAACTTCTAAATTCCCACCTAAGTGTTGCTCAACACATGTTGAGACTTAAGATTGTGTTTATTGTTTAGTCCAAAACTTAGGTAAATCAATTTACTAAAACATTAACTTTAGAATGAGTTCAAAAATATCTCTGCTTAATTATTCTTGGCAACAAGAAGACAAAGTGGATCAAGCTTCTCGAGCCTCAAATGCTCACATGCAATTGACATATGAAGGTTTGAAACAATGACTCAGCTTTTCAACTGATCTAGATTATATGGCCAAACATGTTGATCAAACATCAACTATATGGTCAACCATGTTGCTTAGACATCTGCGTCCTTTCGATATATCTCCTAAGTATGCAACTGCCATCGCTATTTCTGATCTATTTCCTCTTATTTCTAGCTATACCGCCGGATCCTATCCTATGGGTCAACCATGTTGCTCAGATTTCTGCTTCCTTTCGATATATCTCCTAAGTATGCAACTGCCATCACTATTTCCGATCTATTTCCTCTTATTTCTAGGTATACCACCGGATCCTATCATTAGAGTGAGGGGTATTGTTCCAGAGAGACTAGGCTGGAGAAAGCTCCGCATTGCTGGTATGAGCGCGCACATAGAGATTGCCATGGTGGAACACGAAGGACGGGGTGTTGACTGGAAAGGTCGAGTGTCAGAGATTACGGAGGAGGCACCTTCGGTAGAGACGATACTGAGAACGACCGTAGATCCGTTTTGCCATTCCTCGGGAGGCGGACCGACGCAATCAACGAGGGTGACCCCTCTTTTCCGGCATGAAATCCATTTCGGGGCGTTCAAAGTGGATCGACCTTTCCACTTCCCGAATTTGGGGGCAGGCACCATTATTAAATCTCCATCGATAGTGGCTGGAGGGGACCCAGACGTTGACGTGGCGTTGGGAGTGTTTGCCCATTCTGCTTGGCAAGTTTTGTCTGCCTATTCAGACCCTCCTCCGTTTACTTACTCGGACCAGGTGGGTTTACCTTTTTTGGTGACCAAAACAGGGGTCCGAGAGATTTGCTATAACTGCCCGAGCGATGTCCGGGGGGCCCTTTCTCATTGGGGCTGGAATATGATTCCTGGATCCACTTCAGCCTGGAACCCGAGCAAGCCTCTTGTCGTTAGAAGAAGTGACAGAATCTGCCTGTTACACCGAACTGGGGAGCCGAGGGGAAGACCTTGTTGGAGGGGACGATCTTCTTGGAGGTCGGAGGGGGTAGACAACAGTAGAAATAAATAATTCCTTTTTTCTTTTTTGAAAGGGGATCCCTAGGGCTCTTTATATAGGTGGAGAGTCCTAGGGTTACAATTCACTTAGTGTATGAGATGACTAATCTACCCCTAGGGTTTATGGGTAGAGTGCTTTACAATATGACTAATCTACCCCTAGGGTTTGTGGGTAGAGTAATTCTCAACACTCCCCTTCAAACTGGAGCATATATATCAATCATGCTCAACTTGTTACAACATTTTTCGAATTGTATGCGTGCAAGTGGCTTGGTGAATATATCTGCTGTCTGATCCGAGGAAGGTACGCTTTGAGTACGAAGTAGCCCTTTCTGTATCAAATCTCTGGTATAGTGGCAATCAATTTCCACATGTTTGGTGCGTTCGTGGAACATAGGATTGTTGGCTATATGCATTGCTGCTTGGTTGTCGCATCTAAGTTCCATGATATTTCCAGGAGTCATATGAAGATCGGTAAGTATAGACTTGACCCACACAAGTTCTGCTGCAGCTTGAGCCATGGCTCGGTATTCACTTTCAGCACTTGAGAGAGAAACCACAGCTTGTTTCTTGCTTCTCCACATAATCAAATTTCCTGCAAGATAAGTGCAGAACCCTGTAGTAGACTTTCTATCAATCAGGCTACCTCCATAGTCTGCGTCTGAATACGTCATGATGTCAAAGCTATTTCCTTTGGTGAATAGTAGTCCTTTTCCTGGAGATGATTTGATGTACCTTAAGACCATCATGCATGCATCATAGTGAGCTGAAGTCGGTGAGTCCATGAACTGGCTAAGTTTTCTGACTGCAAGAGCGATATCTGGTCGGGTGATGGTAAGATGTAGTAGCTTACCCACTAGACGTCTGTATCTACCACTATCCTCAACATCACCTGCCTCGTAGATGCGTCCCTTGGGATCCATGGGTATCTGAGCTGGCTTGGATCCTAGCATCCCGGTTTCTTGGAGGAGGTCAGTAGCGTACTTTTGTTGAGACATGACAATTCCTCTCTTGGATCTTGCTATTTCAATCCCTAGGAAATATCTTAAAGGTCCCAAGTCCTTGATCACAAATTGTCTCGCCAGTTGTTTCTTTACTTCTGCAATACCGTCCTGGTCATCTCCTGTGAGAATGATGTCATCCACATATACCAGCATTGCTACAGTTCCTTTTCCATTCTTTCGTATGAATAAAGAATTATCTGCTGAAGATCGAATGAGGCCCAGATTCTCTAATGCTTCTGATAGTTTTTGAAACCATGCGCGAGGGATCTGTTTGAGACCATATATGGCCTTGCGTAGTAGACAAACCTTCTGACACTCCCCTTGAATCTCGAACCCGGGTGGTTGTTGCATATACACAATTTCTTTGAGGTCACCATAAAGGAATGCGTTTTTCACATCTAGTTGATGCAAGGGCCAATCAAGCTGTACTGCAACTGCCATGAGAATTCGTAGGTGGATAGACGGGCTACTGGCGAGAAGGTATCAAAGAAATCAACACCATAAGTTTGCGTAACCCCTTTGGCCACAAGCCGGGCTTTATAGCGAGAGATCGATCCATCTGGATTGTATTTCATCGTGAAGACCTATTTGGACCCAACAATTTTATTATCTCTGGGAGGATCCACAAGTATCCAGGTGTTCCGAGAGATCAAGGCAGACATCTCTTCTTCCATTGCAAGGCGCCATTTTGAGTCTCGAATGGCCTCTGTATGAGTACGAGGAATAATGGTACTCGAGATGGCTTGGGCAAACTGCCTGTATGTAGAGCCGAGTCCGGAGAAGGTTACAACAACAGAAATTAGGTGCTTTGTACTGTATCGTGATGGACATTGTCTGGTTCCCTTTCGAAAAGCGATAGGTATGTCACCTGGAGCTTCCCTTGGGTTGGCGGAGACACTTGCATCTGCATCTGTGGCTACAGTTTGTAAATACTCAGTCGAGGGACATACCTGAGGAGATGGTGCAGGTGCAGAAGGGGGGTAGTCATCCTGAGGAAGAGGAATAGGAAGAGGAGAGGTGGTGACTGGGGGAGGCGATACATGAGTGCCAGATCGGGGAGTAGTAAGGGAGAGACTCAAAGAAAGTACATCAGCACTTATGTAGTGTCTCTTGGAGCGTGGGTCGTAGCACCGATAACCTATCTGATTTCGAGCATATCCCAAGAAAATACATTTGACTGCTCTAGCCGATAGTTTATCCCGACCGGGATCAAGAATATAAACGAAGGCGACACAACCAAAGATTTTTGGAGGGTACAGGAAATATGGCCTTTCCTGGAAAAAGAATCTCAATAGGTATCTGCTCGTCAATGGGAGTAGAAGGCATGCGATTAATAAGATATGTGGCAGTTAGTACAGCATCACCCCAATATGTAGATGTCACATGATAGTCAATGAGTATTGTGCGAGCGATATCAAGAATATGTCTATGTTTACGCTCTACTACTCCATTCTGCTGGGATGTATGAGGACAGGTGGTTTGATGCATAATGCCTTGAGATGCTAAGAATGATTGCATGTCATGCGAGACTAATTCCTTAGTATTGTCAGATCTTAGGATTTTTATGGTGGTACCGAACTGATTCTTTATTTCATGTATGAAATGAACAATGATTTGGAAGACATCAGACTTATTTTTCATTACGAAAGACCAAGATACACGAGAAAAATCGTCTATAATAACCAAATAATATCTATTTCCCAGTTGATCAGGATAACGACTGGGTCCCCATATGTCAAGATGAACAAGTTCAAATACACTACTAGAATGAATGGTACCCGACGAAGGAAAAGAACTCCGGTGATGTTTCCCCAGTTGGCAGGCCTCACACTCTAGGTTGACAGTGGGAGGAAGCTAGGGAAGAACTCATCGAAGCTTGTGAACGGAAGGATGACCCAGACGTTGGTGCCAAAGGGCACCGGAGGATGCAGAGAAGGTGGTTCCAGAGAAAGCGATAGGTCAGAGGAGTGGACCAGGTGATATACTCCCCCTTCTTCACGGCCCGCACCAATCGTCCTCCCAGTTAGTATGTCCTGAAACACACAAGATATAGCGTCAAATATTGCTATACAGTTGAGCTCTTTGCAAATCTGGCTTACTGAGAGAAGACTGATGGGAAAATCCGGAACAAATAAAACAATGTTGAGTCTGATATTAGGAGTTAGATGGGCGTCGCCTTTTCCTTTTATTTGGGAAAATCGTCCATCAGCAACCTGTACAGTCCGTCCAGGGGAACATTACACATCTGTTGTATGAGAGTTCGTTCGCCACATAGATGGGTGGAAGCACCTGTATCAATCAACCATTCTGATTTTGTAATTCTATTGGCAGACGCGATAAAGATACCTGATCGTGCCATTGCTGCAGTGTCTGTAGTATTGTCCTGATATGAGGTAGAGGACTCGGGCGATTGCAACCTGTTGAGACGCTGCATCAGATCATCGAAGTCACGTCTAGGGACCTCCACAAGAGGATTATCTCCTTCTTTGGCCATTCGAGCATTAGGAGTAGGGTACCCCTGTTTACTGTAGCATACAACTTCTGTGTGACCAAATTTATGACAGTAAGAGCATTGGATGGTGTTACGACCTCGCCCAGGAGTGAAGCGTCCTCGACCACGGCTTCTGAAAGAGCCTCGACTTCCTTGTCCAGATGGGGCAGCGAGGGCATAAATTTGCCCTTGATCAGTGCCTTTTGCACTTGTAGGAGGAATAGTAAGGCGACTCAGAGTACTGTAGGCTTCTTCAATGGTGGGGAGAGTGGCCGCTGTGATCATTTTATTACGAGCAGCCGAGTAGCCTGAATCGAGTCCAGCAAGAAATATAAGGACGACCATCTGTTGGCCATGTTGTTTCTGAGTTGGACATGTGCAGCCTGGAATACAAGCATTATATCGCTCAAAAAGGGATTTTAAGAGAGAAATACTCAGGTAGTGAGCGTCCTGCTTGCTTCATGTTGAACATGTCAAAGTACATCTGATACATCCTAGTTGAATTCTTATCCTGACCATATGTGGCTTGAAGAGAGGTCCACATATCATGGGCAGTGTTGTAGTATACGAGTTCATCAAATATCCGGTCATTGACACTGACCATAATCCAATAACTGACCATTCCTTCTTCTTTGTCCCAAGTTGCATTTTTGCCTGTCTTTTCAGCAGGTTCTGACTCCAGAAGAATGTGTTTCTTATCGTATCCTCGTACGATCATGAGGAACATGCAGGACCACTTGGGGTAGTTGGTGTCGTCCAATTTAGGGATCGACCCAAATGAGGGTAGTCGAGTGCTCCCTCCATCCTATCCTGGTAATGTCACATCTGATTGTGACATGGTGACAGAAGAGATCAGACCTGCTGTATTAAAAAAATAAAATAGGGAAAACAACTCGTCCCTAAATTATGGTAGACGAAGGTTGAACGATGGCATGCGTGCATGCCGGAGGAGCTGGAGGAGATGAGAGCCGCAATCAAGCTCTGATGGAGTCGATGTCGAAGAGCCGATGAAAAACTAGACCCGCAAAAGCTACGAGGCACTCGCAGCCTGTGGCGGGAGTCGAGAACGTCTAGCACGTGGAGGGAAGACCCGCAGGTATGTGGCTGTCCAGGCTGATAGGGCTGGAGCCGCGTGGAGAGGGTGCCGCAGGAAGGCCGGGGGGCGCTCTGGAGGCGCGAGTTGCGCTCTACGGGATGACGCGCGGGAGGAAGCTTTGTTGGCATGCTCGGGGGGGGGGGCTCTACGAGGTAGCGGGTGGGTGGGGGGGCCCTCTGCGGGGTAACGCGAGTTGGGGATTTGGGGGGGGGCGCTGCGAGGTAGCGGGTGGGTGGGGGGGCCCTCTGCGGGGTATCGCGAGTTGGATTGGGGGGGGGGTTGGGATGGGTGGGAGGCAAGGGGTCCGGGGTCCGCACGAGGGGGGATTGGGATGGGTGGGAGGCAAGGGGTCCGGGGTCCGCGCGATGCTTAGCGGGGGGGGGGGGGGGTGGATGGGGCGATTGCGATCTGGAAACTGGGGCGGGGGCGATCGGTGCTGGGGGCGGTTGGGGGAAGGGGGCCGGGAGGGGGGATCGCGCGAGGTTCAGCGGGGGATTGGGGGGATAGGGAATCGGGGCGATGCTCAACCGGCGGGGGGCGATTGGGATCGGGAAACTGGTGGATTGGGATCGTAGGCGGTGGATCTGCAGCGGGCGGGAGGGGGGGGTGTGGCGGCGGGCGGGGGGGGGGGGAGGGGGCGTCTGATACCAAGTAGAAATAAATAATTCCTTTTTCTTATTTTGAAAGGGGATCCTTAGGGCTCTTTATATAGGCGGACAGTCCTAGGGTTACAATTCACTTAGTGTATGAGATGACTAATCTGCCCCTAGGGTTTATGGGTAAAGTGCTTTACAATATGACTAATCTACCCCTAGGGTTTGTGGGGTAGAGTAATTCTCAACAACAACTGTCTGGAGTGGTGGTGCACGGAGGAAGCTAGGGGTAAGGCGGGGGCAAATCGTAGTTGGTGGAGGGGGCAATGAGGGAGGGGAAGCAGGAGGAGAATGCGAGCCGCTTGGGACAGGGTTGTAAGCTCACAGAAATACCTGGCAGTGACGAAGAGCCCCAGGGACTGTAGGATGGAACTTTGAGGTTTGGAACATGCTATGTGAGGAAGACTACCCGGGAGAGGAAACTGAGGAGAGCGCGATGCTAGCGGAGGCTGAGCAGGAGGAGAATGTACAGAACCCGAAGCTTGCCGTAGCGGCTTTTCACGCCAGTCAGAATTGGTTTCGCGTATTGGACAGGACAGTGGCAGAGCGCTTGGGGCTGGTTCCACCTAAGAAGTTAAAGTAGGTGGTAAGTGAATGAAGATCCTTTCCTAGAACGTTAGGGGGCTGGGTCGGCCCGAGAAAAGGCTGGGGGTAAGGAACCTGATATCGGGATGCTAGCACTGATATCTTTCTGCTACAAGAAACGAAACTCTCCACGGGAGTGAATGAGGCGAAAAGGGGGATGGACGGTGGTGGTCATTTTGAGCTCGACGAGCGGGAGGCGCAGTGCGCCTTGGGTGGTTTGATGACTAGCTGGAAGAAGGATGCTTCTGAATTGCTGAAGGAGTCCAAATCGTTGTTCTGTCTCTCGGTTTTGCTGCGGCGACGGACGGACGATCTATGTATTCGCGTCACGAACGTTTATGGACCAATTAACAACGAAAGGGGTACTCTGGCAACAGAACTTGAACAATTGGGTAGTAGAAGTGCGGTTGGGATCTGGATCATTGGGGGTGACCTCAATGTTACTTTGCTCTCGGACGACCGGCCGCAGAGAGGAGGCGATGGGGACCTGTGCTCGAAGGAATTCCGTAGGGTGGTACACAGTTTGGGCCTGTCAATTATCGATGCTGCTGGCTGCGCTTTTACCTGGCGCAACATAGGATCGCGTTCCAGGCCGGACATATTTTTGCTCTCTCCGGATGGTGCGGAGAGGTTCCCCTTTCGAGAGCATGGGCCCTTCAGCGGGCGCATTCGGACCATACACCGATCCTATGGTCGTTTGGAGAGGAAAGGAAAGCATGTTCTTTTTTTGTTCTGAGAGAAGCTGGCTACTAGAGGAGGGCTTCAGAGAGACTATGGCAGACCATTGGAGATGGTTTACAACAGAGGGCTCAACGGTTTCAAAACTGGCGGCTAAGCTCAAGTCCATGAGGTCTTTTCTTACCTCCTTTGGGAGGGAGGTGAGGGTAAGGCGAAGAGCTAAGAGGGCAGAGGCCCAGGCCGAAGTTACCAGGCTGGATGGCTCGGAGGATGACAAGGGGCTCCTTGAGGAGGAGGTTAAGAAGAGACAGGGTCTCCTAGAAGAACTTTTGTTGGAAGACAGAAAAGAAGAGGTGGAGTAGTGGCAAAGGTCCAGGCAGAAATGGCTTAAAGTAGGGGATGCCAACACAAGATTTTTCCATTCCATGGCATCAGGGCGACGGAGAAGAAACTTCTTACATGAGATCGAGGTCAGAGGGGTACGCGCTTCGGGAGAGGCGGCGATTGGGAGTGCCTTGCAGGGCCATTTTGTTGAGGCGACACGAAGGCTAGGGGGAAGTGGTTGGGGAGAGGGGTGGAAACCTTGTCAGGCACACAGGAAGGGAGTCTGGCGGTACCTTTCTCGGAAGGGGAGGCGAAGAAAGCGGTTTGGGACTTGAACGCGGAAGGCGCCCCTGGTCCAGATGGCTTCCCGGTGTTGTTCTATCGTGAGTTCTGGGATTTATTGAGGGGGAGATGTTGGATGTGCTTAACGAATTCGGGCGATGGCAATAGAAGCTTAGAGAAGATCAACCAGGCCTTATTGTTCCTGCTACCCAAGAAGGACATCCCCGTGAGGGTGGAGGACTTTAGGCCTATAGCCCTCTCCAATGCAATTTACCTCATATTGGCAAAGATTATGGCGAATAGGCAGAAGGAGGTTCTGGACTCGGTGGTGCTACAGGGCCAGTCAACATTCATCCCAGGGAAACAGATGATAGATGGTTTAGTGATGGCTTCAGAGATTTGCCTAGTCTGGAAGAGGACAAAGACGAGAGGAACCAAATTCCTAAGTAATACCTTGGATTTACTTAAATTCCTAGGTACTACAAAAAGTTTTTTTTACCCGAAAGCTATATAGGTGTCGCATGTTGAACATGCTACACCTAAGAAGTTTTTTTTACCTCGGAACAGCGGCGATAGCGCATCTTCAAGATGCGAGATATACTGATATCCTTGGATATCCACTGGAATAGTTCCAGGAACTATCCCAGATAGCGCATGTTGAACCTGCGCCATTTGAGTATCTTCCTGGAACAATTCCAGGAAGTATCTCATATAGCGCATGTTGAACCTGCGCCTTTGAGTATCTTTCTGGAACAATTCCAGGATGTATCTCATATAGCGCATGTTGAACATGCGTCATATGTGGTGCTCCCTGGAACGATTCCAGGAAGTTTCCCATATGACGCATGTTCAACATGCGACATGGGAGCTTCTGCTTGGAAAAAATATAGTATTTTTTGCAGATTACCTTGCTTAAATATGGGTCATATATTGATGCACACACATTCACGGAGATACATTTTTATATGACATGCACACACATTCACGGAGATACATTTTCATATTGATATATATCGATGCACATTCACGGAGACACATTCAGGATATATATTGATGCAAAAAGACAATAACACAAAATAGATATATTGAATTGTCCACAGAGATACATTTTCATACTTGCATTATATTAACAACTACAACATGCACAACTCAATGCTTTCTCCTACGCTGATATGTTCTCGTTATATTACGGAGATGGAATGGTAATAATCGGTTCGTGTCGTCTATCATTTCGATTTGTGAGGGTCTTGCACCGTCTTCGTCGAAGGTAGGCATCAGTGGCGGTGTGAGCGTGCAGTAAGTGGGCTGCGTTTCTCTAGTGTCCATGCCATGCCTCAACGATGCATGCGGTGTTGGCATGTCGTCATGTGGTCGCTCGACAACCGGTGTGACAAAGTCGCTCTCCAATTCCGTTGACGTAAGATCTTCATCTGCCCCAGCTGCAGGTTCGTTGTCCACGGGTTCCGCTACCGGTTCACGCGCTCTTCCCCGACCTCTTCCTCTTCCTCTTGCTCTTCCTCGCCTTGCCTCCGCCTGAGCCACATCAGCATGGTCTTCATATATTGTGACGGCATCTGCAAATTGAAATGCCAACCATTGTTCTATTTTCGCTTTTACCTGTATCGCAATCTCGCGGCATTCCTCGTGTCCAATATCATATATCCGGCCCCACTTGGCGAGCTGCATCGAAGGAAAAAAAAACATATCGGTTAATTTGATGGAAACTTCTTTAAGTAATTTACAACAAAGTATGCCAGAGCACTTACGTTGCTTGCCAAAGTTGCACCTAGCCGTCCAATAAATCTTCTTGTGATCATCCTATACCATTGCTTGTAAGCGGGCATCGTGAAGATCCCATTGGACTGATCGACCGCAACGACTCTGTCTTCCTGCTCCTCCCATTCGACTATATACAACCAATGCTTCGTCCTCCAATCCACATGCACCTTTCCCCTCAAGTCGATGGCGTGGAGGTCTTGGAAGGTAAAGCAAGGTTCTGGAATGTCCTGTCGTCCGCCAAATTATCGCAGAATTCGGTCCGGGAAGTAATACTCCACAATGTGGAAGTATATCAAGGGTACACAGGCCCTCAATATGCTTTCTCCTTCAAGACAGATGGCAGGGAGACTTGCGCGGATTTCATCGGTGTACGGCGTCCACAACACCTGCATGGGAAAAATGTATTTAGATACATAAATTTTTTGGGTTGAAATTGAATTAATTTGTGTATGCAAAATTACCTGCTCGGGTGATTGCATATCAAAAGCATCGCGGTATGATCTGACAACGTGTGTAGGCTGTCGACGATACGCAAACGTCGTTGCCCAACGAACTCCTAACGAGCGCCCGTACTAATGTCTGCCTTCCCTCACAACAGGAGCAATGTGGGGGAAATGCTCCCATGCCCATAGCTGCAGCAGTATGACCGACCCTCCAATCTCCTCGGTCGCCATGTCCGCCGCTAAACATAGGTGTCTATATAGATACGCAAGTACGACGGATCCACAGCTCAAAGTCCCAGAGTACTTCAGATCGTGCATATGTGATAGCGCAATAAGAGAAACCAATGATCCTGACTTATCTGTGAATAGTACACCACCAAGCAACTGCAAGATGTAAGCACGGGCATGCCTCTGTAAGACCACCTCCCCTGCATCTTCTGGCAATTCTGCAAAATGGGTGACTAACCAACTTGCTAACACCCTGTTGCCTACGATCTTGGATGGAAGAGTCCTTACACCCAACAGCTTCTCGTACGTATCCGCCCATGTAGCTCCAGGTGTAGTCTCCCCCGTAACAACAGGTCCATCAATCCGTAACCCAAGGATAAACGCGACGTCTTGCTAGGTGATGGACATCTCTCCACTGGCCATGTGGAAAGTGTGTGTCACGGGCCTCCAGCGTTCAACCAAAGCCGTTATCAAATGCCAATCTAATGTGATGAATTCCAGCTCAGATATGCAATTAAAGCCTGCCTGAGCTACATATGACTGGAGTCGATCATCTAAAGGAATCCGATGAACATGAGTCTCCCGACGGCGACAACGTAACCATGAAGATTCCTGCAAGATAATTGTTATAACCAAAACGAGTAAAGAAAAATATTTTAAAAGACTTACATCTCCAACCCAGATACGACATGAACGATGTCGCTCTGAAGAGTCAAAACAGAAGGGTAAAGTGGGCTGGGATCCATCTGCAATTTAAAATAAGTATTGTTATCAAACTTTAAAAAAGAATATACGAAACTGAATTAATTATGATGCAAATTAAAGGAAAAAGAAGCATACTTACTTGAAACAGGTTATTTTCGCTTGTTGTGACCAAGACCACCACAACTACCACATTTATTTTTATTTCTACCTGTTGTCTACGCATTAGAGGTGGATGCTTGAGAATTTCTTCCGCTTTTATTTGGATATCCACGGTGTGTGTGACCCAGTACGCCACAAAACGAACAAGTATTGTGTCAGATCACATCTCTAACATACATTTCATTGTGAACTCTTGTTATACGAGGTCGACCTTTCCCGCGCTTACGCTTCGGGTCAGGACGTAGTTCTGGATAGTCTAAAGGGGTCCATGATTTCCGATCACTGATGGGAAAGAATTTGCCCCATACACTTTGAGTTGGTTGTGCCACGTGTACCACTCTCCAACATATGAATCCACTTCTGCTCGACGGTTAGAAATGACCGCAATGGCGTGGGAACATGGTATACGGAAAATTTGCCACTTATTACATGTGCATTTGTGTTGGAGCAAATTGACTGTGTATTGTTTGCGACCGTGTGGACCATACTGCATCCGTCGAACACCATTAGAAACCTCGAACAGTATATCCGGCTGCCTTTGTATATGTGTAATTGTGTGCCCGTTTGCAGCTGTACTCCAACGGTTCAACTCTGTTTATGCGTAATGCGTGAATTTGCGACCTGCAGCAATGGCTGCGCTTGCCTCTTCAGCATGCTGGTTAAAGTATGCCACACAATTATAGAAAGTCTTCTCGATCAATGCAGAAGTTGGCAAGCAACGAGCATATTTGAGAACTGCATTGTAGCTTTCACTTAAATTTGTAGTCATTTGACCAAACCTATAACCACCGTCGTAAGCCAAGGTCCATTGCTCACGACGACAATCATGAGTCGAAAACAATCTACCCACTTCTGTGTTCCACTCTTGTAATTTCCTCATGAAGTAAGCAAACTTTCTATTAGTCGTCTGCAATGCTGCTGCTTGAACCAACGCTTTTATGTAGCCGTTCTTGAAAACGCTATTGAAGTTGCTTGCAACATGCCTAGAACAGTTACGCTAATATGCAAAAGGTTCTAATAAGTCCACATTAGAATCTTTCATAGCGGATTTTATTCCAGAATTCCGGTCGGAAATGATACATATTGGCCCAGAGCGCATGCCGATTACCCTGATACGTACCAACGATTGAAACCACTTCCGTGAAGGATCGGATTCCTCGTCAACAATTCCGAACGCAAGGGGAACAATATGTTTATCCCCATCAATCCCGCAAGCAAATGCGCAATTTCTGTTTGTACTTCCCATACAAATGTGTCCCATCAATACTAATCAAAGGGCGACAATATTTGAATGCCTCGATGGAAGGCCCAAATGCCCAAAAGCATCGTTCAAATCTGCGGCAATGGAGTTTCCGAGGATTAGGATGGTCGCTGTACTCAATATCAATTTCAGTACCCGGAATGGCAGCCTTCATTGCATGCAATAGATAAGGCATTTCTAGCGTATGACTTCTTCCAATCACCAAATACAATTCCGATTGCCTTCCTCCGAGCATACCAAGCCCTTTTCTTCGTAACTCAGTAGTTGTACAATTCGTGGATGTGACGTCTACAACTCGAAACACGAACATTAGGATCATCTCTCACAAGAGTTAGCAACGATCTGGACATGAATTTGTAGTCCAACTGAGGGTGATCCTGATTAACTGTAGGGTTTATGCAAGTGTGTGCTCCAACAACCTTCGAACTCACCAACAATCCATCAAATTTTCTAAAATGTCCTCGTAAATACCAAACATCCATTCGATCTGTGTATGCAAAAAACTGACCATATCAAGCTGGTGGATTCCTTCACAACGAAGTCATAGTGTGCCAGAATGTGATACTTCTTTACAGCATAAATCAAATCTTCCATACATTTGAAGGTTCTACCCTTTCGTATTTCGTCAACGACACCATCAAGTCGAGACTTGTTTCGAATGTGCTCTTCATAGGTTGAACGAGTATTGGATCCTCTAACCCCAAAAAAGGGTAAGCGGGGTACAATCTGCTGCGTACTTTGTTCATCAACTCGGATCTCCTCGTCTACCACATTATCGTCGACATCTTCACTACCTTCTTCAAGGTCATCATCGGTTCCCCAATGGATGAAATCATCCAAAGCATGATTAACCTCTCGCAGCAACGAGTCACTCATGCGCCATTCCTGATCCGTACATGGCTACGTTATAGGCGCATCAGTGTCAAAGGAGGGTTCCACGCTAGGGACAACTGTTGGTTGTATGTTAGGGAAGATTATTGGTTGTGTGCTACAAACAACTGTTGGTTGTGTGCTAGGGACAACAGACGGTCCCGTGTTAGTCACAACATTGGGGACTTCACTCACATATACATCTTCAACAATAATGTCAGTAGGCATCGATTTCCCAATGGTCCGAGCATACACAAGAACTGCATGCACATCGTCATCATCGACAAGAGATGAAAATGATGGTTCTTCTCTTGGGCCTCGAGGGATGCGATGTAGTAATGGGATTTTTTGACTATTGTCATCTTGGTTGAACTTACGGTAAACCAAGTTTAACATCTCATCAAACGTCACATTAGGCATTAATACAAACCCCCGTACGCTGGTCGTCGAACCGCCAATAAGTGTACCCTTCAAATGAAACATATAATACAACGGCTCCATTCCGACCTAATACGTGACACAACGTAAAGTAGACTAAATACATTCATTAATTGAAGAATACTATGCATATTATATAAACAATAATCTCAAGAAAAAAAATTACCAAGCGTCAAAGTGTTGTTCAACGGCTAAGCCCTAATGGGAGGCGGTGGCGGCTAGGACGGTGTCGACGAAGGAAGCTATGGAAAAAGAGTTTTCCGCGAGGCTAGGAGTGATCAAAATATGCCTTTGTGAGAGAGGGGGAGGTCAAGGTCGGCGGGTGGCGAGTGGGAGGAGTGCAGGCGTCGAAGGTGGCAGCGGTCCTCTGGCTATCAGATTGCGTGGGGGGGAATGCGATGGCCGCGTTTCTTATTTAGGCCCTAAATCGCATATTCAATATGCATCTTATAGCTTGCATCTTGAAGATGCGCTATCGCCGCTGTTCTGAGGTAAAAAAACTTCTCAGGTGTCGCATGTTCAACATGCGACACCAATGTAGCTTTTGGGTAAAAAAACTTTTTGTAGTACCTGGGGATTTAAGTAAATCCAAGGTACTACTTAGGAATTTGGCTCAAGACGAGAGGGGCTCTATGGAAGATTGACTATACAAAGGCTTATAATTGTGTCAACTAGAGGTTCCTGTGGATGTCCTTATGGAGGAGAGGCTTCCCGGAGGAGTAGGTAGATTGGATGAAGAGGTGTGTCACTACCTCCTACTCTATCCTAGTGAATGACAAACCTGAGGGAGGCTTCTTTCAACCACAGCGTGGGGTGAGTCAGGGGTGTCCTCTGGCCCCAATGTTGTTTGTTCTGGTGGCGGATGCTTTGGGGGTCCTCTTTAGACAGGCCATAGAGGAGGGATGGTGCGAAGGGTTTTGTAAGGAGGACATTTCTATCCTGCTTTTGCAATACGCAGATGATACGATCCCTTTTCTGGGAGGCACAGAGGGTCAGAATGCTAACGCAGCGCAACTGGTGGAGATTTTCGGCAAACTTTTGGGGCTGGAGATCAACAAGAGTAAATCAACTGTCATTACATTTGGGATTAAACGAAGTGGAGCGATTGAGAGTTGTAGAGGTGATTGGATGCCCATTAGGGGACCTTCCCATTCATTATCTGGGGTTGACGTTGGTATGTGTAACTCAGGAGCGCAGATTGCGACGAGGTGGTGCAGAGGATGGAGCAGAGGCTGGCAGGCTGGAAAGCGATCACTTTGTCTAGAGGGGGAAAGTTGGTGTTACTGAAGTACGTACTCTCGGCTATACTCATCTTCTTCTACTCCACTAGACTGATGCCGGTGGGGGTTAGAAGAAAGATAAAGTCATTGATGAGGAGGTTCTTCTGGTCCGACGGGAAGCAACATGGTACTGGAATCCACTTGGTTAGTGGGAATGAGATTACGAGAGGATGCAATGACGGCGGACTTGGAGTTCACGATGTGGAGTGTATAAGCAAGGCACTCATTTTAAAATGGGTGATCCGCATTTGAGGGCTTTCCACCTTGTTGGCTGCTAGACTGTTGAGGAAAATTTATGGAGTCAGTGGAGAACTCGGGACTAGAAGAGTACGATATGAATCACCGATATGGGCCAACATCTATGAGGTTTTACCATCGTTAGCGCCCAAACTCAGGCCTAAGGTGGGCGTTGGCCACCTTTTTAGATTATGGAGGGATGAGTGGACGGGGGAGGGCAAGTTGGAGGACAGATTTCATCGCCTCTTTCCTTTAGCATATTCGAAAGAGGCTACACTATCGTAGCTGGCGGATATGGGAACGTAGTCACCGCTATTCTTGACGGATCTTTCTGACCAATGCCTGGAGCATTACCTAAAGATGCAGTCTGAACTTCCACCATCGGGGGACTTCACACGGGACAGAGACCATTTCGAGTGGATGGGGAAGAAATTCTCAGTGAAGAAAGCTTATAAGGAACTGAGGCAGAGGGAAGAGGAGCAGGATGGAGAGATGTGTCAGGACTTGAGAATAGTTTGGGCGTCGAAGATCCTGAACAGAGTGAAAGTTTTCCTTTGGTGCTTGAGAAGAGACCGCTTGTGTGAAAGGGCGCAGAGGGGAAGACTGTTGGGTCTGAATGACACACATTGCGATAGATGTGAGGAGGCGGAGGAGGACTCTGACCATTTGTTCTTCAAGTACACATCATCTAAACGGGTTTGGAGAGAGGTCGGGCTATCCTGGGTTGGGAGCGCAGGGACAACAGAGTTCTGCAGATCAATACGGATGATTGACATCAATTCTCATGATGATTGTTTGAAGCCTTATGCTGTTCTCTGGGCCATTTGGGCTGGACAAAACGATTTCATTTTTAAAAACCAGAGGTTTTATTACGAGAATGTAGTATCTCATTATAACGTGCTTTATAACACGTAGATCACATGATAATGTACTATATATTTTATTTTTAATGGAATTTCTTTGGCAGTGACCCCCACAGTGGGGGACCACCTGATTTACACTCAAAAAATCTATATCTATATATATTATAGTATGGCAAGGAGACGTCACAGTGTCTCCTACTTTTGGATATCTAACATTCAGTGATCAAATTTTCCTAGCAGTTCGTTCTTTGGCCAACTTTACTGTAAAATAATTTTTATACTCCCTATAATCATGCAAATAAATCACTACCATTAACAAATCACCTCCAGTGTAAAATCACATATGAAACCGGCATTCATCATCACTAATTCAAATCAGTAAAAACCAGATAGAATTAAGTGGAAATGCGAAATTGTATAACAATAACTTCAAAATTTTAAACAGTAACGATCTTTAAATCAATTGTTTTTAAACTAAATATTTAAGCAACAGTTCAGACATTCAGTCTCGCACAATTTTTAGTAACAGACCTTTTTGAGCAAATCAAATCTTCAACAGTAATAACTTTTATTTTAAAATTTTTATTCAGACATCCAATTTCACACACACACACACACATATATATGAGGAAAGGGAGCTTACTTTGTGAAGTAGGTAACCTTACCTACTTCACATCCATTTTTAGCAAATTTTTTTATTTTTTTTGAAAAATGCTTCCGTAGATTTTGATAACTATATCCCTCTAATATGTCATTCAAATTTCGTCAGAAACAGAGACTCCTACGACCTCCATTCAGAACATGTAATTTACAACAATTCTAAGACCGTTAAAAATACATGTTCTGGATGGAGGTCGTAGGAGTCTTTGTTTCTGACGAAATTTGAATGACATATTAGAGGGATATAGTTATGAAAATCCACAGTGGTGTTTTTCAAAAAAATAAAAAATTGCTAAAAATGGATGTGAAGTAGGTAAGGTTACCTACTTCACAAAATAGGCTCCCTTTCCTCTTTATATATATTCAAGTACACATTTTTTTTAAAAAAATAGAACAATAGGCTTTTATATATTGTTAGAAAATATGAAGCGGAAGCAGAATCTGAGAATAAATAAATAAAATATGGAGGACCAAGATTTAACGTGGAACCCTTCTCCTTAAGGAGCGGGATGAAGCCACAGGAGAAGGCCTCAAGGGGCCAGGTTTGTCTATGACTTTTTCAATGGTTACAGGAGGTCTTGGGCTCCTTATATAGCCTCCACAGAGCCTCCAAGTCCCATCATTGGTAGATGTGGGACTAAACATTGGGATGTGGTAAATGGATCCTAGAGAGATCCATTTACCCTTCTACAACTCATATGGCGCACAACCAAATACTCCAACACTCCCCCTCAAGCTGGAGCATGCAATGCTCAGCTTGGACAAATAGAAAGAAACTCAACTTAATGCTACAGGACACTACGGACAATCTAAACTCACACGCACAACTGCTTCTGTTGAGGACGTTGCTTCTCATGCCGTGCTGGTGAGGAGGACGAACGGGCTGGAGTGTGAGTCTGCTGAATCTCCTCGTCGAAGAGCATGTGCTCTGAACTACGCCTGTCAGAGTCACTGCAACTGGAAATAAGTCTCCTCGTCGGAGAACTCTGACCAGCCACAATAATGTGGACAACTGCTCCATCTCTGAAAATGGCCGAACTGGAAAAGGCCGTGGAAGTGCAATCCTCATCAGAGTCCACGGTCGCTGGAGAATGGAGTCTGAAAGAAGTCTCCTCATCGGAGAACTGGGTCTCTCCCATCTGGCACAGAGAATGGTACACTACTCTGGAGTACCTATGATACCACATGAAAACCCTTGCCAACATGGCATAGGGAATGGTCCTCTACTCTGGAGTCCCTATGGCTCACATGAAAACTCTGGCCGACAAAACACGAGATGATGGGGACCACGACAAAAGACCGTGAGAACAGACAAAAGACCGCACACTCGTGCGTGTTTGAAACTGACTCAGAATCTGACGTCCAGTCTGAAAAGATCTCTATAGAGTTTGGAAATCGACTGGTCTGGAGAATATCTGAATCTGATATCTGAATCTGCAACAGGACCTGTGACTCTACATAATACTCCCCCTTTTTCCCATACTTGTCGGAAAATCAACATCGACAAATTTGGGAGAAGACAAAGAAATTGGGGAAAATAACATGAAACCAATTAAGCCGAACACATTTTTTTCTCGGCTTTTTCTTGCAATTTTCTTAAAATATATTTTTTTATAAATTGCATACGGCTTTTTTTAAGTGTATGCGCCTCTTCAAAACTCACATTTTTTTAAAGCCGTTCATTTTTTTAACGGCTTTTCCTTTCTCTTTGCTTTTTTTTAAGTTGTTTAATTTTTTTAACAGTTTTTCTCGCATTTTTTCCTTTTTTTCCCTTTTTTTACTGACCTGGGTTCCTCTCACGTTTTTTTATCTGTTCTCACGGCCCAAAGGGCCCAAACTTAGTAATATTTTTTCTTTAGGCCTGCTACCCCTTTTTAGGGTTCCCAATGTGGGAACCCTCCTTCGAATAAACCCTCCTTGGTAAATAGACGCCGCCCTCGATGGGGAGACCTGGTACTCGTGCACCGCCCAAGGGCTCCCCCCGTAGGGGTTCTGCTACTTGCTAGGAGCGTCGCCCCGACTGTGAGAGATGGAGAGGACCACCACCCCTCTGATGGGGCACGCACCACTAAAGGTTGCAGATCGCCCGCTTGGATACATCAGGCAGCGGCGCCACCAAGGGCAGCCGCCGCTTGGGTAGCGGCATCGACTGGGGGCGCGAGGGTCGCCTGGCGCCGCAGGATCATGGAGATCGAGCAGGGGGAGAACCTGGCTTGCTGGAGGGAACGCCGCGATGAAGGTCGAAGATTCTGGAAGGGAGCGTCGAAAGGCCGCCGAGATAGGGAAGGGCTTTCGCCTGGTACCTTGGTCGCGTGAAACTGGGTCTGGGATCTGATGGCACCCATCGTAGCTCGGGCTTGGAGTCGCCTGAGCGCCGCCAGTTTGATGGAGATCGGTGGCTTGCGCTAGGGCTCGCCGCACAGAGCGCCTGGACTCGGGGATGTCGCATGGAGCCATCTTCTTTGGAAGAGGTCGTCGCCGCCCCTGCACGGAATTTGGAGCAGCGCGTTTGGTTGGCTGCGGAGATCCATATCGCCTCCTGGATGCAAAGGGGTCGCAGCGGGGAGACTGGAGATGCAACATATATTAGGGTTTCATTCTAAAACCCTAGAATAAACTCTGGAACTTGGAAGAACGACGTGAGATCTGGAACTTGATGACTTGAATAGTACTCCTCCATCTTTAATAAAACAATCGAAGAACTAAATAATCGAATCTCGAAAAAAATCTTCAAGAACTCCTCGAGAAACGAACCCGCTCTGATACCATGTTAGAAATAGGAAGCGGAAGCGGAATCAGAGAATAAAGAAATAAAATATGGAAGACCAAGATTTAACGTAGAACCCTACTCCCTAAGGAGCAGATGAAACTGCGGGAGAAGGCCTCAAAGGGCCAGGTTTGTCTATTGACTTTCTCAATGGTTATAGGAGGTATGGGGCTCCTTATATAGCCTCCACAGAGCCTCCAAGTCCCATCACTGGTAGATGTGGGACTAAACATTGGGATGGGGTAAATGGATCTTGGAGAGATCCATTTACCCTCCTACAACTCATATGGCGCACAACCAAATACTCCAACATATATATATATATATACATATATATATATATATACAATAACAAGGAAGCCTTTTCCCACTACTTTCATATATATATATATATATATATTTCCATATAAATTAAGCAAAAAAATTAAGATCAAATCTAGAATTTCTAATTTTAGAAGTTTATTGCATTAAATAAATCACAAATTCCCAACAAAAGGAGGATCAATTGTAAGGAACACATGCATGACAACAAAGAGGGGCTAGAGATTATACGTATTTGGATCTCCAAAATGGAGATCAATAGCTTGCATGGATCTCCAGGAGCAAGGAGCAACAGCTTGATTGGCTTTGGTAGGAGGAGCAACAACTCCAATTGGGCTTTTCTAGCTGCTGGAAGCAGCAACAGGGGGTTGATTGACAGTTGCTTCAACTGAAGCAGAGGGGAGCAACAACTCCCAGCTGCTTTTAGAGACTCCAACAACAGTAGGGAGCAAGGAGGAGGGCTGGGGGCAACTCCAGAGCTGTTGGAGAACAGCTCCATCAGAGGAGAAAGAGTTCTGTTGGTCGGAATTAGAAGGAATTTGGGGCTTAATTTGGGGAAAAATTATGGAGAAAAAGAGAGAGACGAGGGCGTTATATAAATAAGGAGAGAAGTTGATGTTTGCCAAGTGAAAGGGAGAGAAAAGCCACTTGTGTTGGCTGTTGAGCTGCTGGAAAATTTTGAAATTAAACTTTATATATATATTTTAAACCTTTCTCTTTCTCTCGTATAGAATACCAAAGTATCCGATTCAGATGATCGACATTTCATTTTAACCGTCTCGAAATGACGATAAAAATGAGCATAATATTAATATACTTCTGGTCTATAAGATGAATCAGAAATTGTCGAGATACAGTATTGATTTACGATTAAATTTTGTGATTTTAAATTGTCAAACGATCTCCGATCGACGAACGGTCGATTTCGTTGGTCTTATTTTGTTGAGATGAATTTTATGATAGTCTTGAATCATTTTTACGGTTCTCAAATACATTACGGCTTTTCTGGTAGCATGCTTTTCGATGCGATCGATTTTTGATCGATTGATACCAAACGAATTTTAGTTTATGATCTCTGGATTGTTTTAGATGATTTAATATCTATCAATAGTTTTGTCGGATCATCTGGACCTTAATCGGGTCAGGTTCGAGTTATTCGGGTTCGGATGTCACATACTCCATGACCCCTTCTGACTTGCTAACTCTTACACAACCCTTGTGGTTAACTTGCATTCATTCGGCCATTAATTTGTATGGAATCCATTAAAAGGTGACGTTTCTACCCCTCATGTTGAATCAAAATACATGTTCCATCATATCTCTCTCCTCCCTCCAATCACCAAAAAATGGACACCACTTATTGCTATGGTGGTTCCTGCTGCTCCCCACATCGATATGATTGCTTGTGATCGGCAACAACAAAGAATGCCACCAGGGCAAGACCTGCCGAACTCTCTCAGGGTGGCAGCGGCGGGTCTCTGTCAGGCGTGCTTGTCGATGAAGTGGAGGAGGGGCAGGGTTGCCCATCGCTGGACCGTGATGGAGGTACCACAACACAGCTGGTGGGGGGGGGGGGCTAGTTGGGCACGGATTCGACGACAATTGGGGTGCTTGAGGAGCAGTGCACTTGGGGGGGGGGTTGCTATGATCGAGAGAATGATGAGGGGCTCGAAGCCATGGCTCAAAATTTCAATGTCATCATGGTGGAGAAAACACGACGATTATAATGGAAAGCTGCAGCCTCCGACCAGTTCACAACAGATGTGTGCATATATTAGCTAGCATGTCGACCACTATGCATAGTTGTCCGTGAGGGAAACCTTAAGATTTGCTGACCACATGCTGTGAGGTGCTGATGCCTTTGGTAAATACCCAAATCTCTCTGTTGCTTCCTGCAATATATAAGCCACGTATCCTTCCCATGAGAAGGAGCATCTCATTTGGCCAAAACAAGCAAGTATCACTCGGTGAGCTTCAAGTCAAAAGGTCCATTTGAAAACTAGTTCCTTCAAGATTTATATTACTAGGTGTTTCTGCAATGAAATTTCTGTTTTTTCCTTTGTTTTGCATGACCATACATGCTCTTCAGCGCACCCGGTGATATAAGAAAAACATGCTGTTAACATATTTGAAAAATGGAAAATAACATTATATAAGGCTAAACAAACGATCACTTGTCTAACATATAAGGGATCCACATCGATCAACTAGTCATTTATTTAGTTAATTTTTTTAAACTGCTGGATCAGTTGAGGAAAGTCATTAACTTAAGATCATCTAACTGATCTTTCGCACCTACAGACTAATCCTCCTTTCACTTGAAACAACAGTTTATAAGGGGCACCCAGTACCACCACTTGACCGATCATCGTAATTAGCCTGATAATGATAAATAAAGAATAAGAAGGAAATTGCAATCATAATATTTATACCTTCTGTATTTGGTAATGTGGATAACTGTTGGCCTGTGTTATTAGAAAAGAATGATACGATGTATACACTCCAACTATGTAGGGTCACCTTTTCCTACTCAGAGTACATCAACAAGACCGTCGTCCTTGTCCTCCTCATGGTTGCGGTCTTCATCAAGGAGGAGAACTCTGGATTGAAGCAAAAAGAATGCAACAAAAGTCTCCAGTCGATATCTATTGAGAAAAATGTTGTGAACCCAACTCCTCTTCCTCGTACGCATCGCCATCCAAGGTGGAAAGAGAAGACCCAAATACCGGATGATTAGTGGATGGGCTGTGGAGGGGGGGGGGGGAGAAAACGTTGCAACGTTGGATTCTTGATGTGCTTTAATTAAACCAAGAAGATTAACTCATGAAGAGTTAAATTGATGGCATGGGTCGTGGTGTAAGACGGTAAGTTTTCAGGGATCATGGGATAAATATGAAGATGTCAGGGGTTGCGGTGTAATTGTAAAATTTACAGTGACCATGGGGTAAAAATCCCAATAATAAAATGAATTTTCTTGCTCAATTTCTGAAGTTAGATAATTTTTTCTAATTAAAGAAACATAATATATTTACTGCAGATGCTTTGGTATTTCTTTTGTGATTCAATTGCACATTGATTTGAAGTAAATATTTTTTTATTTGTGTCGTGCATTATTATGCTAAAATTGTAGTTTGTTTCTGTTATCTACGTGTTTTGCTAGAAGTAGTTTCGATGAGTTGACTAAGCACCAGTTGTGTGTTTTTAAATTTAAAGAAAATGTCCACATTTATGGTGTCCGCAATGCATGAAACTTCTGAGTTTTTTAGTTGCTGAAAAACTTTTGCTTCATTTTATTGTCTTATGTGATAGTCCCTGTTTTGTATTGCAATGAGTTTTGCGTTTTCTGTTGATTTTTTCTCTTCCTACGTAGTTGACCTTTTCTATATAAATTATTGAAATCACTTGCTAATAGTATAAAACTATTGCATTGCAGCAAATCAATGAGATGATTGCCGATGTTGATAAAGATGGCACTGGCACCATTGATTTTGAAGAATTTTGCTATATGATGACTGCAAAAATTGGAGAAAGGGACTCAAAAGAGGAACTAACGAAAGCTTTTCGCATAATTGACCTGGATAATAATGTAAAATACCTTATTCTTAATAGTTAATATACACAGTTTTTGGTTTTTTTCCTGTTGACTTTCTTTATTGTTGATGGTCCTCAACTACCAGGGTAAAATTTCAAGACAGGACATTACCAACATTTCAAGGGAGTTGGGTTTGACTTTATCTCAGCAAGAGATTCGAGAAATGATTGCAGAAGCTGACTCTAATGGTGAGTCTATTAGGATTCATTTAGATCCATGTGTAGTTGTTATTTTTCCTCCTAGTTCATATGATTTTACCAGTTTGTATATATTCCAATTAAATTTCCAATTCTTGCTGCATCATTTATGCTTGTGGATTGGTAGAACATCAAGTGGCCTATATGTAGACACGCTTACTCTTGATTACTCCTTATTGAGAACCATGGTCCTTGTTATATAATGTCTTAATAAAAAAAGTGCATGCTAAGAGAAAATAACATATGCATGTCTCAACACGCTCCTTAAGAAGGGACATACATGCCAATTATGCTCATTTTAGAATGACCATGAAAAAGCAATGAAATTTGGTTACCCAACTTATGATTAACGAATGAGAAAGCAATAACTTGTTCAAATTACATTAGGTGTTGGTTAATATGCTTAAATGTACATTAAGTTCTATAACATTTCGATTTTATTTTTTGGGCATGCACCTATACGGTTGAAGCCCTTTTTTCTTTCAAGAAAAACATTTCGATGTTTATGAATGAACTTTAAATCGAGAGATTAAATAAATGAAACAATCTTACTAGAAACAAGTGTAATGTCTATGTTTAATGAAATGGTAGAATATGATTTTATAATTTAAGAGATGTATAATCAGAATTTGGTTGTACAAAAGAGGTCGGTGTGGTATTGAAAGAAGAGGGATGAGAAAAAACCATGTCTACGGTGTATGGAGACGACCATCTTGTATTCTAGTTGGAAGGTGTGAGAAGAGAAAATACAAGCCTTGCAAAGGGGATGAGTATGACTTAAAAAATGTTAGAAAGGGACTATTAAGAAAGTTATGGCTTTATTTGATCCAAGCTTGGGCATGATCCAAATTAGATTTGGTCGGAAGCGAAGAATCCATTTTGCCAACCCAACTTAAAGTGGGAAAATGTTAGGTTATTATGTTTATTGGAATACAACTTCAACTTTTTATTTGTGAACCCCCGAGGATCCGGGTACCCGTTTACACTACTTTCGCGGCATTTTATTCACATAAGATTCGCATAAGCTACAAAAAATAGGGAAACTTTTTCGCATTTCAACAATTGTATATGACATTCACATCCACAATCATAACCACATGTTAAAAGAGATAATTGGCACCAAAATCTCGTTTCATTAATTTCCATATAATTTTACAATATGTACAGTGTCTGCTAGTACATACAGTATCCCAAAAAAAATCTGACTGATAGAAGAGAAGCATTTTTACATTATCAACGGATCAAAAACTGAACAAAATAATCCATACCATCTAGTGTATACCCTGTCTCCTGGAAACATGAACAGCTACTGGACAGTAGGTTGTTTGCCTGCCAAACATGTTTAGGAAAGCCAAGCATGTTTAGGAAAGAAACGGAGTCACAAACGTGAATACAAATCCGTAGTTTAAAAATAATTGACAAGTACTTTATTATGTGCAAAAGAGAGCAAGTAGAAAGGTGGAACTAGTAAAATTTACATCTACTTGCGTAAATAAAAAGGTATTCAATGTTGTTTGTATTTGTTAGAGTAATCAATACTCTGATGTGTTATTCCATAGAGCCCTTGGGTCTCTTATATAGAGAGAAAACCCTTGGGTAAATTACAGAGACGTACAATATATAAATAGAAAATACAAAACAGTACATCGCAACATATATAAGCCTCTACACTCCCCCTCAAGATGGAGCATAGATATCTATCATGCTCAGCTTGGAAGAACATCTCTGGAAAGGTCCTCTGAGCAATGGCTTGGTGAATATATCAGCAGTCTGGTCCTCTGAACTGACATGAGAAGTGGAAATGAAGCCCTTCTGAATCATGTCTCTAGTATAATGACAATCCACCTCGATGTGCTTTGTTCTCTCATGAAAAGCTGGATTGTTGGCAATAAACAATGCTGCCTGATTGTCACATTGGAGATTCATAGGCAAGGGGACATCTACATTCAAATCTTCTAAGACTGCTCTAACCCACATCATTTCTGCGCTTGCTTGTGCCATGGCTCTGTACTCGGATTTAGCACTGGATCTCGCCACAACAGTCTGTTTCTTGCTTTTCCCAAGAAACTAAAGAGCTTCCTATGAAGATAGCAAATCCAGAAGTAGATTTACGATCCCTTGGACATCCTGCATAATCGGCATCTGCACAAGCTGAAATAGACAGATCTGTATCTTTCCTGAATAGCAACCCTGTGCCTGGGGAAGACTTCCGATATCTCAATATCATATACAAGGCACCCATATGAACTTGCCTCGGCTGCTCCATAAATTGACTCACCCGGTTTACTGCAAAGGCAATATCCGGTCGAGTTATAGTAATGTATAAGAGCTTACCCACCATCTCTCTGTACCTTCTTTTGTCCACCTCCTCAGTATCATCGTCGTACAGCTTCATGCTTGGGTCCATAGGTGTACTTGAAGGTCTGCATCCAGTCATTCCTGTTTCAACTAGCAAGTCTGTGACATATTTTCTTTGAGTCATCACCATTCCTTGTGCATTTCTTGCAAACTCTATCCCTAGAAAATATCGTATCGTGCCCAGATCCTTCGTAATGAACTGGCTTCCCAACAGGGACTTGGTTATCTCAATCTCCTGAGCATCATCTCCTGTAACCAAGATGTCATCAACATATATCATAACAACAACTGTACCTCTAGGGATCTTGTGGATGAACAATGAATGGTCCGCATTTGATCTCCTGAACCCCTGTCGTTCAATTAGCTGGGAAAGCTTCTGGAACCATGCTCGGGGACTCCTGTTTGAGGCCATAGATAATGAAGTCTGCACACCATCTGAGTCTCCCCCTCAGCAGCAAACCCTGGTGGCTGCTGCATGTAGACTTCCTCCTGTAGGTCACCATACAAGAAATCATTCTTGACGTCAAGCTGGAAAATGGTCCAGTTACGTACCACAGCAACATATAGGAAGATGCGAAGAGGAGTGGAGTGTTCGCCACTGGTGAAAAAGTATCCAAATAATCTACCCCATACGTCTGGGTAAATCCCCGTGCTACAAGTCTGGCCTTGTATCTGTCGAGACGTCCATCCGCATGATATTTCACCGTAAACACCCACTTGCAACTCACCACGGAGGCACCTGGAGGAATGGGGACAAGAGACCAAGTCCCTCTAGACTGCAAGGCACGCTTCTCCTCTTCCATGGCTAGACGCCAGCAATCAATCTTCATGGCATCCTGATAGGTCCGTGGAATCTCAACTGACGAGACAACAACTGCAAACTTCTGGAAATCCCCATTGAGACGATGAAATGAGACTTGAGAGGCAAGAGGATATGAAGCACATTGTCTTCGCTGCTTCCTGTGAGCAATGGGCCGATCCAGATCATCCATCACTGTGTTGACCGGTTGATCCTCCTCCTGTAGTAAAGGCTCCTGCACTGGTGCATTGTCTAACCCATCATTACTGATAACATCAGAACATACCTGAGGCGTGTTGGATGGTTGACATGTAGCTTGAGCAGGGCCTGTCCGCCTTGTATAGAACTTAGTAAAAGGTACAATTGGAGGTGGTGGTGGTGGTGGTGGTGGTGGAGTAGAAGATTGACCCAGGCTTGGAGGTGGAGGCACATAGACATAGAATCTGTGGATGTGGAGGAGACCAATTTGTCACCTGCAGGGGAGAAGTACATGACGGGTTCGAAAAATGTAACATCTGCGCTCACATAGTACTTGTCATGAACGGGGTCATAGCAACGATATCCTTTCTGTGTCCTGGAGTAGCCCACAAAAACACACTTGATAGCCCTAGGAGATAGCTTATCAAGTCCTGGAGATAAGCGGTGGACAAATGCAACAGCGCCAAAGACCCGAGGTGTAAGTGTAAACAAATCTTTGTCAGGAAAGAGAACAGAGATAGGAGACTTTTCCCCAAGAACAGTTGTAGGCATGCGGTTGACCAGGTAGCATGCCTGTAAGTATAGCATCCCCCAAAAGGATAATGGGGCACAACTCTGAATAAGTAATGTGCGAGCAATATCAAGGAAATGTCGATGCTTCCGTTCTGCAACCCATTTTGTTGAGATGTATATGCACATGTGGTTTGGTGGATAATGCCTTTAGAAGAAAGAAAGCGAGCAAGGGAACGAGTGCAGAACTCCAATGCATTGTCAGTACGCACATACTTAACAGTGGACGAAAAAACATTTTGAACTTCATTGATAAGATTTTGAATAAAACTTCCTGCTTCGGATTTATTTTTAAGAAGAAAAGTCCAGGACACTCTAGAAAAATCATCAACCACAACTAAATAGAACCTGTGCCCCTGATGATCTGGGACACGACTGGGACCCCAAATATCTATGTGAAATAACTCAAATGGGGAGCGACTGCTCCGACTCTGACGACTGGGGAAGCTAGACCGATGGTGCTTCCCTAACTGACATGCTTCACAACGGAAATGACGAACTCGGAGAGATCTGAGGCAGGAGGTGACGCATTTTCTGTAGCGGCAGATGACCAAACCGAAGATGCCAGGCATACGGAGATACAGAGCCCTGGGAATGCAGTGAGACGCCAGCGTAAGAGTTCCGTACGAGACGATAGAGGCCATTGTGCTCAGAGCCACAACCAATCACCCTGCCCGTTAGTATGTCCTGAAAAATAATAGACGATGGTCAAAAATAGCACGACAGTGCAAATCTCGTGTAATCTGACTAATGGATAAGAGATTCATAGAGAATTCTGGTGCATGTAGAACATTCTGTAAGTGCATAGAGGGCAACAAAGTCGTCTCCCCCTGACCGATGATAGGGGAATGAGTGCCATCAGCAATGAGTACAGAGCGACCAGGCTGAACAGCTCTATAGGACTGCAGAATATCTTCTCACGACAGAGGTGATGGGTGGCTCCAGAATCGACAATCCATCCTGTGAGATCATGGTTATGATATGAGACTGAAGGACTACCTGAGGCACTGGCTGAAGCAGATGTACTAGCTGACGCCGAGGCCGCAACATCAGAAGCTTCAGCACCCTCTGACGATGACTGTGGCATGATATCACGAAGCCGTGCCACTAGCTCCTCGAACCTGTGATCTGGAGTAGATGCTGGTGGACCCTGAACATGATCAGCTACACGTGCAGAAGGAGGGAAGCCATGCTTGGAATAGCATGTATCCTCCGAATGACCAGTACGACGACAGAATGAGCACGTAGAGCGTATGCGACCTCCGCGGCCACGTCCACCACTTCCTCTGGCACGAAATGAGGACGAACTACCTCGTCCTCTGGAAACTGCCATTGCCGAGGAGGTGTAGTCGCTGTATTCGATGGAACAGGTACACGACTGAGCCTCCTGTATACTTCTTCCATCGGTGGAATGGTGGCATCTGCAAGGATCTGAGAGCGTGCTGCCCTCGTACTCAGGGTCAAGGGCAGCAAGTAATACGCCAACCATAGTGGCGTTGCGGAACGTCTTCTGCTGTTCCGGCGTAGCTGTGAGTGGGATGGTGCTATAGAGCTTCTCGAACATTCCACGAACAGACGTGTACAGGGAATGCAGAGGCCTCCCATTTTCCTTCGTGGTAAAGATATCATGCTGCAACTGTAGCATCTTTGTCTCGTTCGTACCTGAGAGTACGTCGTGGCCAAAATATCCCACATCGCCTTGGCGGTGGGCTGATGGAGGACATCATTTGCTATCTCCGTCGTGAGCGTCCCTGACAACCAAACTTTGGCATACGCGTCATCAGCCTCCCATGAGGCATATATTCCCGTCTTCTCCGGCGGTTCATCCTCGGTAAGAATATGCTTCTTACCACATGACTTCATAAGACTGAGAACTGCATAGCCCACAGTTCGTAGTTCGTCCGTCCATTTTGACGATTGGTGCCGAACCTTTAAAGGCACCTATGGCGGGCATATCGACCTTTTGTTCTGACATACTGCCGGAGAAGAACAACTAGGATGATAGACCAAGAAAGTGTTGTCTACCAAGACCTTTGAGGATTCAAGTGCATATGTAGACGTTATGCACTTGAACCCATCACCAATCCGAGACCGACCGAAGGGAAGGCGCCCCGGTGACGAGTAGAGGCTGTGAAAGCCTCTACGGAAGAGAGAGGCGGCGACTGGGGGTCCCGGCGGCGGGGCTGGGGACCGCTAGCGGGGCCGGGGACGGCGGGGGGGAACCGGCGGGGGGGCGGAGGCCTGGCTGGGGTGGCGAGGTGCCCCGCTGGAGGGCTGGAGTGGCCGGCTGGAGCGGCTGGAGGGGCCGGCTGGGCTGGCGGCGGCGGGCTGGGGAGGGGGGGGGGGCGGCGGGTGGAGAAAACCCTAGGGTTAGGGTTTTAGCTCTGATACCATGTTAGAGTAATCAATACTCTGATGTGTTATTCCATAGAGCCCTCGGGTCTCTTATATAGAGAGAAAACCCTTGGGTAAATTACAGAGACGTACAATATATAAATAGAAAATACGAAACAGTACATCGCAACATATATAAGCCTCTACAGTATTCCCCATAAGCGCCGATTATTCCAACACTTTTCATATATCACATATTTATTTTGTAATTAAATATTCATATTTGTATAAGTGTATGTCTGTATATATATATGTATCTATATTATCATATAGACTAGATATCACCACTGAGGATTTTGACGATGTGGAAGATGAATTTAGATTGACTTAAATCTCGAATCTAATGGATAATCATTTTCTATCAACATAACTTTTGATTGTGACTCTCCAATTTCAACTTCAACTGTCTCAGTTGCGACCTTAGGTGACTTAGATCTAGATATGGATGATCTGGATGTAGAATCGCCAAGTCTGTTGGCGAAAGTAAAACTCAAGCGGTGAAGAAGCCTACAAATGGCTCTTCCGTCTCGCCTCTAATTGGAAGCGCGGTCCAATAGAGGGATAGGTCTACTCCCAAACTACGCCACTGAGACGGGTGAGAGAGACTTCCCAGAAAAGTCGCTCTAGAAAACGGCCCGACTAGTACGGGCAACCGAGCTCGTACATAAAACTAAAAAACCGAGGATCCCCCGCCTGGGTATCCTAAAATAGAGGGTCAGCGGAATGGTCTAAAGTCGGGATCCCAACGAGGTGTAAAAACACTGCAAGCTCGCGTAAAAACCGAAAAAGGACTGGGATCCTAGACCCGCGCACTTGGCGGCCGCTGCCCAAACTGGGCTTCCTTTCCTCCGCCCTGTTAAGGGTCACCGCGCCCTCGCATAGTCTGGTATAAAGATCACCATGACTAGCACTATTAATTATCATCTTTACTCCCTTAACTGCTCATCTCTTTCAAACTCTTTTGTGGTTATCTTTTCTAATCTTGGTATTTTGTTAGAAGTTATCATTGGTGATATGGTATATACTATTCAAGGATTAATCGATTTGGATTATTAGTCGTAACACTCATTTTAAGCCAACACTCATTTTAAGCCAACAAGGCCATACTTCAACACTTGAAAGTTGCTAATGAGGGCGACTAATCATATACCTCCCACACCTTCTAAATTCTCAAGACTAAAGTTACGAAGTGAGTGACACAATCTATTTAAATTCTCTAACTTTGTTACCTTATGACCCTCATACCTCCAAGTCATGAAATGCTGGTTGTTTCTTAAGATTTATAAGTCTTCTGATGTTGCTCATGATATAGTTTCAAGCGACTTCCCTATTCTTGGTAAATAGAGATCAATATAACTAGGAGTTTGAGGTTGCCTTTTGAATCCGAAATTGATCTTTTATAGAGATTTTCTCAAAGAAACATAAGAACTAAAAAAAATTAGCTTACAAACAGTAACTAACTTTGTTAAATATTACCATAAATTTTAATTTACTAATGTCTGACAGTAAATTAATTTAATAATTTCAACAACAGTAATTTAACTTAACTGCATTCATCATCAGAAAAAAAAATCTCGACAAACAGTATTTTAATAAGTTTCAACATACAGTTCCAGAATTTCATAATTTCCAACTTTTTTTTAAATTTATATATATATATATATATTCATATAAGCAGCAAACAGAAGTTACATTTCAAACCAAAATCTATTTATCATTTTATTTTTAAACAGAAAACAGAGAATTGAATTCCTTAATTTGTTTGTCCATTTTTTTATAACCTAATCAAATAGTCCAACTAAGTTCCATTATGGCTAATAATTGTGTCACATAAGAGCACTCAACATCTTAACACCCCTTAAGTAGTAAGTGTAACTAGAATACAGAAAGATATTAAGAAATAAAATGCAGTGATATTAACTAAATGTATCTTCAAGTCATAATTGCTGCAAAAACATGTATAAAAAAATATGCCGACTTAAACTTAAGTGGTTCAAAATCCAGTGAGCAAGAACATCTTCCAAAACCCTAAGGCTCTAATAACATTCTTAATCATAGATCAAATTGGTATAGCAGAAATATGGTTTTAGATTGTACCCAAGATGGTAATATAGAAGCTGGAGATGGTGCATGCATGACATCAAAAATAGAATTTGATGAACATGTGTGGCTGCAAAGGAGTGATGAAATTGTACAAAACATGTATAATAAACATGTATGGCAGCAATGAAGAGGGAGAGATTGTACCTTAATCCTCTAAATGAGAGGAAAATAGCTTGCATGCAAAGAAGATTTCCAAGAGCAACTCCAGCAGCAATAAGGATGTAGCAGGGATTGTACTTTTCTTTTTAGATCTTCAAAATTTGAAGATCCAGTATGAGTGACATGCTGGAAATCTGGGCAGCAACTGCCTGGTTGTAATTTGGAGTAGAGAAAGTAAGACAAAGAAGATTTTGGTGGAATTTAAAGAGGAAGAGAAGGAAGTATTGGCTGAATTAAGGAAATTAAGGAGAGATATATAGAGAGAGGGGGGACTCTCTCGTTGGAAGAGAATAAGAGAGGGGAGAGGTGCCGTTGGGTATTGTTATATAGGGATGGAAGGGTCTCAACTTTTTTTGCCAAATGTAGAGAAAGATAATGCCAGGTGGGGAAAGAAGAGAAGCCAAGTGGGTGATTTGAAATTAACACAAAAATATGGCTGACAGCAGCAGCCGTGTCTGCTGGAATTAGACTCAGTAAATAAAAATTTTAGTTTTATTTATTTAGATTTTTTTTACCAATTAGTTCACATATTAAAGTTGACCTCAGGCGCACATCGAACCTCGGATTTCGACGCGCCATAGCTCGATTTGACCATCTCTGAACACCGATCAAAATGAGTATAATATTGATATACTTTTGACCGAGTTTGGATGTCCGAGATTTTCAAGATACGGTTTCGGTTTGGTGTTAAATTTTACAAATTTAAAATATCAAGCGACCTCCGATTGACGAACGGTCTATTCCGTTGGTTTTCTTTCGTCGAATCGGATCTAATGATGGTCTCGGTTTGTTTTGCGGTTTCCGAATTTTCGTCGCGGCTTTTTCGTAGCGCGCAATACGAAGCGACCGATTTTTGGTCGATTTCACCCGAACAACTTTTGATTCACGATCAATTGATCGTTTTATGTTGTTTAGTATTGACCAACAACTTTATTGGGTTAATCGGACCCTAATCGGGTCAAGTTCGGGTTTACGTAGATCCCGGATGTTACAATATCGCCTTCATTTTACTCATCTATATTCAGATATTGGAAAATTCCCTTCAGATCGTCACAAATCTTTAAATATTTTGAGATCATAAATTACCTTTTCACCTCCATATTTTCCCTTTTAGAATTTCTCCTACATTAACACCCTCATTTTTATCATTTTGATTGCTTGCATTTAAGCCATTGTGCTTTCTTCTTCTTACTATGCTTTGCTTTCACACCTCGACACTTTCTTCTTTTTGAATTTATTCGTGTACAGACCTTTGAACTTTCTTCCTTTTGAGTTTCTTTAACTTCATGTAATTGAGAGAATAGAATATAGAAATGTTTGCAGAGGGCTTATCAATGATATTCGATTGAAGGATCGAATTTTAAAACATGAAACATGCTAAGATAAGGTAGTTAACGATCATTTGCTATTTTACTGATAGAAGGATGCTTAGTATAATTCCAAATCTATGTTATTTATGAATAAGTAATCTTGATATTTGTTGCTTAAACACTACAGTTTATTAGTATATGTGATTTCATCATACCCCCCAAAAATTATAAGAATAAATTGAAAAGATCCCGTGGTTGTAGATGGTGCCTCTCCCAACACCTACAAAATTGTCGCATCTATTTTAGAAGACCAGAGGACTTGATTTAAAGAGAGATAGTCATCTACATGGTAACCCATGCAAATTGTTGCATGATCACCATTGGGATTTGTAGACCATCACATTCCAATGGAGAGTCCTTTGTCTTAGAGAACGTCTCTATGATCCATAGACTAGAAAGAATTCACTATCTATTTCTTAACTTATTGAACATAGATATTCATTCTGAGAAACTAATCATAGAGAGTTATGATTAATATATTTCAGAAAATACTCTAACATCCTGTGGATTCTATAAGTTAGATATTAATGAATGCATCATCAGTGTTTCTAATACTGAAAATCAAAACCCTGAAGTTCAAGAGAGGATGCTGATCATTTGACTATGATCATGCATCAAACTTGGACATATATATACGGATATGATTAATAAAAAGGAAAAATATGGGCTTTTAGTCTTTTTATTAAAGTCCAAGATTTACCTACGCATGAATATTGTATTAAAAATAAAATATCCAAGGCACCCTTCTCCAAGAAAGGTGCACGATGCAGAGTTATACTAGATCTCATACATATCGATGTGTGTGGTCCATTTAGTATTGCAACACGTAATTGACATAAATAGTATGTGGCCTTTATTTATTATTATTTGAGCTGTGATTTTATCTTCCTAGTTCCTATTACATCACAAGTTTGAAACATTTGAAAAGTTCAAAAAAATCATGGCTTAGGATGCACCAAATATGAAGCAAGATCAAATAAACCGAGACAATGAATTCCTCTAAGACAGATTCAAAGAATATCTTAAAAAGAGAGGAGTAATTTCCAATCTCTCTCCTCCAAGTACTCCTCAACTCAATGAAGTTGCAGAGAGGCAACATGTTGGTGTTGGACTTGTAAAAACTTGGCAACCCATTAATGCAATAATTGTTGTTGTGTTCTCATATCCATTTGAAATGAATGTTTGTGAATGCACCTAAATTAAAGTCCCTTTGTACAACTAGGATTATGTACCGTGGCCATATTGAATACCACTGTTGGGAGGACACGACTGACCTTAACATGTAATATTCAATATTGATCTCCAGTTTGAGAAAGAGATAGCAATCTTTTTCTAATGACTGATTTCCAACCGACTTCTTGATGCATGCCCTCTGCATAGGAATAGAGATTCAGAGGTGTCGGAATAGTCAAATCAAAGAGTTTACTTGATGAGGTCGAGATAAACTAAGACATGAATCGCAACTGTCAAAATCAGGCACACTTCCTTCGATCAGAGATATATGTACATTTATATGTCCAAATGTGCACATTAGACAAACCATTAGGTTGAAGGCCTAACCAAGGTCTATATACTGGAGAGTTGGTGTGAACATGGGGATATATGAGAAGTATGATCTCTCAAAGGAATCATACATGTTCATACTTGATGAACTAGGAGGCAAGGCTCAGTCATGAGATATTTTGAGATCATAAAGAATTTCATGCATGGTCGTTTTGTTTATGAAATACAACAAGAATTTGAGATACTAATATATGCTTTTGGACTGTATATGATTTATATTGTCACCCAATTACTGATTGAGAAATTGATATGTGTTGAAGAAGACAATCAAACTAGGGTTTGAACTTTGATATATCGAAGCCTTCCAGTATGAAGGAGAATGTAATGCATTTCGTTAAGCTCCCATAGAGTATGAATCATTTCAGCTCAAGGTCAACATTTGTAAGTGTTGCATTTCATCAAAAGTGTTATAAACCGTGAAATTGGATAGTTATCCAAATTTCAAATGAGAACACATGGATAATATGATCTCCTCGACATTATCTCCGAGTATCTGCGACTGTACATCACGAGTCCTAGTTGGTTTAAGACTCATACTGTGTGATGTCACAATTGAGACAATAATTGTTATTGTTGTACTTATATTTCTACAAGGGTATTTTTGTGAATATGATTCACAAATATTAGTCATTAATTCATATGAATAATGATGTATCATAATTAAAATTGATATGAATTTGATTTATATAATTAATTCAAGGCACTTATGTGAATGCGATCCATATTGGAATTTAAATGTAAATTGGCTTTACATTTTTCTTTGGGTTATGAGGATGTTCTCATAAATTTTCAATAATGATAATTAAATTATCATGAAGATAGTGGAATAAACAACAACTACAACAACCAAATAGGACAAGGTGGAAGTTCATGATTGGAGAAGCATAGATGTCCACCCTATGAGTCCTAATGATATTAGGCTCTCCAATTTTTCATTTAATTGTTGCTTTATTTTGGATGGTAATTACAGGAGATAAATTAAGTTCTATTTCTTTAAAGACATGGATTTAATCCTTGCTTTTGATCGCCATCCAAGAGAAGAGAGAGAGGATGTCCACTATGAGGAGTATGACTCCTCATAGACGTCCCTTCCTCCTATATAAGAGAAGGCATAACCTCTCTCCCAAGTCCCAAGCACATCTTCAACTCCATAATTCCATTTCTCGAAGAGTTCCTTGAAAGAAAAAGAGAAAACAGAGACAAGACTCTTGCCTTTGTCATCCATACCATCTCTCCAAGACCTCATTGGCCGTCCACCATATTGCCTCTCTCCACCCCTTGGTTTGCTTGCTCCATTATAAGAGAAGATCATCATCTTCGTGGTCCTTCTTGTATGTGAAGGAAGTGATCCTGTACGACAAGATTATAGGAGATAAGGATCATATTTATCTCTATTTTACATTGACAGCTTTGTGGAGAAGTTGACATCCGAGTTCGCAGGATTCTATGCAAATCATCACCGTTCCCAAAAGAAGCGTCTGTCGATCAGACTTGATTTGGGATGTATCTTCTAGGTAACCCTGATCTCTTCCTAATATTGATGCGAATATTTGTGATTATTTTTTAGAATTGTTTCTTTAATATCATAGTTTCATTGTGCATCAATTCTTTGTTATGCTGAAATTTGAGTTCAGTGATGAACTCGCTTTAATTGCAAGTTGTTTGCTATTTTCCGCATTTCCGTGATGCGACATTTTAAATTTTCTTCAATTGGTATCAGGGCCATCGTTTAAAGGATTTGTATTGCATCCAAGTTTGATGAACAATCAACCATATTTTCCTGATCATCAGATACATTATTTTGCGACGGTTTTGATATTTCAAATGATTCGGTAATACGATGTTGCTACTGTCCTACCATGTTTTGACCATATTTTTTAGGATGTATATGATTGTCTAGATGGTCTCGACCATGGAAGGACATATCGATATCGATATCGTTTCGATATCGTGTCGATATCGATATATCGACGATATATCGCCGATATATCGCTATATCTATGAATCTTTCTGAAGAAAATGCCTGAAATCGGGTATATCGATATATCGATTTCGATATCGGTCCCATGTCGATATCGATATATCGGCAATATATAGCCGATATATTGGGATACGACCTTCCATGGTCTCGACACATGTCCAAAGACTCACCAAAAGTTGGTGGCGTCCACGAGATGATTCGGATGTCGAAAGCAATCACAGACTCTGATTTTGATCAAAGATTGTAGATAGAAATTAAGAGCTACGGCACAAGGAAGCACATAGATGATGTGGGTCAGATCCGTTCTGACTGACCTAGCTATTGAGGTGTCTCTTCCTATGCACCTCCAATACGACAATTAGGTTGCACTGTTCATTGTCAACATTCCAGACTTCCATGAGAGAACCAAGCATATCTAGGTAGACTGTCACTACACTCTAGAGGTGATTCGGAAGGGCCTTATTTCTACGTCTCATGTTAACTCAAGTGAGCAGACAACAGACATGCTCACCAAGGCTCTAGTCTAGACCGAGGACCCTTTAGGAGATGCTGTTCCAAACTGAACCTGATAGACACCTATGCTTCAGCTTGAGGGGGAGTGTTGAAATGTTTTTATGTTATGTTACTATTTCACAATTAATTTATTTATTTGTCCATAGTATGTAATTTAACCATTAGGGTTTCTATCTTCTATATAAAAGAATCGGGCTCTATGGAATAATAACAACGAAGTATTCTATTCCATAGTGTTAGAGATTTTCACCGGTTGCTGAAGCCCTAAGATTTGTAAGGAAGGTGGTGGCGGTACATCATGATGGTCTAAAACATCGAGGACCCCTTTTCGTTGAGGTCAAGATAAAGAACGCCAAGGCTGAGACCCCTTCCTCATTGGTGTACCATGTCAGGTTCTCGTTAAAACTCGAGATCATCCTGAGTTGGTCGGTAGATGAGAAGGCAACAATGCAACAATCATCGGAGGTTGTGACGAAATTTATAAGGAGGGGCGGTTGACTCATGGATTTTTTGTGTTTGAAGGGGGCGACGATTTTGGGGTAGTCGAAAACTTCAGAAGAAGGATTGATACCCCGATCATTCAAGGCTATGGTTTTAGGGCATCAATTATATCATGGTTTCCAGGTCAAGGGCAAGGATTTGTGACCCACTTATCGGGTATTGGACCAAGGTCGGTCTACTGTGAGACTACACCTATGTGGGAGCAGTTTTGGGCGAGATGACCCAATGGCAATATGTTTTCCGAGCCAGACTATGAAGGTGAATCAGTTGGATACTGACCTAGGTCTAAATGCTCCGATCCCAGTGATGGAGATGGGCAACACGACGGTTGATGATTCAATTGGGATCCTCAATCAGACATGTTTGCATCAGATTCCGACATAAGTTGCTGTAAGTCACATTGATATATATATATTCTTTGAGGGTGACAAGTGCAAGTTTGCTGCCAGAACCCTGTGTTGCGAGCTAAGGTAAGGACATGAGCGACATGGAGGTTGGGTTGTTGTTGTGGAATAAGGACTGTGGTTGCAGACGACGAACCAACTAAGCAACAAGATGCCAATGCCTCGATAACGCGATTATCCTCATCTATAGCTGGGGGGAATTCATGCTCGATCAGGTAGGTGGTGCACACGAGGAAGATCTACTGGTGGACTCGTAGGGTGTGGTAGGGAGAACTGACACACCCAAAAGGTGCCATGAATGGTGATACACGGAGCATAAAGAGATCTAATCTCACGAAGAAGGGTAGGAGCGCTCCGTAGAACAAGCAAGAGGTAAGGGCTGCCATTCGGGTCCTAAAAGTATCCCGAGGGAAGGGTAAGGTGCTGACATAGCGTAGTAGAAATATAGAGGCAAGTAAAGACCCCATTGTGGTTTTTTCACGTAAAAGGCAGAAACCATACGACGTGGATTGGCTTGAACATTAGCTTGTAGACTATTTTGTGTTGGCAATTTTGGCAAGCATCCGAGAACATGTTATGGAGGCTACAGAAGAAAGGGATCAGGCTGTAGCAAGCACAACATGGGTCAGTCTAAGAAAGTAAGATTTTGATGATCACTCAGGTGGCAAACTACATGGTCGTTATTATTCCTAAGGTTTGGGAAACAATACCTCAACGAAGGTCATCACATGAAATGTTTGAGGGATGTATAATCGAGAAAAGAGAGCTGTGGTGACATTCCTTCTAAGCTCGTGGCAAGCAGACATCACCTGTATTTAAGAGAAAGATTGTTGGATGCTCTTCAACTCTGAGATCTTTGACGTGTTCCAAATTATCTAATTTTCGTACAATGTGGGCGATTGGATTGTCAGGAGGTATCTTGTTAGCATGGAATGACGACATCCTTGGATCGTCGAGTGAGTTTGTTGATAGTAGATCTATTTCCGTATTCATAACATGGATCTCAGATAATAATCTCGTTGTTGTACAGACTAACATGGGTAGTAAAAGGAAACAAAGTTTGGAAGGAGCTTAGATTGGTGGGGAGCACATTCCCTGATACCTCGTGGCTCGTGGCTGGTGACTTCAACTCACTATCTTTGCGAAGGATCGTTTGCATGAGAGGGGCAGAAGGGATACTGGTTCAGGTGCTTTATTAGTGTTTGTTGGGGGACATGGTTCTGGAAATTTTGGATGCCACAAATAGAAGTACACATGCTGTAACAAATTTTCCTGATCTCGTATTGACCTTTTCTTGGCCTCAACTAGCCTAATGAAGATCTTTCCTTTGAGGTACGTGCGAGCTCTTCCCTGCTCTAGATTTTGACCACACGTCGGTTTGTTAGGGCTCGAGTGAGGGGGGTGCAGCTTCGGTCCCTCTCTTGGTTCGAGAAGTCATAGTTCTTGGAGGAGGATTTCAGAGGAATTGTGGCTAACTTTTTGGCTCAAACGCTAGCATAGGGGTTTGCCACTAGAAGATCGGTGAGTAAGTTGTCGAGTATGCGAACATTGCTCATGAACTTAAGAAGGCAGATGCGAGAGAAGCGTCTAGTGGTGAGGATCGTGGCCCAGGAAATGATTGAAAGGGTAGACAATATATAAGGAGATGAAGTCCTCATTGAGGAAGAATTGATGGCTAGGGCGTCTCACTTCGTATAGTTGCCGAGGAAGATAGGCGGAGAGCAGTCGAGTGAAGGTAGAGGTTGAATCAGAAATGGGTTAAGCAGGGTGACACATACACAAGATTTTTTCATGCTTTGACTAGTGGCAAGTATTGCCGAAACTTTATTCATTTAATATTTGTTGTCAGTGAATAGATTACATGTCACAGGGAGGTCGAAAAGGCTGTTGTCGCAGATTTTAGGAGCATGGGCATGAGTACGCAACGAAGGGGTGTGCGGTGGACATGTAAAGGGACAAGGACTATTTCTGGGGCGCAAGCATGTGGTCTAACACCGGATTTTACTACAGAAGAGATTCAGAAAACTGTTTTGGATCTCAATGTCGATGGATCTCTAGGGCCGGATGACTTCTTGGTCTTATTTTTCAGAGAGTTTTGGGAACTAGTGGAGGACGAGGATACATGGAAGGCCATATCGATATCGATATCGTTTCGATATCGTGTCGATATGATATTTCGACGATATTTCAGCGATATATCACCGAAATATCGCTCATATCGACACTCTTTTGTGAAGGAAATACCTGAAAAGGAGGATATATCGCCATATCGGTACCCATATTGGTCTCATCTCGATATCGATATATCAGCGATATATCGTCGATATATCGCGATATTTCCTTCCATGCGAGGATATGAGTGCGATGGAGGAATTTAGATGTGGCAATGCAGACTTTGAGTTGGTGGATCAATCTTTCATTTTCATGCTTCCTAAGGAGGGTGCACAGAGGATTGAAGACTTTGACCGATTGTACTGTTAAATGCATTGTATCTTATCGTGACTAAGGTCCTAGCCAATTGTCTCAGGATTGTTCTTGTTTCCATCTTCTCTCTTGAGTAGGAGTCTTATATCCTCGATATGCAGCTAATGGACAACATGGCTTCAGAGATCATTGCAGATTGTAGATGAATGAAAGTGAAAGGGTTGTTGTGGAAGGTTGATTTTTCCAAGGCATATAATTGTGTGAACTGGAAATTCATTTGGGCATCATTGCATCATGGGGGTTCTCGAGCCTTTGGATCGAATGGATGAATAGATGTGTTTTCCGCATCAATTCTGGTGAATGACATCCCCGATGGTGGTCTTTTCCAGCCACACAAGGGGTTTAAGTTGGGGTGCCTTCTTGCCACACTTTTGTTCATCATTGTGGTAGATGCTTTGTCAATTATGTTTAGGTTGGCAGTGAGCAGAGAATTCTGCAGAGGGTTCTCTGGGGAGGGTATTTCTATTCTGGTTCATTAATTTGCTGATGACATAATTTTCTTCATTAAGGGAGGTTAGTCGGAATGTCGAGGTATTAAAGCTTTCTTGGTTCTATTTGGTAAGGTGTCTAGCTTTAGATGAATGAGGAGAAGTTGGTTTTCGTCCCATTTGGCTTGACGAACGAGGAGGTAAGGGAGTGTGAAATGGCTTTGGACATGCATATAGGTGCCTTACCCATCTAATATCTCGGATTGTCGCTTGTGGGAGAAAGAGTGCAACAGGTGGATTGGATTCCCCTTATAAGTAAGATGCATAAAAAGTTGACAGGATGGAAGGCATCATGTTTTTTTAGGATAGGGCGTCTAGTGATGGTGAAGGCGGTGTTGTTCACAATCCTTATCTTCTTTCTTTCTGCATGACTATTCCCTGTATGGGTTCGGAAGCGTCTTGATACCATGATGAGACGTTTCTTCTGGGCTTCCTTAGAGGATTCAACGTGTACTCACTTAGTAGATTGGAATACGTTTACACAACTTATGGTAGATGGCGGTTTGGGAGATCTAAGGCGGAAGGAAATGACTAAGCACTAAATGTCAAGTGGATGCTACAAATATGGGGGGAATGAGATGACATGTTGATTAAGCTAATTCGATCAATTTACAGTGTCACAATGGAGCTTCTGACGTAGTTCTAGGCAATTGACTCACCCTCTACATTTTGGAGGGTTATCTGTGTTGTGTTTTCTGAGGTGATCCAATCTATTCGGCCAATGGTTGGGGATGGTCATGTTTTAGATTTTGGATGGGCAACTAGACAGAGGTGGGCACCTTTTATGAACGATTTCCTCAGTTTTTTGCTATGGCATCGGACACAAACTACTTTTTTGGACACTTGGTCTAATGGAGCTTTCAGATCAGAGATAAAACTTTATTCAGATGACAGATTGTGTCAACACGACATTTTATTTGACTGATGGGATGGATACATGGTTTTGGAGGATGGCTAGTTCTTGGTGAAAAAGGCGTACACTGCCTCTTCGACCCAAGGATCTATGCACGAGATTGTGCATGCATTTGGACGTGGAAGGTGTCGTCGCGGGTGAAGATATTCCCATGGCTTTTGAGAACCTAATGACCGGGGCTAAAAGAGTGCAGTGATTCCAGAGAGTGGATGCGTGGCGCATGCACTATGAGGAGGAGGTGAAGGACATTAATTTCTTCACGTGTGAGGGTTCAAGAATGTGGAGGGTTGTTGCCATGGTTTGGTCCATTTCATTAGCGAGGAATGGTGTCATTTTTAAGCATGAGGCCGTTTATGTGGAAAATGTGGTGGCTCATGCCAGAGCATTCACGAAAAAATGATCAATGTAACACTATATATCTTTATCTTTGAATTTGTGAATAGCTAAGGGTGCACATTTTCATGGTATGAACCTAGGGATGCAAACACATATTGTGGAAAGAGAATACTGAATTAATTATTCATGAGACCATATGGTTCTCTTATATAGAGAAGGTAAAACCTTTTGGTAAAATTACATAGTAGAGACATAAAGAAAAGAAAATACATAAAATAGGACAAGATAAAATAACTCTCAACACTCCCATTCAAGATGGATCATAGATGCCAATCATGCTTAGCTTGGAATGAAATATCTAAAATGACTATCTAGCTGGAGATGGTGAAAACATTTGTTGTCTGTTCCCCAGAGCTGACGTGGGAAGTAGAGATAAAGCTTTTCTGAATCATGTCACATGTATAGTGACAATCTACCTCAATTTGATTGGTCCTCTCATGGAAGTTAGGGTTGTTGGTAATGAAGAGTTGCCTAGTTGTCGCATTGTAGCTGCATGGGAAGATGCGTGTCAATAGACAGGTCAGTCAAAACATATCTAACCCACACCATCTTAGTGCTCCTCTACGCCATGGCTCTGTACTCTGACTCTGCACTAGATGTGGCAACCATAGTCTTCTTCTGCTCTTCCATGACATCGAAGAGCTCTCTATGAATACTGCAAAGTCAGAGGTAGATTTCTTGTTTTTGGGGCATCTTGAATAGGCTACATATGCACATGCCATGGCAGCAAGAGCTATCCCTCTGCTAAAGAGCAATCCAATACCTAAAGAGGAATTCAGATACCTCAGAATCATGTGAACCAGATCGATATGTGCATGTCTTGGTTGCTCCATAAATTGGCTAACTTTGTTCACATCAAAGGAGATGTTTGGCCTAGTGATGGTCACATAGAGGAGCTTCCTAATTAGGTACAGGGTTTCGGTCTAGAATCGTCTCTCTAATACCATATGGAAAGAGAATATCGAATTAATTATTAATGAGGCCCTAGGGTTCTTTTATATAGAGAGTAGAAACTATGTTGGACAAATTACGTAGTAGAGACAAAAAGAAAAGAAAATACATAAAATAGGATAAGATAAAATAACTCTCTCCAGATATGGACATATACGTATCTGATCCGCCACCATATCCATTTTATACCAAGTCTGACATCCGTATCCATATCCGTTTTAAAAGGGTACGAATATGGATATCACTTTGATATACACAAACATCTTTATATGCATATCCGTTTTCATATATAAATATAGTTCTAGTTTTGTAAAACCATATATAACATAATTTTGTACATTCTTTTACCATATTTGATATATTTATTAATATAATGTATATTTCATCCAATACATGTATATTTAAGCCAATTTATAGACCATTTCTAATATTGTTTGTATGTAACCCGTATTCCTTTACATCCGTATCCGTTTTTTTACATATGTATCTGTTTTTAGGGATATGGTATCATAATTTTCATATTTGTCAATATTCATATCCGCATCTGTATTTAAAAACAAATAAGGATATGGTAATACCTATATATGTATCCGTACCTGTTCGTTTGTGCAACTCATATTTTCCTAAAAAATAACTTATCAAAGTGATTATTGGTGATCATCAAGAGAGATAATTCCACAGTTATCATAAACCAAGTACAAATATGAATTGAATAATAAATTGGTTTTTGGTCAACAAAAATCCCCAACATTATTGCCTATGACCGTCCATCGTATGGCTATAAAAGGTACACTTAGTCTCCTTTCTCATTGGTTTAATTCCTAGCATTCTAGTCCCATTTCTAAGAGAAGAAAAATAGGGAGATCGATCTCTCTATTATTCTTAAAGTGGTCATCCCTTATAACCCTTCTACCTTCACCCTTTGACCATCCACCACAACTGTCTCCTCTCCATTGATGTGCCCATTTGCGAGTGGATCTATCATCCTCTCCATGATTTGTGATCAAGAAAAAGAAGATTTTGTGAGAAGAAATTAGGAGAAAGGTGATATTTCTAGATCACTTTTGGTGTGAACTATAGGCGAAGAGAATTGTCTCTGAAGTTTACAGGAGGATCACGATTGATCATCACGCCGTGAGTGCTAACATCATTGGATCTGACTTGATCCAGGAGGTCTTTTTTTTAAAGACCACACACATCAAAGATATAAATTCCTATCTCATGTGTTTCACGAAACGATGTGGAAATAGTTTTCGTTACTAGTTTTGTGCTACAATCAAAATTTGTTTTGTGATTGCATTTTCCTCATATGATGAGCCCATTCTTTGTTGAATTTGATTCATATTTTCCGCATTTCCTTGATATGTGAGGTCAAACTGGCATGCTGCATTTGCGCATTACCAAGTTTCCTTGATTCAAATTTGTTATGCGATTGCATGTAGTGTGAAGTGAAGGCACCATCTATTTCGGAATAGTACAATGCCTTGTGGTCCTCGTTGCATGTTTCAGGTCACTGGCATGCCTGTAATAATATAGCTCTTCATTTGTAGGGGTCATGGTATAAAAATCCCTTGTAAAAAATGGGTGAAAGAAGATATGATGAATGTCCTCTTTTTTGAGGCAAAAGGGGTAAATATGTAAAGGTGTGTGCCCCACTTAGATTAGTTAAGAAAAATTTGCTAGCATTATAGGAGCCACGACTCATGGAGAGTCTTGGCGTAATGACTTGCATTTTCTACATAGAGGTGCTCTGAATGGAAAATAACACAATTACAAAACATCCAAATTGCCTAGATGATCAATGCGCTCTTGCCAAATTGTAAAGAGAGTAGACTAACATTGGCATCACCTTGAATACCTTAGTAACCAACCCCTTTTTCCTAGGTACCACAACATTTAAATTTTGATCTTCGAAGGAGCATTAGTTCTCTATAGACCATGATAGTTGCAACACATTGTAGATCGGAATTGTACAATGGCCTTTGCTGCTTTTTAGCATGCGCTACGAAAGGTAAAAACACTAGTCATATTGAGGGGCTTACAGGGATCCACCCTCCATCGGCTCCAGGTTTCCACTTTAGTGGCCTACCGCCGACCTCTATATATCCATTGTCAAGTCCATTAATTAGGGAACATCTACTTTAAGGCGCCTCCACTTGATCAATTATCTTATCGGAATTGGAAGCCCCTCCTCCTTGATCTCTAGTTGCCTGCGTCTGGAAAATGAGCCACCTTATGATTCACCCTTGTATATGTTCATAACAACAACAATAATCACGGTAAATACAATAACATGATTAGAGGATCATATTGAGAAACCCTAATTACACTGGCTTCAAGATTGTATTAGTTGAAGCCATGATCACCCTTCACACTACCTTGTACATCTTATCCAATGGTACCCTGCTTCACCCTTGATGCATCGAACCTCTTGTAATATTCTAGGACTGTAAATATCGACATGATAGAGTAGAGTGGCAGCTGAGACATCTCTGACTTTCGAACAAGGAAATCCTCATGATCTAGCACCTTCAAGATTTCCTTGCATACTTTCAAACACTAGATTCGAGTTCATGCCGACGCGGTCGCTCACAAAAGCACTAATCAGCTAGAGGTCAGGATACATCACGACCAATGTTTGTGAGTTTGCCATATGGGATATTTTCATATAACGAGATTCAACCCAAAAGACCAGGGTTGAAATCCTGGGAGGGCACCTATGCATGTTTCCTCCTCTTGCTTAAAAAATCAGGGATATTTACACCCATAACCCTAACTAATTTTGTAATTACATACATAACCCTGCGTAATCGTGAATTACTCGAGAAATCCTGAGTAATTGTGCTGGTCACATGTATAACCCTCCGTAACGTGAAGCGTTAGTGTCAAACTAGGGTTGGGTTACCACCTACCCTGCCCCAGTTAAGTCACTCCAATCGAGGTAGATCGAGCGGCTACTAGTCGATCCCACCCTTCGTGTGCATGTAGTAGATGAAGAAAGATGGGTTTACCCCTCCCGCCCTCGATTGTGTCACCCCCATTCCCTCTCACATTCGACTCTCCATTGTCCTCTCCAAGTCGACGAAGAAGAAGCCTCTCCTCCACCTTCCTCTGTCCTCCATCACCGATCATCATCGATGGGGAGCGAAAAGCGAAGTTATCACTCATCCAAATTGATTTTCTCCCTCTAAACCTCTTTTGAAGGTCAAATTGACCATCTGGGAACAATGGGCATGAAGGAATCCTCATCATCTGCATCTGATATGGGTCCTACTTCAAGAAGGCAAGAGGACGCGGTGGCGATAGGTATTTGTTGGAAAAGCAGGTCATTATAGGGACGAACCCAGACTAGTTGGTTCAACATCATCGATGACATTGTAGAAGTTGTCCCATGCCAAGCGAAGAACTCCTTGCGTTTGAGCTACAAAGTTCCAAATTCTAATCCGACCAGGTATGAAGTTGTTTGTATGTTTATTACGCCCTAATCGCATATTGATAATCAATATTTTGTTGCTTTGCCAGGTATGCGAAGTTATCGGACGAGAAACATATGATGGAGATGTTTCACTAGCATCAAGATGGGACACAGATTGAGTGGGTTGTCGAGTTTGACGAAGAGTTTGCAGAAGCACTTGCCATTGTGGAAAAGAATGCGGATGCGGGCCAAGACACCATTGAGTCACTTGATTCTCTCACTCTCCTCTATACACCTACAACCAAAGAACCAATGGACTTTGCACTAGAGGTTGCTCAAACCAGAGTTTATTCTTCATCTCAGGCGATTGATATCGAGGAAGTTGTCCTGATGGAAATTGACATGGAAAATGTGATCGTGGACATGGAGGTTGATCCCTTGTATGAAGAGGTAGAGGGGGCAGTTGGTGAAGAATCCTTGAGTTACATGAGTCCTATCCAAACGGAGGCACCAATTGTGTCTTCTCGTCAATCGCATGTACGTAGATCATAGTGGGTGTTGCGGTCCCATTCCCAAGTGGTTGACATTAGTGATTCGGATGACTTCGAGTTTGTTGTTGATAACACAACTAATAGTAAAGACAATAAACTTAGTGGTCTTGAGTCCGAGAACAACTACCATTATTTGTTGGATTCGGAATTAGAGGATGCTGGTGACTTTGAAGGTTCGAGGTTTGGCAGTGACCCCGAGATTCCTGACTTATCAGTTGGAGAGTGGAGAGGAGTTCAATGGACATGATGAATTCAAGTATGCATTGTGCATATACTGTCTGAAACATGAGTTCGATGTTAGAAATATCAAAAGTGAGCCAGTAAGAGTCACACCTGTATGCATGGGAGAGGAATGCAAATGGAGAATGCAAAACAATATGCCTTTCTGAGTCAGAACTTTGCAAGGGAAGCACAACTAATCCTTGGTTAGTAGGGTTGGTAACTTACTGGTTTCACAAGAATGGATTTCGAAGCACATTGAAGGTTTGATCAAGGACAATCCAGATATGGCTGTCAATGCCATCTCCCAGCAGGTAGCCTAGCAATTCCAAACCCATATACCATACATGAGGCTTTAAAGGGGCCGAAGACTTGCTCCAGACAAGATCTATGGCAAGGTGAAGGAGTCATACGAAAAGCGTCCATCTCTTATTTACAAACTGAAGAGTTTGAACCCTTCAAGTGTGATTCGTTATGAAACTGAGAAGGATGACTCATTCTTGCATGTTTTTATCTCTAAAAGCACAAAGACCGGGATTTATCGAAGGATGCAGACCTTTCGTCAGTCTTGATGGCTGCCACTTGAAAGGGAAGTACTTAGGGACACTACTATCTGTCACAACATTGGATGGGTGCAATTTATTGTTCCCAGTTGTATTCGCAGTTATCGAAAGTGAAACCAATGTGGCTTGGTATTGGTTTAAATCACATTTGAATAATGCTATTGAGTTTGGCAATGGTGATGGATTGACATTTATATCTGATGTGCAAAAGGGGTTAGAATTTGCAGTGAAGACAATCTTCCCACAAGCTGAGCACAGGACATGCATGCATCATCTATACAAGAACTTCAAGAAGAAGTTCTCTGGAGAGGAATCAGAGATAATGGTTTGGTCCGCGACTAGGGAATTTGATGCTAAGCATTATACCCATTGGATATCTGAGATTCAGAAAATTTATTATGGTTGTATACGAATACCTGGCTAATGTGAAGGAGAAGTGGAGCCACCATCAGTTCGGAGAAGAAGTAAAGTGCCACTGTCTGACTAATAATCTGAGCGAGTCCTTCAATGCGTGGATATCACCGACAAGAAACCTGCCTATATGTAATCTTATTGACTTCGCAAGACAGAAATTGATGACCACAATGGATGAAAGACTTCAAAAATCAAGGGCTTGGAAAGAAAACGTGGCACCATCTGCCTTGTTTTACGTTAGAGGCATCACAAGTGACCTGAAAGGTTTCATTTTTAGGAGAGCTGATGATAGCCATGTGGAAGTACAATCTTCTTCGGGGAGATACGTATTGGACCTTAATGCTCGTGAATGCTCTTGTAGAAGATGGCAAATTTGTAGCCTTCCATGCACACATGTCGCATCATCATTAGTCAGCATTGAAGAAGTGAGATGGGAGAATTATGTGGATGACTTCTACAAGGTGGGTCATTATAGGATAGCCTACTCTCCTGGCTACATATCCCCAATGCCTGACACTATCAACTGTCTCCAGGTCAATTTGCCATTCAAGGTCAAACAACATCGTACAACAAGACCTCCAAGAAGACCGCGGAAGAACCACATGCGGTCGAGGGATGAGAATGAGAGTAAAACAAAGCATAGTTGTAATAGGTGTGGCAAATTCGTGCATCGAGCCTGTACTTGCGAGGAGCCAATCAATGCACCAACATGGACAAATCGCGGAATACGGGTGGGCCCCTCAACACAAATTTCTTCTAGCACGCAAGATGCAATGGTCAACCGGAGTTATTCGTTAAGGATGATTTGCAAATTGTTTGTTTTATTTTAGTTACCCTTAAATGCAACCTAATCTCTTCTTTGTTTAGTGGAATTGGGCACAGGTTAGGGACTTCCTTGACAAAGAGGAAAGAGGTAGGAATCTTAACAACACGAGGGTGTGGACAAAAGAGAACACTCGATGTAGAGGCCTTCCAAGATGGACCTTCATGCTCAATGGATCAAACATATGTACAATTCTTCTAGTAAAGTCTTAGGAATGACCTTGCAGATATTGTATGGTTTCATTATTTATCCTTGTAGGAAAGACGTAGAGACCTGCAGTTGGACTAGATGGTTTTTGATGGCTTTTTGAGTTGTGACCTGCAATTGGAGCGCTTGGAAATGTGTCATTTTGTTCAGAGACTTTTTGTATACATATGTATGAACAATACTTGCGATGTCGCTTTTCTTTACACTTTTTGCGATCTTGCTGGAGGTGCAAGGTCATGGTTACTACATGTTGATGTAATTTTTGGCTTGCAGTTGTATGAATGTTACTGCATGGTTTACTGCATGTCGATTTTATCAGTATGTCAATTTTGTATCTGTACATAAACAATGCTTTTTCAAAATTAATGCTTACATGTAGGTTTCTAGTGATCATCCGGCCTCAGCTATGTTCAACGCAAGTTTTATGTTGCTTTTTGTTGTTGTATGAGGATCCATGATGCTTTTGATGTGCATTTTCTTGATGCCTCCTTGGATGAGTATACATCATGTATTTCATGAAACCCAATGATGAGTGTACAACATGTATTTCATTTCAAACTCATGTGTATCAATACCATGCCAATTAAAATCAACCATGCCCTTATTTCAGAGGAAAATATTGGTTCTAAGTGGTGTTACTTACGGAATGAAAACCAGAAGGCCCATAATTTGCATTCCCTCAGTGTAGCCGCGTTTCCATGTTCTTTTTTTAGGCCATTCACAAATTTTCTGCATGCTATCAGACACTGAAGATGACCCAGAACCAACTATATACAACATACACATGGCCCTAATCTATGTAGGCTGATTTTTGGTAGCTTATTAATATTCTCGTGATACCTTTTGGTGCAAGCATGTGATGAATGGGAAGACATGAGCTCACTCATTAGTTACTCTTGTCACAAGGAATTCCATCGATGGTCATCTTATTTTTGAAACATGATAAGAGTTCAAAAATATTGATGTTTGCATTTGGAAAGCATATTGTTGATATTGTTGCTCAATGATCGATTGAGAAATCTATTGATAAACTCTTGAAGAAGACATCGAAATATGAGGATTGAACTTCAAGTTATATGCATGAGTATTGGGAATGCTTGAGGTCGATGCGATTGTAATAGATTGTATACCATGATGCTTCCATTCAGAGGGAGTGATGAAAGCAGATGGGTTTCAAGGACTCCACTTAGAGGCCAAATGAATGAGAATTAAATGGACTACTCAATTCATAGAACCATATTTCTAGATCCAATTACTTGAAAATGTATCTCAAAGTGTTCGTAGTTAATTAGAGAAATTTGTTTAATACTCGATTAAATCTAATAACTTAAAGTGGTTTGAACCATGATATTAGATGTAACTCTAAGCCACTATACGCAGTCTATGTAATCTCATTGATATTATCTCAAGTATTCACGAATGCAGTGCTTGCGTCCCAATTGGATTAGGAGCCTTAAGCTGATAAATTGATGATCGAGACAATAATTGTTACTATTATTGATTAGCTATATGGAAACATGTAATTATGATTCACATAGTTGATGTTTAGTTAACGTGGATATATATCCATAATAATTAATATTAATATGAATGCTATTCATATTTTTTATTGTGACATATGTGAATTTGATTCACATGATAATTAAAGATGATGTGAATACGATTCACAATCTTCATTAATTAAATGTAATTAGATTTACAATTTATTTTAGACTAATGAATTGAATTCATTAATTTCAAAGACAATTTGCTAGTTGTCTCAAAGAGATAATTTGGATAATTCAAGAATTATTATGTGATACTTAGTGAATTGTCTCAATGATAACTCAAGAATTATGCGATAAATAGTGAATTATCTAAAGTGATAATCCTAGAAAAATCAAAGTGATAATTGGTAATTACTAAGAGAGATAATTCCACAATTATCGTGGACCCGGTCCAAACATGAATTGAATAGTGAATTGATTTTTGGTGGGAAAATAATCCCCACCATTATCTCTTATAGCCATCCACCATATGGCTATAAAAGGGAGGCTTGACCTCCTTTCTCATTCATTCAGTTCCGAGCATTCTAGTCCCAATTCCAAGAGGGGAAAAATAGAGAGATCAATCTCTCTATTATTCTCAAAGTGGTTGCCCCTTATAACCGTTCTCCCTTCACCCTTTGACCATCCACCCATCTCCTCTCCATTGACATGCTCAATTGCAAGTGGATCCATCTTCTTCGCCAAGGTTGTAGAAGTCGGTAGTTGGTACTCGGTCGGCGGGGTCATTGACTAAGGGTTAATCGGCAGTTAAACAACCAATCGAATTTGGTCAGCCTTCAGTCGGTTTTGAATTTTATAAGTATTATATATATAAACTATGTTTCATACATATATTCTTATGTATTTATAATGATTTGTACATTTTCTATACTATCATAATGAAATAAAAGAAGTACTTGAATCTAAATAAGACATTAAGCATATTAGAATAAGTATACTTTTAAAAAAGCAAAAAATAAAAAAAAGTACATAATCTTTATGCAAAAATCTTCCGACTAGCCAGTTGATCGACTATTGATCGACTGGTCAATAGTCAGTCGGCCACCCTACTGACTCGATTAGTCAGACCAACTAGTCCATCTGGTCGGCCGATTTTTATAACATTGTTCCTCACTATGTTTTGTGCTCGAGAATAAGTTGATTTTGTGAGATGAAATCAGGAGAAATATGATTTATCTAGATCACTTTTGACGTGAACTATTAGTGGAGAGAATTGTCTCTCAAAGTTCGTCGGAGTATCGTGCTTCATTATCGTGTTCGTGAGTGCTAGCATTATTGGATCAAACTTGCTTCAGGAGGTCTCTTCTTTTGAAGACTACACTCATCCACGATATAAATTTCAATCTCGTGTGTTTCGCAAAACAATATGAAAAAAAGTTTCCTTTACCATCTAGTTTCACGTTGCAATCAAAATTTTGTAATGTGATTGCATGTTCTCTCATATGACGAGCCGGTTATTTATTGAATTTGATTCGTATTTGTCGTGAAGTGTGAGGTCAAACATCCCATTAGATGCCAGTGGCATGAAGTAAAGGCGTCCTTGATTCTGAATAATAATATGCCATGTAGTCCTTATTGCATGTCTGGTCCTTGGCATGCCAATGTATAGGGGTCGTGGTGTAAAAACTCCCTTGTTGAAAAACGGGTGAAAGAAGACATGGTCCTCTTTTTTTTAGCCAAAAGGGGTAAACATGTAAAGATGTCTGCCCCACATAGATTAGTTAAGAAAAATTTACCCAACATTACGGAAACCATGACTCGTGGAGAATTCTTGGTGTAATGACTTACATTTTCTACATAGAGGCGCTTTGAACGGAAAATAACACCATTATGAGACATCCAAACCGCCCAGATGATCAATGAATGCCCTCTTGCCAAAGCGTAAAGAGGGTAGACTACATTGGCACCAGCTTTATACCTTGGTAACCAACCCCTTTCTCCTGGGTACCACAACAGTAGAATTTTGATCCTCGATGTAGCATTAGTTCAGACCATGATAATGCGGCACATAATTGATCAGAATTGCACAATGGCCTTGGCAGCTTGTAAACTTATAATCATGAGCTACAGAAAAAGTCAAAACACTAGTCAGATTGTCCTCACAGGGATCCACCCTCCGTCATGTCTCCACTTTAGTAGCCAACCACCGACCTCTAAGTATCCATTGTCAAGCCTATTAATTTAGGAACATCTACTTTAAAGCGGCTCTACTTGATCAATTATCGTATCAGAATTTGAAAGTGAGCCACCTTAAGATTCACCATCATACATGTCCATAACAGCAATGATCTCGATAACATTCTGACTCACCCCTATATATCCAGGAAAACTATAATAGCATGATTAGAGGATCATATTGATAATCCTAATTGGTCTGACAGCAAGTCTGTAGTTATTGAAGCCCATGGCCTCCCTTCACACTACCTTGTACACCTTGATGCATTGAACCTCTTGTCATATTCCTGGACTGTAAATACTGACAAGATATTGGCAGCTGAGACTGCATTGACTTTCGAACAAGACAATCCTCATGCTCTAGCACCTTCAAGATTTCCTTGCATCCTTTCAAACACTGGATTCCAGTTCATGCCGTTCACAGAAGCTCTAACCAGCAAGAGGTCGGGATACTTCACAACCAACGCTGGTGAGTTTTCCATAAGGGATATTTTCATATATCGAGATTAGCTGCAACATTCTAGGAGTGGGTTCTAACATCAATTATTTATAATAAATTTGAGTGTTTTCCCAGTGTCCGTTTTCTATCCCACAAGACTTTTAATTCTAAGCGTGATCTTTGAAATTAAATAAAGGAAATTGTGCTAATGCCTTATGATGCCATTAAGCTTGGCGTGTTTTGAAAATAAAAAAATAAGGGATATTTACACCCATACCCCTGAATAATTTCGTAATTACCTCAGGAACCCTCGATAATCACGAATTACATCTACAACCCCGAATAATGCTTAACCTTTACATGGCATAACCCTGTGTTAAGGTCTGTCTTAATACTTCGTTAACTCTGATGGAAAGAGTCATATGTTGACCATTTTGCCCTTCGAAACACATCATATTTATAACATGATGACATTTGTAGATCCAACAAAATGATGCCATCCTCCCCTCGGCAAGCCCCATGCTCCCCCGCCATGCACCTCCCCCCCGCGCCCGCATGCGGGGCTCCAGCACCCCCCTCCCCTGCGCCTCTGCCTCCCCCCTGCGAGCTCCAGCTCCGCGCCTCCCCCCTGCGAGCTACAGCCCCGCACCCCCCTCCCCCGCAAGCTCCAGCTGCAACATCCCCCCCCCCCACACACCTGTATGCGAGCTCCAGCACCCCCCTTCCTTGCGCCTCCGTCGCCCGTATGCGAGCTTCAGAGTCTGCGCCTCCGCCCCCCACGCATATGTCCCCCCACTCGCCCTCATGCAAGCTCCAGCCCCGTAACTCCCCGCGCCTTTCCCCTACGAGCTCCAGCCCGTAACCCTCCCCTTCCTTTCTATTTTTTTGATTAATCTCAAACGTTAGATCACGAAGTGGTTAGATTAACTCAGCCATTTGGTTGAGTTAATTAACTAAACTAACAGAGGGTTATGGGTTTAAAACAGAATGGTTATTCAGGGTCTTGGGTGTAATTCAGTATTATCGAGGGTTCTTGGAGTAATTACGAAATTATTCAGGGTTATGGGTGTAAATATCCCAAAAAATAAACATGAAAATTATGTTAAATTTCTGTTAAATTTCCCATGTTCGACTTATCCAACATATGGTGTAGTTTTGTTAGTGTAGCCTCATGGAGTCTTGAATATCCCGGACAACATCCTCGGACTGGTTACCTGATGTGGAGAAGAGTCTTCCGATCGTTTATCTTGGCATATTGTTGATGTCATGGCCTCAAATTTCAACGAAATTTCACCGAAATTCTCCGAAATTTCCATTTCTTTAGGTCACCGAAATCGAAATGCCCCCTTATTTCTTTTTCCAGGATTTCAAAGAAATATCACCGAAATGTCAACGAAAACTCGTCGAAATAATATGTCGTTTCGACAAAATAATGAAAATAAGGGAATCTACCCTTCGCTTTCATCGAATTTTGCATATATTAACGAATTTTCACTTATTTATTTGCCAATGTGTTGAGTTGTTAGAGTGATTTACATTGTTTAAAGAAGTTTCTTTAGTTAGTTTCTATATTTTTTATCTAACTCTAAATCAAATCAGTTAAATACAATATTTAAGAGTAAATTAAAGTTTTAACTGAAGATATTTGTATTTTTATATTTTTTCTTTATTTTGATATATATATGTTTTAATTAGCAGTTATCATATTTGCCACCTCATTGAAGAGATGCTCATATATCACCATTCTCTTCATGTTCAAGAGGAGAAACCAATGACTTTTAATTACGGTTCCAAACTGGTTCTGGTTTTGAGCAACATACTGCTTTTTTGACTGTTGGGACGATTGGATGGAAATTTAATGTAATATATTATATTAATATCTTACTATTAGCAAAAAACTATCTTTCTATCTCATTTATTGAGTTAAAGAATATTAGAAATATTTATTAAAAAATAGATTTTCAAGTAATTTCCCCAATTTCCAACCATTTCACCGAAATTCCGTCGAAATTCCACCAAATTTCTTTTTCCAGGCTTACCGAAACGAAACCGAAATCTGACATTTAAGGCCTTGGTTGATGTATGAGGACAAGACATGTGGAACCTGTTGTGAAGAAGTTGAAGAAGCCGACTAGGTGGAAAGCATCTCTGCTTTTGCGGGGCGACAGACTGGTCCTAGCGAATGCACTGCTCTCTATTAAACCTGTATTTTTTACTTCTACGAGAGTACTTTTTTTGGTGTCTGTGAGCGATTGGAGGCATCGATGCATCTCCTTTTTTCATCATCGTCGCCTGATTGTAGGGAAGTTGCGTTAGCTGACTGGAATTCGGTTACAATGCCTATCAGCGAGGGTGAACTTGAAGTGAGGCGATTGGGAGATATGAATAAGGTTCTGCTGGCGAAATGAGTAATGAGGATTTTGGGTGATGGAAATGATTTGTTGTCTAGGCTGGTGAGAGCGATTTATAGCGTGACTTCCAGTCTGGCTGTGAATGTTGATGTGGTTGCATCGCCGACCACTTTTTGGAGAGGTATCTGTTCGGTCATGTCGGATTTGGTGACTTTGATGCAGTCAGTTTTGGGGGATGGTGCATGCTTTTGAATCTGGAAGGAGGACTGGTCGGAGGAGGGAGCGTTTTGTAACTTGTATCCTGTGCTTTTTGCTTTGGCCTAGGATAAGGATGTCGGCTTTGCAGATATTTGGCCAAGGATAAGGATATTTGTTAGTGTATACTCATGGAGCCTTGAATATCCCGGACAACATCCTCGGACTGGTTACCTGATGTGGAGAAGAGTCTTTGTTGTAATATGTGTATTATCTATCTTCTACTGTACTGTTTCTGTTATTTACTCATAGAGCTTTTCTCCTATATAAGAGAGCTCTAGGGTTAAGAATAAACAACTATTCATTTTCTTATTCCTCAACATGATATCAGAGCGACGATCCTAGACCGGAGCCTGTGCCCTAGATCCCTACCCCTACCAAAGGCCTCGTCCCCGTCTCCCGCCACTCCACGCCACCCGCGCGGAGCACGCCCATCGCCTCCACGCTCCGCCCGCTAGGGCTCCACACGCCACCCTCTCGTCGTGTGCTGGAGATCTCCACGCCGCCTCCCAGCGCCGACTGTTAGGTCTCCCAACGCAGCCTCCCAGCGCCAGCGTCGCCCGCTAGGGCCATCGCCTCCCGCGAGGGCTGTGACGCCTGTTGCGGTTGCACCACTAGGGCCATCGCCGTTCTCTGTGGCCGAACGTCAGTTGCTTGGGTGCTTAGGGTGTAACATCATTATCTAAACACCCTAAATACCCGAAAGGAGACTTCAAGAGAATGGAAGGGGTTGTGGTATAAGCCTACAACCACAACCATCTTCCCATATGTCCGTGTAGGCACAAGTTTTGCTGGTCACACGTCCCAGTCTTGGAGATAGTTGTCATCATGTCTGACAACAAGGCCGATGTTTCATCCCCGGGTGCCTTCAAAGGTCCAGCACCCATAGTTAAGATGGATGGAACAAACTATGAACTGTGGGCCATGCAGTTCATGAGTTTGATGTAGTGTAATGGCAATAAGCACATTCCTATGGCAGAAGAGCCAAGTGACAAGACTGGGATAATGCCTCATGGGAGGCCGATGATGCATACGCTCGTGTGTGGCTATCCGGACCGTGTCAGCAGAGATAGCTAATGACATTCTGAGTCAGCCCACCGCCAAGTCTATGTAGGACATTCTTGCCGCCACATACTCCTCGGCAAAGAATGAGTCGAAGATATTGCAACTTTAGCATGATATCTTCAAGTCGAAGCAAAATAGTCGACCGCTCCATACTCTCTACACCTCTTTAAGAGGTATGTTTGAGAGACTACACGGTTACATTCCCTTGACTGCTACTCCTGAGCAGCTCAAGGCATACAGAGACTCTGTTATGACTAGGGTCTTCTTAGCAGCGCTTGATCCTGAGTACGCTGCTGATAGAGCCAAGATTCTTATTGATGCTACAATACCTCCAATGGAGGAGGCATATCGCAGGTTGAGCAGGCTCTCCATATCCTCTGGCGTTACTCTACAGTCTCAGACATCTTCCGCCATGGCTGCATCTCGAGGAAGAGGGCATTCAGCACCATACCGTGGTAGAGGTGGTTCTAATCGTGGCAGGGGAGGGGGTGGTCGACCCCGACAGTCTTGCACCTACTATCACAGATCAGGTCACTCTGAGGAGACATGCTATTCTAAGCATGGATTTCCTCCTTCAGCTTGTATTGCAGAGCAGACTCAATAGTTTGGGGGTTCTTTACCTGTGTGTGAGCAGAGGTTTGATGAATTCGTGGCTAGACTCAGAGAGATCATGCCCACTTCAGGATCATCCAGTTCTCCGTCAGGATCTTCAGAGGTAGCTGCATCAGCTTCAGCATCCACTTCAGGTATAGCCTATGCTCTTACTAGTTGCTACAGGGCAGATTTATCGGACTGGATCATAGATTCAGGAGAATCTCACCATCTATGTGGGAACATAAGTTAGTTGAAGGTTTTTCGTCCATCTCAGACAGGACGATCAGTGGTGATAGCCGATGGGACACAATCCCCCATTACTGGTTAGGGGGAGGTGCAGTTGACTCCTGCAATACGGCTTCAGAATGTCCTTTATGCTCATGAATTTACAATGAATGTACTTTCAATTAGTCAAATCACCAAAGATCTACATTGTCATGCCATATTTGATCCATCTGCTCTTGTGTTTCAGTACATACTCACGGGCAGGGTGATTGGAACTGGCCGTGAGCAAGGGAGTCTCTACAGGCTGGTTCAATCTCCGTACGCTGGTTCTGCGTCTCTTCATGCTGGATCCATTTCTCCTTACACATGGCATCTCTGGTTTGGTCATCTTCCTCTGCAGAAGATGGTTCATGTCCTTCCTCAGATTTCTCCTCGTGTTACCTTTCAATGTGAGGCCTGCCAGCTTGGGAAACATCACCGGTCTTCTTTCCAGAGTCGTCAGGGTCATAATAGTCATGGTCTGTTTGATTTGCTTCATTTTGATATTTGGTGTCCGAGTTGTGTCCCAGACCTTCAGGGACACAGATTTTATCTTGTTGCAGTAGATGAATTTTCCAGATTGTCTTGGGTGTTTCTTCTTAAGAATAAGTCTGATGCTGGTCCTATCATTCAATCCTTTATTAGTGAAATAAATAATATTTTCTCTGCTAGAGTCAAGTACATTCGGTCTGATATAGTTCACTCTCTCAATTTCTTAAATCACATGGGATTGTTCATCAGACGTCTTGTGCTTATACCTCCCAACAGAATGGAGTGGCTGAAAGAAAACATCGCCACCTTCTGGATGTGACCCGAACTCTCTTGATTCAGAGTCGTGCTCCTCATTCCTATTGGGGAGATGCAGTTCTAACTGCTTGTTATCTAGTCAATCGTATGCCCTCATTAGTGTTAGGGGAGAAGATCCCATTCTTGATTGCGTTTTCCGAGAAGGATCTTTTCTCTCTTACACCACGTGTCTTTGGTTTAGTCGCATTTGTTCATCAATTCTCTCCTGGCATTGACAAGCTCTCTCCCAGAGCTGTCAAGTGTGTTTTCGTGGGATATTCCAAAACCCAAAAGGGATATCGTTGTTTTGACCCTGTTCGACGACGGTATTATGTCAGTGCTGATGTCACCTTCTTTGAGTCCATTATGTATTTTTCTCCCACAGGTGACCGACTTACCTCTTCAGACAATAGCGAAGAAATCTACATGCCTCCTCCTCCATCACCACCACCATCATCACCACCACCATCAACATCACCCCCAACATCCCCACCAGTGCCACCACCACCACCACCGTCCACAACATTTTTCCCTCAGGTCTACTAGAGACGACCCCCAGCTCCTGCGCCTCTTCCATCATCCAGCACGCCTGAGGTATGTACTGAACATTTGAGTTCTTCTAATGGCATGGGTGATTTGCATGTTCAGACTGAAGTACAGGGCTGCGATGATGCCTCCATTCCTCATGTTGACGACCTAGATGTCCCTATTGCTATTTGGTGGCAGAAACGTGCCAGGACTATGAATCCTAAATATGGGATGGACTTTGGTTCTCATGTTTCCTTAGAGCGCCTATCCAAGGATTATCAGCAATTTGTTGTTGGCTTATCAGCTATAGAGGTACCGCGATCTTATCAGGAGGCACTTCAGAGCAACCAGTGGCGCTTAGCGATGGAAGAGGAAATGACAACGTTGCAGTCGCGTGGTACATGGAGCGTAGTACATCCACCGCCAGGAGCATCCGTGGTAGGAAGCAAGTGGGTTTTTACTGTGAAGCATTGGGCTGATGGTACAGTTGATCGATACAAGGCACGGTTGGTTGCTCGTGCGTTCACACAGACATATGGGGTGGACTATCATGATACGTTTTCCCTAGTGGCACGTCACTCTACCTTACGGATTCTTATTACTGTTGCCGTAGTGCGAACTGGCCTCTTTTTCAGTTGGATGTCAAGAATGCATTTCTGTAAGGTGATTTACAGGAGGAGGTCTACATGCAGCAACCACCTGGGTTTGCTGTTGATGGGGAGTCTGGTATGGTATGCCGTCTTCATAAGGCTATATATGACCTTAAGCAGAGTCCAAGGGCTTGGTTTCAGAAGCTCTCAGAGTTGGTTGAGCAGAAGGGATTTGTCAGATCTACTGCAGATCATACTCTCTTTGTAAGGAGAAGCCAGCACGGTTGTGTTGTCATCCTGGTGTACGTGGATGACATTGTTATTACTGGCAGTGATGAACATGGCATTCAAGCAGCTAAGGATTTCCTTGGACAGCAGTTTGTCACCAAGGACTTGGGTACGCTCCGTTACTTCCTTGGATTGGAATTTGCACGGAATAGGCAAGGTATGGTTACGACACAGAGAAAGTATGTAACTGATCTGTTATATGAGACAGGTATGACAGGATGCAGACCAGCTACTACTCCTATGGATCCTAATGTGAAGCTTTATGATGATGGGTCAGATGAGGTAGACAAGAGATGATACAGAGAACTGGTTGGGAAGCTATTGTATGTCACTATTACCAGGCCTGATATATCATTTGCTGTGAGTAGGGTTAGTTAGTTTATGGAGCAACCCAAGCAGGCTCACATGGATGCAGTGTTTATGATCCTGAGATATCTGAAGTCATCTCCAGGCGCATGTCTTCTTTTTAGAAGAGAAACGACAATATCAGTTACAGGATGTGCAGATGCTGATTATGCAGGGTGTCCTGGTGACAGAAAGTCTACTTCAGGCTTTATTGTGTTTGTTGGCAGTTCACTAGTATCATGGAAGAGCAAGAAACAAACTGTGGTTGCTTGATCTAGTGCAGAATCAGAATATAGGGCAATGGCCCATGGTAGTACCGAGATGATGTGGGTTAAATCAGTTCTAACTGATTTAACAATCGAAGTACCTCTTCCCATGCATCTTAAATGTGATAATCAGGCAGCTCTGTTTATAGCTAATAATCCAGCCTTTCATGAAAGGACAAAGCACATTAAAGTGGATTGCCATTATACTCGAGATCTAATCCAGAAGGGGCTCATTTCAACATCTCATGTATCATCAGGAGACCAGGTCGTAGATATGTTTACAAAGGCCCTTGCTAGAGGTCCTTTTCACAACTATTGTTCCAAGCTGAGCATGATAGATATATATGCTCCAGCTTGAGGGGGAGTGTTGCAATATGTGTAGTATCTATCTTCTACTGTACTGTTTCTGTTATTTACCCATAGAGCTTTTCTCCTATATAAGAGAGCTCTAGGGTTAAGAATAAACAACTATTCATTTTCTTATTCCTCAACAGTCTTCCCATCGTTTATCTTGGCATATTGTTGACATGTGGGAGGACAAGACATGTGGAACATGTTGTGAAGAAGTTGGAGAAGAAGCCGACTAGGTGGAAAGCATCTCTGCTTTTGCGGGGGCGGCAGACTGGTCCTAGCGAGTGAACTGCTCTCTGTTATTCCTGTATTTTTTACTTCTACGAGAGTGCTTTTGGTTGGTGTCTGTGAGCGATTGGAGGCATTGATGCATCTCTCTTTTTTATCGTCGTCGCCTAATTGTAGGGGAGTTGCGTTAGCTGACTGGAATTTGGTTACAATGCCTATCAGCGAGGATGACCTTGAAGTGAGGCGATTGGGAGATATGAATAAGGCTCTGCTGGGGTAATGAGGATGTTGGTTGATGGCAATGATTTGCTGTCTGCTGGTGCAATCGATTTATGGCGTGACTTCCAGTCTGGCTGTGAGTGCTGATGTGGTTGCATCGCTGACCACTTTTTAGAGAGGTATCTGTTCGGTCCTGTCGGATTTGGTGACCTCGATGCAGTCAGTTTTGGGGGATGGTGCATGCTTTTGAATCTGGAAGGAGGATTGGTCGGAGGAGGGAGCGTTTTGTAACTTGTATCCTGTGTTTTTTGCTTTGGCCTATAGGTTAAGGATGTCAGCTTTGCAGATATTTGGTCTGCTGGATCCTGCACGCAGAGTTATCAGATCAGAGATTAGAGGATTTTCTTTACCTATTGGACAAATTGGCAAGGCTAGAAGAGCTGCTTGATGGGAGGGATTCACTGTATTGGAGAGATGGTGTTTTCGCGGTCAAGAACGCTTATAGTGTGTTCTTTGGGTCTTCTTTGATTCCCAATGAGGAGCCTGCTTGGGATTGTGCTAGAATCTGGAGAGGACAGATCCCTAATAGTGTTCGTGTCTTCCTTTGGCTGATGAGAAGAGAGATCATGAGAGGTGTCTGGCGAGCCAGGATTTCCCTGCGGGTAGATGCTACATGTAAAAGATGTGGACAAGAGGCGGGAGATGTTGGTCATCTATTTTTTCAGTGTCCTAGCTCGAGAGAAGCTTGGAGGGCTGTTGGTTTTGCTGGAGTCCAGTGGGGTGATGTCGATTCTTTTTGGGCCTTGATGTGCAGAACTTGGACCGGTTCGGCTGATGGACGGAGTAGGATTTATGCGCTAATCTGGGTCATCTGGTTGGCTAGGAATGGGGTTGTCTTCAAGGATGTTTGATGTTATTGTGAGCATATTATTGAGCATGCCGATGTTCTTGCTGAAGTTTAACGTTTGTAATTTATGTTTATAATTTATTATATATAGGATGTCCCATAGTTTCTAAAAAAAATCCTCGGTCTGGAACTAGGGACTGATTAAAATAATTGATCCTAGCATTTCAGTGGAAAATATTGGTTCTAAGTGGTGTTGGAATGAAAACCGTAAGGCCCGCAATTTGCATTCCCTCAGTGTAGCTTCCACGTTCTTTTTTTAGGTCATTCACAAAATTGTCTAGATGCTATCAGACACTAAAGATGATACAGAACCAACTGTATACAACATCCACATGTCCCTAATCTATGTAGATCGGTTTTTTAGTAGCTTATTGATGGTCTTGTGATATCTCTTGGGGCATGCAGGTGATGAAGAAGTTGATATCAACGACTTCTTGAAGATGATGAGGAGGACATCTTACAGCTACTAGGTTTGGGGAAACAAATAGACTGTTCTGTCTTTGTTCTTGTGGTTTACTTGTATTAGCACTCTACCTAAAGTTTCTGAGGGATTGCGAAAATATGGTTATCAAAGGATTAAAATCCTTGTATCTATAAGTGGTTGGCTGCGAAACAATACCGTTGCTATTCCTTTGTGTAGTTTTCTTCATTCTTGATTGTTGCAATGCCACTACATTTTCCTTGATTTCTCTTCTCAATAAGATGCAGGAACCATTTGCGCTCCGACAAAACTGTGGTGGGAAAGAAAATCATGTGCAAAAACTTGGAACTGCTGCATGACAAGTGAACAAAAAAATACTGTCAGAGTCCCCCTGTAGAATTTACGTGGTTAGTGTCTTATAAAGAGTGCAAAACCCTTGAAGCAATATTTTTTGGTTAAATCAGTCACTAAATACCCTCCACCAGTTGAAATTTCCATTTGAGTAATGCATGGGCCAAAGCTAATACTCTCTACATTCAGGGACACGAGCTTTTTTTCCTTGAGAAAGGTAGTAATTAAAGCAGTCTTTTGGCTCTACTGAACAACTGTCGGGACTTTTTAGTGTGCTAGGAATACAGAGTTCTTTTGACAGGTAAAGCTCTTCTTGCCGTGCAGGTCCCATGGGGTATTTTATTTTTGTGTACATTTATTGTTCGCAGTGTGCTTTTGGATCCACATTTGCTGGCTGGAATCAGTTTTGATACTTGAACTACTTCTCAACTGGCAGGTCTTCCTCTCAAAGGAGAGTTCTTTTAGGCCTAATTTTAAGAGGATCAGTGCTGTCTTATTATTGCAGGCCTTCCCCATAAACCCTTTATTAGCATCACAATCTTAATCCAGTTTAGTCACATTGTTTGACCTTGTTCTTGAGATGGAAAATCTTAATCCATTTTACTTCAGTGTTGGTCGACCTCATACTTGAGAAGTGAAAACTCATTGTTCGTCACTTCATCATATATCATTGGATGCCATCATCAGTCAGCATTTTCGACCATCTTTTTTGTTTAACTGTGCCAAGCAGAATATTATTCGACAGTCTTGTTCTCCCTTTTCTTGTTTCCTTGAAGTGACAATTCTCTTTTTCTTTTCTTTTTATATATGCTTTTTATTTTAAATTATTTTAATGACATACTAGGTTTTAAGTTATGAACTCTCCAGATCGATTGCCACCTGCTTATACCCACACCCGCATTAATCATCCAAGGTACTAAAATAATCATTTTGACAATCTGGTCAATAAAAGTAGAGGCAAATGATCTTTGATGACTTTGTTTCGGCATATGTATTCAACGTAGACGTGTTGTGATGTGGTTATCCTGATTGGAATCTGTGTATCATTTCTTCCGATTGTTATTCTTGATCTTATTGGGGGAATATAATAGACCGACCCTGTTAGAATGAAAGATGAAAAAGATATAACAGATAGTCCATCATTTGGAGATCTCTTTCATGATGACTTGGAATATTTGAATTCAACCGATGCTCAAATTTATGGGAAGGTTTGATGTTATACTCCCAGTAACTGTGATGGATGTACAATATCGAATTCATCTCGAAAAGATTTGGCATATTCTAGCATATGACTTTTCAGTTTCTCACCACAACCTCTTGCAAGTGAGATTCTCATGCTTTGGTTAATTGCAAATTGGTGATGACTGGAAATCGTCTTTCTTCACTCTTAAGCAAGGCATACTTCATTTCTAGAAGTTAAGGGTTTGAATTAAGAAAGAGGAGAATGTTCAACATGTGAGTTTGGCACTAGAGGGGTGCAATGTTTAGGAAATCGGCCGCATAGGTCGCATATGCGGCTGCATATGCCCATGTGGCCAGAAGAATGCACTATTTTCCTGAATCGATCTATTATGCACCATTGTGCCACGATTTCCTGATGTTGCTCACTTGTGTTGCTCCATTTCCTATGTGGATCAACATCTTGTCGGTGCTTCTCTTGGGTTCCCAGTCATTGTTGGGTGATCGCCGTTGATTCTTGTGTTCGGTAAACCCATAACTTTTATTATTCATGTGTTTGTACATATATAAAGTAGTACTTTATTTATAATCTTGTGACTTCTTTAATATATGCATTGAAATGTAAATCATAAACAAATGTTGAAAATATAGTTGTTGGCTATGTATTAAAAATTACATTGCAAAGATTGTTTGAAATTATTGCTGTTAGATATGTATATGATATCTAATATTACAATCAATAGTTATTGGGTATATACTTCTTGAATATATGCATTAATGTAAAGAAACAGTTTGCGTATTTCAATAGTTACTGGATATGTATTTATTGTACTTCAATAGTTGCTAGATATGTATTAATAGTTTGTGGATATGTATTAAAGTAAAGGAATAGCTTTTGTGTTTCATATTTTTATGAGAAATATCTGTATATATAATGTATTCATCAACTATAGTATTTTTAGATATTTATTTGTTTTAAATTAAAAATTAGGAAATTGCATATATCATGCGTGTGTTGCCCATACCGTGTCATTGCTATTCAATGAACAGTCCGAGCGCATATACATACCACTTTCCTGAACCTCGGAGGTGTGAGTTGTTCAATAATAATATTTCCTATTATTAATGAAAATTGTAAAAAAATCACAAGCCACAAGCTAAGGAAAAGAGATTAGAGACGGAATAAGTGAACTTAACATGGTGATTTTAATGTGGAAATCTAGGCGAACAAAACCATTCCACAACTCCCCAATCTGGGGTCCTTTGGTATTTTGGTGAAGCTTGCTTCCTCTATTTGTACTATCTGAATCGAGAGTAGCACAACCTTTTAGGAACAAGGTATATTGCCGTCAACTTCTTCATGAGAGAGGGAGAGAGAGATGGGATTAGGGTGGTTGGGAAGGGGCTTCCAGTGAGCGAGGATGCATCGAGATGTGATGATCCATTCCACCTCCTGACGGAGATATATATAGGGTGCATACCATTATGTCATTTGTCTCGTTTCCCCATGCCCCTTTATTTACGACGACCTGAACCTCGCGCAACCGCTGACGGCAATTTGAGCACCCGATCATTCCCCGAGAGACCCGATCTAATAAACCTTATGTATAAACTATAGTTCTCCTTGGATAAACCTTAGCAGATTCTATCTCTTGTAGAGATGGGAACCCATAACCCACATATTTATAGAACGATGCTAAAGGAAAACAAAATGCATCTTTACTGTATAAACCAAATACACAAGCTTTCTTGAGTCTTGTGAAGTTGAACAACGCAAGTGAATCATGAGGAGATGGATGAAAATTTGAGAGCAAGAGATCCCTTGAGAACTCAATTGACAACTTTGAGCACTAGAGTTTTTGGACACATAATTGAGCATATCTCATATTTCACATAGAAAAGTAATTATGAATTCTTAGCCCATGTGAAGTGTAATGGGACTTTGGAGTCCTATTTATAGGCTTAGAAGTCCTTGGTGATCATTTAAGGAAAGTAAATAGGGTTAGGTAAAAGGTCACTAACGACTAGTACAAAATATTCATTCACACAATAAATTACTCGAATAAGAGATGATTGTCGGCCGAAATGAAGATCAATTGACTAGTATAAAAATTTAGTTGATTGAAATTTTTAATGACCTTGGCAATTGGGAATAACATTCCAAAAAATCGTTGACATGATTAGTTGACAGGACCTTTTGGTAGTCGATTGAGAATAGAAACAGTAAGCATACTTACTGGACTTGATATTACTCGACTGCAACCTTAGGATGCTGAACATACTAGTCAACTGCATAGAAAGTATAGTTGGCTGAAAAATATAATCCAAAATGCCGTTTTTAGTAAATCAGGAATAGTCAACTGGCAAAACCCAGTTGCTGACTCAAGATGAAATCAATAGGCTGAAAATCAGGTTAGTTGATTGATGCGATTTTGACTTATTTTTGTTTTTTACATTAAGAATATAATAACTACAAGACATATTTTCATAAAATTTAAACTATGTAAAACGTAAGATTTTGTGATTTTTTTAGAAAAGACATCACTTCCTCTTTACTTGTTCTTGACCTTTCAAAAATTGAAATCTTCAACTTAAAGTGTTTGCATTTTGATATTTAAGTCTCGAGCATTTGACAAGTTGATCTTTAAGCTCCATCACCACAAGACGTGCTTCCTTGTTTTGATCATCTATAACCTTATTGCATTCTTCTCAGATTTCTTCTTCCATTATCGAATTTGTCTGCTTTAAAAGCTAGTCTTTCTATAAAAACAAATATACAAATGAACTCTTTGTGATCATCAAAATCTAAATCACTACCATACTAGGAAATAGCGCAGGTAGTGAAGTGCGACAAGAAATGTGTTATCCACCATGATTACACTATATGTATTAAGAAGAGATCGAACATATTATTGTTAAGAGGGTCAATCTTTTGTCAATGAGAGTGAAGTGTTGGACATGTGAGCCAAGAGCGAACCATTTTTACAATAAATGTTATTGTAATATTTTTATATATCAACAAAACTGATTGATTTTCACTCCCCATCCGAGATTAATCAATGAATGCATTTATAAGGTACCTTTGTACAATTAGGGTTATGTACTATGACCATCTTGATAATTATACATGTGTTGATTCAATGGTTGAATCATAGAGGTTGGTGCTTGCATGATATCTAAAGAGTTAGATTGATGACTCATCTAGCTCCATCAAATGATTATTGAGAATAGATCTCCAGCCTGAGAAAGAGATGGAAATCCTTACTCTAAAGGTCAATATCCAACCGACCTCTTGATGCAGGTCCTTTACATAGGAATAGAGATCTAGAGGTGTCATGTAAGTTAAGTCAAAGAGCTGACTTAACAAGATCGAGATAACCAAGACATATATCATATGTTGTCACAATACATGCACACATCATTTGATTGGAAACAGATGTGTTATTATATGTTTAAGTATGTACATTAGGTAGACCATTAGATTGATAACCTATTCAAGGGTTATACACCAGCTGGTGTGCATGCGAGGGCATATGAGTAATATGATCTCTCAAAGGGATCATACACATTTACTACTGAATCGTAAGACATGACCTCACTCATGAGATATTGGGACCAGCGAAATGCCATCGATGGCCATCTTCCTTTGAAAGCATTATATGATTTATATGTATGATATATGCTTTTGGAAAGAATATGATTGATACCAACTCTCAATGATCGAATGAGAAACTTAATGATAAAAGCCTGAAGAAGACAGTTAAAATGTGATTAGAACTTCTGGTTTATTCTAGTCATCCAGTATGTGTGATGTATGGATATTAGGAATACTCGAGGGTGATGTGATCTTAATAGATTATATAACTGTGACACATCCATTCCAAAGGATAGATGAAACATGTTTGAATTTTAATGACTCCACTGAGTAGATTAATTATCCAATCTTAGTCCAAATATTGTACATTGATCTGAATATGATTAAGATGCAATAAGAAGATTAGATATTCTATCTGACTTGATGGGGCATCTCTGAGCGATCTTCGAGATTTGGATACGAGATTGGATCTTAATGTCCAAGTCAGTATACATGTAATATACACTCTCCATGTCCTTATCTTCAAGTATCCGTAGAGAAGGCACATTGTCCTTGAAAGAGTTCAAGAATAATACTAATGTTGACAATATATGAGCATTGGAAAATTGATGATCAAATATGGTTTAATTATCATTAATGATGTGGATATGATTCACATTATTTATATGTTTGTAGAGAGGCGTCTAAGATAATTAAATTATATTTAATCATCATAGATGTGATTAGTGTGGATAGCTCTATCCATAATGATCACGAATATTTTGAATTCGATTTATAAAATCATTGAGATTTAATTGTAAATGGGATTTACAATTTATAAGTTAATGAGAATTGGATTCACATTATACAATTGAATGTAAATTGGATTCACATTGTACAACTAAATGTAAATATGATTTACATTTAATATTGGATGGATGAATATGATTCATAATTATCAGTGGCATGATTAAAGCTGTTCCAAAATAATTTGGAATTATTTTGGTGAAAATTCAAGAAACAGAAGTTGTTGTAACATGTGGAAAATATGATTGAGATTGATATCTCATGAATTAAGAAAGAGAAGGAGGCTCTTCAACTCCCATTAGGAGTGGACAACCATGGAATTGATTCCATGGTAGTTGTGGATCGCCGACTTCTTCGGTGCACCACGCTCGTAAGGACGACTACAAATTTCGTGATACGAAATCAGAAGGTTCTGCACTTAGACCATCAACTCAAATTGCGGGAAGCACACGTCTCATCCACATGCCCGCAAGTGCTCACCCCATCAGATCGGAATTGAGACAAGCAGTCTCTTTGTTTAGAGACTCGTAGATCACAAGCACGCTCCAAAAGGTAAACCTAATACTTGCTTGTGATCTATAGATGAAACGACATGGGAATCGTTCTCATATCATGTGGTTTTATCGAAAAATTTTAATTTCTGCTGCCTCTTACTACTAGTGTGACTAGTCGACCTAGATCATGTACAATGCGATTTTCAATGCTTCCAAGATGCCTGAGGTGAAAATCTCTACCTTCAGGAAGGTCGTCCAATGAATCACAAAGCTCTTCCTCATAATCCAAACTCTCACAGATTGTGCTTTCTGAATCATTGGTGCCATTCATGAGAGAATAGGCTAAAGCCAATTCTAGATGGATTTTTAATGATAAAGTCATGGGTCTGAAGGTTAAAATAAAGTGACTCTCATCTTTTATTGTTTATGCACTCATAATCCCAGGGCTCACTTGATGAAGATGATAAAAATCAAAGACTGACCTTGTTTGTATACTCTTATCATTGATGAGGAAATGCACTTTTTCATTAGTATGATGGGAAAGTGTAGCGGTCATAACTGAAATTGACATTCTCACAATAAGCATGGTTTCAAATAATTGTGTAGGTTTTTTGTTTAAGCCATTGAAGTCTATAGGAAGTTGCATTTCTTTCATAATTATGACAATGTCCTTAAGGATACCCATTGACCTCTTAATGGATTGATCAACAAGTTGATTGATAATCTCGACAGGTTTAAGAGGCCCGAAATGTAGTTTATCGAGAAGAGATGATAGCATCAGGTTTATCGAGGAACAATTGTCAAAAAGAGTACAATCGAAAGATTTGATTTTCATTTGGCACAGACCGTTTTGGCTCCTTTGTCTTTTTTTCTTTGATAGGTTGTTGTTGATTGCGTTGGACGAGGTTATAGGTATCACATACTTTTCTGTTTGCTCTTTGAATTCCTTTTTATGTCTGTTTGGAGTGAATAATTTCTTCATGATATCAAATAAGTCTTCTGTCTCAAGGTCAAAACTTTTTTATTTACTACCCTAGAGCAAAGTGCTTTAGGATATGTAAGTATATGGGAAAAGAGGAAAGCTTGGGTTAGCAGAAGGGGGGGGTGGGGGGCACATGACTTTAAGTAGAAAGAAATTTCATTTATACATTATTAGTCATGCTTGTTTCATTCTCAAATTCTTAGTTGGTACTTTCTTTATCTAACATATCCTTAGCTTCTTCTAATCCAATCTCAAACTCAGCCATTACGTGTCGTAAAATCAACATTTGGGATAAGACTATATGTCTTTCTACTACTCTTAGCAGTCATAATGTGATAAAGATGATGTGAAGATAAAAGTGAGCTTATACTTGGGGGATGGGAGGAAGAAAGGTCATACACCTACTCAACTACTTTCTATTTGAAGTTATTGGGATGCAGGATTTACTTGTCTGGGAATAATTGTTTTGACGATGACGAGCTCTTCGATATTATAATTCATCTTTTCTATCTCAACTTTCTACTCCTAGTTTAGATAGACTAAATAATCCATGGAAGAAGTGCCAGTGTTCTGCTTGGAAGTATTTGTTTGTTGCCTAAAGGAAGTGTTGGCATGATGATGCTTTGTTGTGGAGGTTGGTGTAGCTGAAAAGAAGTATGTTGTCATCTACCATGGTTATGATATTGCCAGAATTAATGTCTTTGCTAGTGATGTGGTTGTTTCTAGTGTTGTTGGGATGTAGAAGCTTGATTGTTCGACCATTGGAATCGCACATGTTGCCTGCAATTAGAGTTGCAAGCATTATTCCGATTCCGTGTCATTATGTTTGGACCCAATGACACTCTAGGTATTGTGGCAAAGGTGGTAGAGGTCCCCTCGAGATACAACAACAAATGAGGAGTAGAAGGGACCAACTGCTTAGAATAAGCATAAACCATGGAAGGGCATATCGAAATTGATATTGTTTCGATATCATGTTGATACGATATTTTCGACGATATATCGGTGATATACCGCCGATATATCATCCATATCAATGCACTATTGTGAAGGAATGGCCTGGAAAAGAGGATATATTGCCATATCGATACCGATATCGGTCTCATCTCGATATCGATATATCAGGGATATATCACCAATATATCACAACATCTCCTTGTTTATATATATTTGTTCCTCATTTTAAAAAACCTAAAAAAATTAAAAAATCACAACACAACAATAAAATTCTAAAAAGATCAAAAAAAAAATAAAAAAAGGTTTGTAGCAGCTTGGCCGACCCCCTTCCGCTGATCATCGCTGAATGTAGCACCCTCCCACCGTCAGCCACTGCTGCGACCCGCACTGTCGCTTTTGAGTAATTAATTCTCTATCATATGGAAATCTTTTGGATTTTTGTGAGCTTTGTGTAATTAATTAAAAATTTTTTAGTGAAAATTTGATTATTTTACCCACTGTGAGTTCTAAATGTATATTTAATTAACGGTCACTCAAAAAATTCCTCAAAAATCAGAAATAATGCCTTAAAATGTGCTTTAATTACTGTTCAAATTTCATCCAAATTGACTTGTGCTTTAAATAAATTGTAGAGTGATTTTAGTAATTGATTTTTAGTTAAATCTACACACATTATTTTTGTGAAATTCCAACTCTCCTTGATTGCTCATATAAATACCTTGTTGAGATAATTCGCTCTCTGGGTAAATTGATATTATGGATTTATTAGGAATTAAATACTTGCAGTCACTCTGTTTTCATTAAAAATTCATAAAAAATCATATATTACCAAAAACTCAAAAAAATTTATGGTAGCCTCATTTCATCTTGTTTAAGTTCCACTAAATTTTTCATAATTTTTGCATCCTATTTGTGTGAAAAATTGCATGAAAACCCATGAAAATGTGCATTTTTCATTGATTGCTTTTTAATTCCTAAAATTCCAAAAAAATATGTTTTGCATTCATCATTGGATTCAGTTTCTAGAAAAAAATATAATTTGGTTGAATTATATTAATTTCATATTAAAATTAATTTTGCTAAATTGTATGTTTTCTTATTAATTTTATTCACACGTATTTTACATTCGTGTTTATTTTTGCATAAAAATATAAAAAAATCCTCATTGAAAACCTAGACCTAAGTGATCTGAACTAACCCAAAGTCGTTCCTTTGACTCTTGTGTTCGACCTTAGACTTGCTCGTGATATAAATTTAAGCCGAGACACTCCTCGCGGAGATCTTTTCTCAGATCAGATTAAATGGCTGAGTGCCATGCTACGACTACTTATTATAACCCACTCAAGACGATCCATCAGATGGCACTGTTGCAGGAGAGGAAAACAACTTAGGGATTTATTTAGAAAATTAGATTTAGGTTTTCTCTCTCTTGGGTAGTTTGATCCCCGAGCCACCTTGTAATTAATCTATTTTTCCTTTTCTCTCCATTATTTCTCTACTCATTTTTGTATATATTTTGTTGCTTATCTCTCTAATAAAAATTTCATTTTCCTTACAAGGGTCCAATGGACTTGGAGTGCATCAGAGGTCGATGAACGTGACGCACGCTGACTATTGAAGATCAAGGAAAATTTAATTTATTTTTGAGAGCATTTTAGGTAATTCGCTCTTTACAGCGGCTCTTGTTTGAGAGCTCGTGCTTGTATCACGACTAGACATTTTACCCATTTATGGATGTGTGGTTGATTGACGTAGAATATGACTTACATTCGCAGCTCTTAGAGCATTTTTAGAATATTTTTATTGTCTGTACTCATAATCTTTAGGCCCACACATCACATTTAACGAGACACAGTTAGACTGGAGAGCTATTAGTCCAAATTAAATTGTTCATCACTCGCTAATAGAACCACCTATCTAGGAATGGTTTTCTCATTTGCATCTCGTATAGTATAAAATTTCAATTCTGCCTTGCATCCTGCATGTAGAGCACGAGGATCATTGTAAGTCTTCTATACTGGGCATGCATGATAGATTTCACTATTTGCATCAATTTTTCTCGACTCCCTTCCCCTTGGTTTTGAAACTTAGGTTAAAGGAAATCGGGACTGATCATTAGGCGTGCCATGTTTGGTGGATTAATCAAGTGATAACCGAACTTAAAATCGAGACTACGAATCATAGTTGACCGAAAAAATGACTAAAATTAACACTTGTTTTCGGGAGAGCAAAACCTTTATTTTAAGCTTGTGTTACTGTGATTGTTGAGAGGTGAGGACGCATCCCTAGGATAGTGCCCAAAACCTACTTTTAAGCCTTGCGTAATTGGACGTATATCTTGATTTATCACCTAATTAAAATTGAAAAGATAAACGGTTGGACTCATGCGACCATCACAATGTTGAGTCGGTGAACTCAGGGTTTGTTTTGTGTTTGTCTATTTGTGTGTTATTAGATGCACTTGCATATTTTCTTCCTCGATCCGCTTCATTCTCCTATCTCTCTTTAGAGATGTCAGAATATTTGTCATCATATCCAGGTGACTCTTCTTTGACCATATTCCGACCATCTCCATCCTCTTATTTCTCCTCATATCCACACCCCTACCGCGAAGTCAGAACTCTGACTGACTTCCCCACTTCTTCGTACTTCTCACCTACCATACATTCTTACGCCCCTGACCCACATCCACCCTGGATTGACTCACCATATTCTCGTATGCTTGTTGGAATAAAGATGAAGTAAAAGATCAAGCCACTGTTGAGATGAATGATTGGCAGAATCAGTTGCCCCCACTGAGCTCATTCTCACCTTGAGTTGGGACCGGACAACAATTGACCTATACACATCCTGACTTGACCTTAGGGTACAACATGGTTGGCCAAATAGACCGAACGGAGAGGCCTGCACTGCATGATATTCCTGACTTGATTGACTTGAGTGATTAAGCCCACATTGACCTACCTTCATATCACCCATTCAGAGAGCTGACATATACATGGGATTGGATTCATGCAAGCAATTTACAGAATTGTGTCCACCTTATGAGGCTCTGACCAACATCTACCATACAAATGGGTCATACTCAACCCAGCATTACATGCCTAAGTCAAGGTGTGTTGAGTATAAGATCCCGAGTTCTCAGTAGTATCCTCCAACTGAGCAGACTTCTCTCGTGATGTGTCATGAGAACTTATTGGAGGATGACAATTCTAGAATGATCAAGAGTCCATGTGTGAAAGTGGGTCATGGATTTTGCGGATTGAATTTTGAAACCTTGGAAGGCACCGGATTGACCACACGCCATGTATAGCTGGAGTCCCTCTACCTCTCTCTTCTACGAACCACTTTCCCTCCAAACTAGAGTTTGTACATTCTCTTATTCCTCCTTCGCCTATAAAAACGACCAAAAAATTGAAAAATCAGAAAAGATCGTAAAAATAGAAAATGGAAAAGATCTAAAAAATTGGACCCTACAGTTAGGGAAGAGATTGATAGAGAGTTGATTTTTGAGCTTCCCTTAATAATGCCCATTGAACACTTTCCTGACCTCAAAAGATTTGTGAGAAATAAATTGCTGCCTAAAAGGTCGGGCAATAAGAGGACAAGGACTGAGAAACATATAGTGTCTATGGCCACCTCTTTGGTGATAGGGAGAAAAACCAAGAGCCCCAAAGTGAAGCAGTTTCCTAGGTTTGACTGTGAAATGAAAGACAATACCTTCACCTATGCAAGAATCGATGATGACTCACCGATAAATATCATACTGACCTCCGTGTTTGCCAAGCTCCAACTCGGATCAAGCAGGAAGACAAGAGAGATCGTTAAGTTGGTTGATCAGTCCCTTAAACGGTCGAGAGGAACCATTTCAGTCATCATTACTTTCCAAGGTGCTCTACTCCATATAGACTTCACGATCATTGACACTGAGCAACGAGGATGGTTCACCTAGTCTCCGATCATTCTTGAGAAGCCATTCTTAGCCTTGGCTAAGTCAACTATAGATTGGGAGACTCGAGAGATCGATTTCACTACATTGGGAGCACTCCGACCTCATCTAATCTTTGAGGACACACGACATTCTAAGGTAACCCGTAAAGTCACAGATAGTCGTGACCTCTGAGAGACAGTTGAGTCCCGTATCTCTACTATACTAGAGATACCGACTGTCCAGACGACCATTGGTTAAGAGACTCCCTACACCTCCACATCACCTAATACTTGCATCACCACTACCGTGATAGCTTCTAGAGAGGACTCACAACCAGAAGCTTTCCCTGAGTCAAACACGGTCATTTCTGATTTACTTGACTATTTAGATGATCCGACGCATGAGCCGACCAATGCCAAGCCTACTGAGAACATTATGCCATACCAGAGATATGTGCCGATCGTGCAGGAGTATTACAATGCATATGGTGACTCATCTGATGATGAACCTATGGTCAGCACCTCACACACACACTACATCTAGGACATACACCAAAAGATACAACCATGATCAAATTAACCGATCTCGATAAATCGGCTGCTCCATCCTCTAGTCGGTCATTTGGCAAGAAGAATAAGAGTATTGATTCCTCGAGGTGCTCCCCCGAACTCCTCAAGACGTATCACTCTCCTTTTCTTCTTGATGCTTCAGGTTCTTGAAAAAAGTCTAAGAAAGCTGCCTTCGACACACCAGAGAAGTAACTTTCTGAGGAGTCCTCATCAGGTCCAGATGAGGTGATCTATATGAGTGAGCTCAGCTCAGCTGTTTTTAAGCCATATTTGAGCAAGCAGCCATGTGTCGACCCTCGTTAGACTTTCCCTACCCCTCATTATTATTCCTACGAGGATGATTCTGGCAGAAATACATATGTATACTACCTACCCCCTCGCTCCCGCAAGAAGGTCAGAAAACATTCTTGATCCTTGTATATTCTCACTCCTCCTAGTATATTTTTTCTTTCCTTTATTTCCATCCCTCCCTCGTGATTCACATCACTCACCCCGGTTCTGTATTGTTTTCATTTTGTGGCTATACTTAGGATGACTAGATCCTAAGTATGGGGGGGGGTGAGTGTCCGAGTTGCTCCGTCTCTTCTTTTTATTTTCTTTTTGTATATTCTTTCCCACTCTCATCGGTCCCCCAATCTTGTGTTCTTTCCAATACTTAGGTTGACCAGAGCCTAAGTATAAGGGGGACGATGCCCGTTGTGTATTCTTCAATGCTCGTATATTCTTTGTCTCTTCTATTCTTTTCACCCACTTATGCTTAGTACGAGCTATGGATTTTTGTCACCTAATGCCATGAGGACATAGCACATGCTAAGTATAGGGGGTTTGTATATATTACATATATACTTTACATATAGCTCATACTTTGACTTGTTTGTAATTAAAATAAGGGTTTATGGGTAAATTGTTGTAAATAAGAGTTATAATAAAAAAACTTGTTCATAAAAAAGCCTTTTTCAAAAAAACTAAAAACTCTCCTTTTTCAAAAAATTATACTTCTTGAAAAAAAATAATAAAAAACTTTTCAAAAAAACTTTTCCAAAAAATCTCTTCTTTCTATTTTTTAATAAAAAATATACTTTTTGAAAAAAATCAACAATATATTTTTTAAAATCTCTTTTCAAAAAAACTTTCAAATTTTTTTCTTTTCTTCTTCCTCTTTCTTTTCAAAACTAAAAAAGGTCTTTTTCAAAAAAAATTGTGTGTGACCTTTCTTATTTAACTTTCTTTTAAAAAAACTTTTGAAAAAAAAGAAGCAAAAACCTTTTTTTTCAAAAAAGTTCTTTCTTCTTTTCCTTTCTTTTTCAAAATCACAAAAAAAAAACAAAACTAACTAATGAGTTGGTTTAGTCCCTGATACTTACACATTCACACAAAACTAGTAGTTCAAGAACACTTGGTTTATGAGGTCTTGAGATTTTGAGTTAACCATCCTTAGCCATTAGGGTCTTTGACTTAACTATTCACATTACCCTAGTTTGAAAGATTTGTGTGTTATATTGCATGCTTAGTTAAGAATATGATTAACATCTCACATACATGACTGAAGTTGTGATGAGATGAGTTGAAATTTCACTTGAGGAACTGGTATGAGGGATTTGAGTTTGGACATGATTTTATGATGCTCGAGGATGGGATAAAATCAATGAAGGCTTCATGAAATTTGAGTGTCAACACCTTTAGTTAGTATGAGAACATGGTTTTTGTACTATCTCTTGACATTTACCTATGTGCTAAGGTGTGATGAAATCTAAAAAAATTGTTGATTAGTGTGCACCAACTCTTACTAAAAGTACTGGAGCTAGCCAAAAAGAAAAAAATAAGAAAGAAATGTTGAAAGAAAATCTCTCACCATACAAAGTCAAATATCAAAGAGCTTCCACCAAAGGTGAGCGCTCCCAACCATTTCAAAGTCTCCCCTTGGACCATCGCTATTAGGACCAAGTGTAACACCCTTAAATTCTAATGACTAAGTAAACCCAAGGTGATGAACCACTAGTGAGCTTATGCTAAATTTGAGATGTTAAATGTGGCTAAGTAAGATTAGAGACTAAGGTTTGGTAGTCATTTATGGATTTCTATTCATGGGTGGTCCTTGGTTGCAATTAAGAGGAGTGGGTGGGGTTATGTTGCAATTGTTTCACAAGAGAATAACTCCCCATAGGCACCCCTATAAGCCCACTTCGTCATCTCCATCTACCCCACTCCAAAAACCCATAACCAACCACTCCTTCTTCTCCACCTTCTCTCCTTGATTCCCCACCCAAATCTCCACCAAATTTGAGTTTCTTGGGCTCAAATTAAAGCTGGAAGGAAGGAGCTTCTTCTCCACCAAGTACATGTTGAATCCAAGGCCAAGCTCGGATCAAAAATCAAGCATTGAAGGCTGATCAAGTGACTGTTCTTCACCTTGTTCTTAAGCTCGGTTGTGAGGTACAAATATACCCCTCTCTTGCTGCCATTAAGTGGATTTAAACCACCTAAAAACTCAGATCTTTGGTTGAGCATTTGTTTTGGATTTTGGTGGTGATAAAATGGGGTTTTGTGGCTTCTTGTGGACGAAATTTGTGGAATTTCCAGATCTGTTCATACTTAATAAATCCGAGTTTTTGGCCTGGTTTGGGGGACATTCTTGAGATATTTTATGGGTATTTGATTGCTGTTATATACTCCATCAATTTGGCTTTAGATCCATGCCTTTAGTTTAGGTTTTAGTGGTGGTTTTGGGGGAGAACTGGCTGCTGTTCATATGGCAGTTCTGTCGAGTTTTCAGAATTTGTGATCTTCTTTGTATTCGTGTTATGCATGATTTTTGGGATGATCTTAAGAACCATTTTCGTGGTTTTGGTTGCTGTATGAATGGGGGTTATAAAACCCATGAAATCCATGCCTTTAGTTTAGGTTTTTGTGGTGATTTTGGGGGAAAAATGGCTGCTGTTCAAAGACAGATGTGGCTGAGTTTTTAGTTGTCCTCATGAATGTAAGATCCATTAGCAAGCAGAAATTCGTGGTTTTTAGAACCCCAAATCATTGAGTTCTCCTCATACTTGATATGAGTGATTATATAGTAACCTGACCCATTAGAGGAAATGGATTGTTAGTTGAATAGTTGATGGTTTGGGACTGATGCTTCACTGTGATAAGTTGCTGTACACGCATGCACTTTCATTACTGAATGTTTGTGCTTTTGAGTACCCAATAGCCACGGTTTTGTTATCCCTTAAGTATGAATTTATGGTAGATCATGTGGTGTTGGAAGCCATGAGTATGCATGAGAATCTGAGAGGGTTTTGGGGCCTTAAACTGCTGTGTGTCTGCTGCTATGTTCATACAGTACGCATGAAACTTATGGGCTGAATATATGCATGTTTGGAATATGTAATGCCCTCATAATGAACTTCTTATTGTTGAACTTTAAAGATTATATGTTGCTTGAATTGGTGAAGGTGAATCCCATGAAGTTGGGTGAGAAATTGAAAGGAATAAGATGCCTTAAATGGCTATGTGTGCTGCTGTGCATATAACAGTGCACACGCATTTTTACTACTGTTGTGTGATGAATTTTGAAAAGGTAGAGTCCCTCTTAAGACCCATCTTAGAGTTGTGCCTTAGTCCTTTATTGATACTTAGGAAGGTGGGCTCTAATACCATGATATTGATTAATAAATTGGGGATAAACTTAATGATAAACTTTGCTAATTGTGTGGTGCATTCATAGTTCCATGTGACTGAATGTGTGTTGAAATTGAGAATGTAGAAATAAAGAGACCAAGTGTTGGGTTTTGTGAGTTATATACTGATATATATATATATGGGACCACACATAAAAATAAGACCTTATGGAACTTGCATTTTTGGCACGATTGGCTCATATTGTGGGCTGTGGTATTGACTTAAGAAGAGTTCAGTAATACATGTAGTAGACCACAAGTAGTGCAAAACGTCATGTGGTGTGTGCACACTAATGAGTACCTGTGAGTTGGGTCAAGTTCCTTGGTGTCCCTTGTATAAGACTTATCATCTGACTCTAAGTAAGGTAAGGAGTTTAACTCCTCCAATCTATGAACTGATTTCCTGTTGCCTTAAAGTAAAAATCTTTAAGTAGCTAGATCTTGTATGTGTTGTGAATCTTGGGGAAATAGGAAAGAAAAATGTTACAAATCTGGTAGTCAAAGATCTTAGGATGCGATGTTCATCAATGAAAGATGAAAGAGAGACTAATAATAGGTCTGTATCCCTGACCTTCGATCGGTTGAGGTTCTTGTAAGAACAAGTTCGGGTTTAGGACCGATAACTTGTAGATGTGAAATAAGTCAAAGGAATCATAGACACTGAGAGTGAAAAATGAAAATAAAAGAAATGGTGATGTCACATATGGCCAGTCGTGGAGATTCATACTCCGACTGTGCGAGGGCACGGTGACCCTCACCTGAGTAGGAGATGAGGTCGCTCGGGCTTGAATAGCGGACACTGAGAGCATGGGTCTAGGATCCAAGTCTTTTCACGTGTTTTCTTCGAGCCGGCTCGGTTTTTACGCTTCGTTGGGATCCACGAGTTGTCTAGACCATTCCGCTGACCTGTTTGTTTTCTTTTAGAGCCTAGGTTGGGGGTTCTCTGCAGTTAGTTATGAGCTCGTCTGGTTTTTACTTAGCTTTTCTCCTTCGGGAATTGAGCAGCGAGAGAGGAAGTTGGGTCCGGCAGGCTTACCTCTTCTCTTTCCTACCTCCAGTGGTGTAGTAGTAGTACTACCACTGCCTTTCCCTTGGACCACACTTCCACTGGGATTGGCAAGAGCAGACGAATCCCTTCGAGGGTTTCCTCACTGCTATAATTATTACTCTTCCATCAGGTTGTGCTCTGGTGATGGGATTGTGATTAACAGACTTGTGACATTTCACTAATTGCCCAGTTAGGATGAAGTTTCATCAGTAGACATTGATGTCCCATTTGTACCTTTCCGCCATGTCGTGCACTGGTGATGGGGTAGTGGTTAACAAACACTGATGAATTAATTATTACTCTTCCACCATGTCGTGCACTGGTGATGGAGTAGTGGGTAACAGACACTAAACACTTCATCAATACCTTTCCGCCAGGTTTATGACCTCGTGATGGGGTACGAGATATGTGATCTTTAGATTCTTCCGCTACGAGACTAATGACGACAGTACCGTTAGTCGAGACTAACGAGGTGTGAATGTTGAGAGAGAGTTGTGAGTACACGTATACCTTCGAGAGCGAGCTATCATATGTGTCGACCGAGGATCAATGTGAGTTGAGAGAACAATCTAGAAGGAGTGTTGGGAACTTAGTTAGGATGTAAGACACCATCGCATGCCTACGGAGGCACCCCAACCCTGAGGCGTACACCATACCTCAGAGTCATAGTGTGAGGTTCAACCTGGACTTTGAAGTCCTACCCGGATATCGAGGTCCTAATCGGACCAAGACCACAGACTTACTTCTAGGCTTGGGTTGTTGTTGGTTAGTTCCATTGATCGAGGGAGACACAGTGTGGTAGTGAGCGAGTGTGTTCTTGTTAGACTTCAGAAAGCAAGTAAATAATTTAAAAGAATCAATTAACCCACTTTTACTTGCTACTTTCTTTTGTCCACTACAGTTACCTTACTGTTTTCCCAATTGTTCTAGTCTGTTCTTACTACTTTTCTTAGTAGAACTGTGTAGAATTTGTATTTGACAACTTTGTGACAGATACTTGTTTGTCCCTTTTTCTACTTGTGGCAGGCAAGGGCCCAGCGACCGAGTAGCTGACGTAGTTTGGGCTACTGTTGTTTCTTTTGGTGCTACACTTTCAGAGCAGGTATATCCTTTGGAGGTCATTAGACAGTTGTTAGTTGTGTTCTCTTTTGTAGCCTGATCTTTGGGGTATTTACATGTATTTTGAATGTTGTGGAACTTCAGCTTGTTATATGAAGGAAATGAAAATGTATGTATATCCTTTTTGTTCAGTTCTGGTGTACTACTACTTCCGCATTTAGTTTTCTTGTGGTTGCTTGCATAGCCAAAATTAAATCTTGTGAATGTCATGTTTTAAAAAGCGAAAAATTTCCTCAGGGTTTCGTAACAATGGATTAACTCTAAGCTGATTAAGTAGGTGAATGACGTGTTTGACGGGTAACCTAAGGTCCTCGGGAGTACGGGGTGTCACAAGTTGGTATCAAAGCAGAGTTACCCCGATACACGCATTCACATAACTTAATAGCGAGAGTCATCTGATTTCTCATGAAGCCGAATGGGGAAAATTTTTGACATTCATAAGATTTATATAACTACAAGTCACCAGAACATTTCATTAATATAAGTATCCCAAGAGGAGAAATAGTACAACTGATTATTTCCTAAAGTGTGCTTAACTATGCTATGATCCGATACAGGGAGGATTAGCATGGAACCACGAGTAGCTCATGATCAGGCAGGAGAGATGGCACAGGTACTAGCTGCACTAGCTGATCTGCGACAGAGACAGGATCAGATACTTGCCTAGCAGACTGAGATGGCAGAGCGACAGACTGGGATGGAGCTGAGGATGGAGGAGCTGTCTGACTCCTCATACCACCCGTCCAGGGATGAGTCCGCTAGAGCCGAGCATCTGTTCTCTGAGGAGTTTCCCCAGCATTCCGAGGTAGATATTGTGAGGGAGTCAGGATCCGACAGAGCTGAGGTAGGCCAAGGGCCTGCAGCATGAGTAGGAGTGACAGGGTTTGTTCATCCTACTGCATCGAGACACCATGACGTCTTCACATCCTACCAGAGAGTGGGAGTACCTAGGTTCCAGGGCACGGGTACGTCTGACGAGGCTGAGCAGTGGCTCAAGACGGTGACGAAGGTGTTCAGGATGATACAGGCACCTCCAGAGTCGTGGTTACCCTTTGCAGAATTCTCACTTACTGGGTTTGCAGAGCGCTGGTGGGAGGCTACTGTGTCCGAGATGGGGCGTGTGCGACTTGGACATACTTTGAGACTCACTTCAGAGGCCACTTCTTCTCAGGGAAGTGGAAGGAGAGACAACGCAGGTTGTTTACAGAGCTGAGACAGGGCAGGATGACAGCGCGAGAGTACTTCATGCGCTACACCGAGTTGTCACGCCACACATCTTCTGCAGCTGCTTTTCCAGATGAGAATCTGGAGAAGTTTGTTCATGGCATGAGGGAGGACGTTCAGGAGAAGTTGGCAAGGCTGAGACTGACCACCATTGCTGAGGTTACTGATGCAGCAGAGCGGATTGAGGACGTCTACGAGAGACGTTTTGGGAGTACTTTTAGACCGCCACCAGTACCACCGAGGTCGTCTGGACCTATTCAGCGGCAGTTCCAGCCACAGTTGTCAACACGACGCTTTCGTCCGACAGGGACGGTTTCTTCTGGCAGTGTTCGCTCGACCCCCACGACTACTTTGGGAGGAGCACTGGCCAGTAGAGGTTTTGAGGCAGCGCGACCATCTGGGTCGTAGATTTTTGGAGCACAGAGCGCGAGACCCGCAGAGAGTGCTGGTCCATCTTCTACGCTGAGCAGGGCGATCAGGTGCTACCAGTGCCAGCAGATGGGACATGTCAGGTCCCAATGCCCACAGCTACAGACTCCACCACCTCCACCTCCACCATGTTCAAGAGTTACCGGGAGGAGCTCCCAGTACAGAGGTCAGCAGAGACCAGCTCAGAGCGCAGCAGGATCCAGTGCCAGATCTGCACGACAGGGACAGATTCACGCAGTTTACAACTGAGCAGGCACGATCCGCGGCCACGGTCGTGAAAGGTATGGTTTCAGTTTTGAGCCATCCTTTTCACGTGTTGTTTGATTCTGGTGCTACCCATTCGTTTCTTGCTGTGAGGCTTCTAGCCACATTGGGTAGGGTCGTAGAGGATCTAGATCCTCCATTTCACATCTGAGGGCCAGGCGGACAGTTGTTCGTGATTTCAGAGATAGTTAGAGGGTTACCAGTGTCCATAGGTGGTCATGAAATGACTGCGGACTGCCTTCTACTACAGCTTGTTGAGTTTGACATGATTTTGGGCATGGATTGGTTGTCTACACATCACGCCCTAGTCGGCTGTTACAGGAAGACTGTTGTCTTCAGGATCCCTGGTTTGACAGAGTTCACTTTTGAGGGGACATTGCAGGACTCCAGAATGGAGTACATTTCAGTGCTGAGAGTACATCGACTGGTTGATTAGGGATGTGACACTTTTCTGGCCTTTGTTCAGGAGGTTACAGACATGGAGCGGATGACTCAGGACATTAGAGTTGTGTCAGAGTATCCCGACGTGTTTCCTAAGGAGTTACCAGGACTACCTCCAGTTAGAGAGATCGAGTTCGAGATCTCGTTGCTTCCCGATACGCAACCGATATCTATGGCTCCGTATCGCATGGCACCCATAGAGCTGAGAGAGCTGAAGGTGCAACTGCAGGAGTTGCTTGACTTGGGCTTTATGAGGCCGAGTACTTCACCTTGGGGCACTCTTGTACTTTTTGTTCGGAAGAAGGATGGAACCATGCGGTTGTGCATTGACTACAGGCAGCTGAAAAAGAGGACGGTGAAGAACCGTTATCCTATGCCACGCATTGATGATCTATTTGATCAGCTACAGGGATCTTCAGTGTTCTCGAAGATCAACTTCCGCTCGGGTTACCATCAGTTGAGGATTCGGGAGACAGACATTCCGAAGACAACTTTTCAAACACGGTATGCCACTACGAGTTTGTAGTGATGCCATTCGGACTGATGAATGCCCCCGCGGCATTCATGGACATGATGAACAGAGTATTCCGTCCTTACTTGGACAAGTTTGTTGTGGTGTTCATAGATGATGTGCTGATTTATTTGAAGAATGAATGGGACCATGAGAACAACTTGAGAGCAGTGCTTGGTACTTTGAGGGAGCATAGACTGTATGCCAAGTTGAGTAAATGTGAGTTTTGGATACCTCAGGTCTCATTCTTGGGACACGTCATCTCAGGAGCAGGTGTCTCAGTGGACCCCGCGAAAATAGAAGCAGTGATGTCTTGGGAGCAGCCTAAGACAGTGACACAGATCCGTAGTTTTCTTGGATTGGTAGGCTATTACAGACGCTTTGTCAGTAACTTTTCACGGATCGTACTCCCCTTGACGCCTTTGACGCAGAAGGGAGTACCTTTTTTTTGGGATAGTTCGTGCGAGCAGGCCTTCAGGATACTGAAGGAGAGACTTACTACAGCTCCGATTCTTGCTCTACCGTCAGGTACACAGGACTACGCGGTTTACACAGACGTGTCAGGTGATGGTTTGGGAGTAGTGCTGATGCAAAGGGGGCATGTGATTGCCTATGCTTCGAGACAGTTGAGACCGCATGAGCGGAATTACCCCACGCACGACCTTGAGTTGGCGGCAGTGGTCTTCGCTCTGAAGACCTGGCGCCACTACTTGTAGGGGGTTAACTTTGAGCTCTTCACAGACCACAAGAGTCTGAAGTACATATTTGATCAGAAGGAGCTGAACATGAGACAACGCAGATGGTTAGAGCTGCTGAAGGACTACGATTGCACGATCTCTTACCATCCTGGTAAGGGAAACATGGTTGCAGATGCCCTCAGCAGGAGAGCGCACACGGAGGGTATGATGAATTGGCTATACACTTGGGATTTACTTGCAGCACTGACGGATTGGCATCCGCAAGACAGTACGTCTTCTCCCATCTCCGTACCTCTTAGGTACAACAGCCTTTGGGACCGTATAGTGTCAGGTCAGCAGACAGACCCGTGGATTCGCGACAGATACATGCGGGCAGTGAAGGATGGGTTTGATGACTTTGTTGTCTCAGAGTCGATTCTGTGGAAGGCAGGTCGGGTAGTGGTTCCCAATGATGAGCAGCTACGTAGAGATATACCTGACGAGGCACATTGTTCGCATCTTTCCATTCATCCCGGCAGTACGAAGATGTACCACGATCTTCGCAGACATTTCTGGTGGGATGGGATGAAGAGGGACGTAGCTGGGTATGTCAGCAGGTGTTTGACTTGCCAGATGGTGAAGGCGGAGCATAGACGACCACCTGGTTTACTGCAGCCTCTCCCCATTCCTGAGTGGAAGTGGGAGAGCATTTCGATGGACTTTGTTACGGGATTGCCAAGGACACCAGGAGGCCACGATTCCATTTGGGTCATTGTTGATAGGTTGACGAAGTCAGCCCATTTTATACCTGTCAGCATGACTTATACACCTTCTCAGTTGGCCAGATTGTATATACAACACATTGTAAGGTTACATGGCATACCCCGCGAGGTAGTGTCTGACAGAGACTCGAGGTTCACTTCCCATTACTGGCAGCAGTTCATGTCAGCATTACAGATCGAGTTGAAGATGAGTTCAGCATATCACCCTCAGACGGACGGACAGAGCGAGCATACGATACATACCTTGGAGGATCTTTTACGCGCATGTTCTCCAGAGTGGAAGGGATCCTGGAAGGATCATTTACCTCTTGTTGAGTTCACGTACAACAACAGCCATCATTCGAGCATCGGCATGGTGCCATTCGAGGCTCTTTACGGGCGGAGATGCCTTACGCCAATCAGTTGGCGCGAGGTAGGCGATCATGCATTGTATACCGTGGATCTCTTGGAGGAGACCGCAAGGGTGGTTGACTTGGTGAGGAGGAAGCTCTTGATGGCACAGAGTCGCCAGAAGTGCTATGCAGATCGACGTCGCCGACACTTGGAGTTTCAGGTTGGAGATTTTGTGTTTCTACGTGTATCTCCCATGAAGGGCATACAACGATTTGGAGTTCGTGGCAAGCTGGCGCCACGCTTTGTTGGGCCATTCGAGATACTTTCACGTGTTGGGAAAGTTGCATATAGATTGGCACTTCCCCCACATTTGGCAGCTATACACGACGTATTCCATGTATCGAACTTGAGGAAGTACGTGCACGATTCTCAGCATATCATCAGCTATGAGAGCCTTGACATAGAGCCAGAGTTGACATACGAGGAGGAGCCAGTGCAGGTACTTGATTTTGCGGTCAGGAGGCTTCGAAACAAGGAGATTCCCTTGGTCAAGATCCTATGGCACCGACAGGGTGTTGAGGAGGCGACATGGGAGACCGAAGCAACTATGCGTGAGAGATACCCGCGACTCTTCTCAGGTATTTTCGCAGTTTAGTTTATCAGTTCTTTATTTGGCGAATTATTTCACTTTCTGGGAAAAAACCTTCTTTGAGGTTTTTATGGGTTAAAAACCTTTTGAGGTTTTTATGGAAGACCGACGAACCCAACTTAGAAGTGGAGTCTCGAGGACGAGACTCTCTTTGAGGTTTTTACGGTTGTAACATCCTTAAATTCTAATGACTAAGTAAACCCAAGGTGATGAACCCTTAGTGAGCTTATGCTAAATTTGAGATGTTAAATGTGGCTAAGTAAGATTAGAGACTAAGGTTTGGTAGTCATTTATGGATTTCTATTCATGGGTGGGCCTTGGTTGCAATTAAGAGGAGTGGGTGGGGTTATGTTGCAATTGTTTCACAAGAGAATAACTCCCCATAGGCACCCCTATAAGCCCACTTCGTCATCTCCATCTACCCCACTCCAAAAACCCATAACCGACCACTCCTTCTTCTCCACCTTCTCTCCTGGATTCCCCACCCAAATCTCCACCAAATTTGAGTTTCTTGGGCTCAAATTAAAGCTGGAAGGAAGGAGCTTCTTCTCCACCAAGTACATGTTGAATCCAAGGCCAAGCTCGGATCAAAAATCAAGCATTGAAGGATGATCAAGTGACTGTTCTTCACCTTGTTCTTAAGCTCGATTGTGAGGTACAAATATACCCCTCTCTTGCTGCCATTAAGTGGATTTAAACCACCTAAAAATCCAGATCTTTGGTTGAGCATTTGTTTTGGATTTTGGTGGTGATAAAATGGGGTTTTGTGGCTTCTTGTGGACGAAATTTGTGGAATTTCCAGATCTGTTCATACTTAATAAATCCGAGTTTTTGGCCTGGTTTGGGGGACATTCTTGAGATATTTTATGGGTATTTGATTGCTGTTATATCCTCCATCAATTTGGCTTTAGATCCATGCCTTTAGTTTAGGTTTTAGTGGTGGTTTTGGGGGAGAACTGGCTGCTGTTCATATGGCAGTTCTGTCGAGTTTTCAGAATTTGTGATCTTCTTTGTATTCGTGTTATGCATGATTTTTGGGATGATCTTAAGAACCATTTTCGTGGTTTTGGTTGCTGTATGAATGGGGGTTATAAAACCCATGAAATCCATGCCTTTAGTTTAGGTTTTTGTGGTGATTTTGGGGGAAAAATGGCTGCTGTTCAAAGACAGATGTGGCTGAGTTTTTAGTTGTCCTCATGAATGTAAGATCCATTAGCAAGCAGAAATTCGTGGTTTTTAGAACCCCAAATCATTGAGTTCTCCTCATACTTGATATGAGTGATTATATAGTAACCTGACCCATTAGAGGAAATGGATTGTTAGTTGAATAGTTGATGGTTTTGGACTGATGCTTCACTGTGATAAGTTGCTGTACACGCATGCACTTTCATTACTGAATGTTTGTGCTTTTGAGTACCCAATAGCCACGGTTTTGTTATCCCTTAAGTATGAATTTATGGTAGATCATGTGGTGTTGGAAGCCATGAGTATGCATGAGAATCTGAGAGGGTTTTGGGGCCTTAAACTGCTGTGTGTCTGCTGCTATGTTCATACAGTACGCATGAAACTTATGGGCTGAATATATGCATGTTTGGAATATGTAATGCCCTCATAATGAACTTCTTATTGTTGAACTTTAAAGATTATGTGTTGCTTGAATTGGTGAAGGTGAATCCCATGAAGTTGGGTGAGAAATTGAAAGGAATAAGATGCCTTAAATGGCTATGTGTGCTGTTGTGCATATAACAGTGCACACGTATTTTTACTACTGTTGTGTGATAAATTTTGAAAAGGTAGAGTCCCTCTTAAGACCCGTCTTAGAGTTGTGCCTTAGTCCTTTATTGATACTTAGGAAGGTGGGCTCAAATTCCATGATATTGATTAATAAATTGGGGATAAACTTAATGATAAACTTTGCTAATTGTGTGGTGCATTCATAGTTCCATGTGACTGAATGTGTGTTGAAGTTGGGAATGTAGAAATAAAGAGACCAAGTGTTGGGTTTTGTGAGTTATAGACTGATATATATATATATATATATATATATATATATATATATATATGGGACCACACATAAAAATAAGACTTTTTGGAACTTGCATTTTTGGCATGATTGGCTCATATTGTGGGCTGTGGTATTGACTTAAGAAGAGTTCAGTAATACATGTAGTAGACCACAAGTAGTGCAAAACGTCATGTGGTGTGTGCACACTAATGAGTACTTGTGAGTTGGGTCAAGTTCCTTGGTGTCCCTTGTATAAGACTTATCATTTGACTCTAAGTAAGGTAAGGAGTTTAACTCCTCCAATCTATGAACTGATTTCCTGTTGCCTTAAAGTAAAAATCTTTAAGTAGCTAGATCTTGTATGTGTTGTGAATCCTAGGGAAATAGGAAAGAAAAATGTTACAAGTCTGGTAGTCAAAGATCCTAGTATGCGATGTTCATCAGTGAAAGATGAAAGAGAGACTAATAATAGGTCTGTATCCCTGACCTTCGATCGGTTGAGGTTCTTGTAAGAACAAGTTCGGGTTTAGGACCGATAACTTGTAGATGTGAAATAAGTCAAAGGAATCATAGACACTGAGAGTGAAAAATGAAAATAAAAGAAATGGTGATGTCACATATGGCCAGTCGTGGAGATTCATACTCCGACTGTGCGAGGGCACGGTGACCCTCACCTGAGCAGGAGATGAGGTCGCTCAGGCTTGGATAGCGGACACTAAGATCATGGGTCTAGGATCCCAGTCTTTTCACGTGTTTTCTTCGAGCGGCTCGATTTTTACGCTTCATTGGGATCCACGAGTTGTCTAGACCATTCCGCTGACCTGTTGGTTTTCTTTGAGAGCCTAGGTTGGGGGTTCTCTGCAGTTAGTTACGAGCTCGTCTGATTTTTACTTAGCTTTTCTCCTTCGGGAGTTGAGCAGCGAGAGAGGAAGTTGGGTCTGGAAGGCTTACCTCTTCTCTTTCCTGCCTCTAGTGGCGTAGTAGTAGTACTACCACTGCCTTTCCCTTGGACCACACTTCCACTGGGATTGGCAAGAGCAGACGAATCCCTTCGGGGGTTTCCTCACCACTATAATTATTACTCTTCCATCAGGTTGTGCTCTGGTGACATTTCACCAATTGCCCAGTTAGGATGAAGTTTCAGCAGTAGACATTGATGTCCCATTTGTACCTTTCCGCCATGTCGTGCACTGGTGATGGGGTAGTGGTTAACAAACACTGATGAATTAATTATTACTCTAACACCATGTCGTGCACTGGTGATGGAGTAGTGGGTAACAGACACTAAACACTTCATAAATACCTTTCCGCCAGGTTTATGACCTCGTGATGGGGTACGAGATATGTGATCTTTAGATTCTTCCGCTACGAGACTAATGACGACAGTACCGTTAGTCGAGACTAACGAGGTGTGAATGTTGAGAGAGAGTTGTGAGTACACGTACATTTTCGGGAGCGAGCTATCATATGTGTCGACCGATGATCAATGTGAGTTGAGAGAACAAGCTAGAAGGAGTGTTGGGAACTTAGTTAAGATGCAAGACACCATCTCATGCCTACGGAGGCACCCCAACCCTAAGGCGTACACCATACCTCAGAGTCATAGTGTGAGGTTCAACCTGGACTTTGAAGTCCTACCCGGATATCGAGGTCCTAACCGGACCAAGACCACAGACTTACTTCTAGGCTTGGGTTGTTGTTGGTTAGTTCCATTGATCGAGGGAGACACATTGTGGTAGTGAGCGAGTGTGTTCTTGTTAGACTTCAGAAAGCAAGTAAATAATTAAAAAGAATCAATTAACCCACTTTTACTTGCTAGTTTCTTTTGTCCACTACAGTTACCTTACTGTTTTCCAGCTGTTCTAGTCTGTTCTTACTACTTTTCTTAGTAGAACTGTGTAGAATTTGTACTTGACAACTTTGTGACAGATACTTGTTTGTCCCTTTTTTCTACTTGTGGCAGGCAAGGGCCCAACGACCGAGTAGCTGACGTAGTTTGGACTACTGTTGTTTCTTTTGGTGCTACACTTTCAGAGCAGGTATATCCTTTGGAGGTCATTAGACAGTTGTTAGTTATGTTCTCTTTTGTAGCCTGATCTTTGGGGTATTTACATGTATTTTGAATGTTGTGGAACTTCAGCATATTATATGAAGGAAATGAAAATGAATGGATATCCTTTTTGTTCAGTTCTGGTATACTACTACTTCCGCTTTTAGTTTTCTTGTGGTTGCTTGCATAGCCAAAATTAAATCTTGTGAATGTCATGTTTTAAAAAGCGAAAAATTTCCTCAGGGTTTCGTAACAATGGATTAACTCTAAGCTGATTAAGTAGGTGAATGACGTGTTTGACGGGTAACGTAAGGTCCTCAGGAGGACGGGGTGTCACACCAAGAGTCGGTCTAGCACCCAAAAAGGGCTATGCATCGTATAATGATACAAGTTTGGGTGTCGAAGGTATCTTTGATACTCAAAAGAGACACACCCCGGTGTACTTCAAAGAAAACAAGTGCAGACAACTCTAAATTCTCTTGACGGACACACTGATCAACAAACAAAAAAATATGTATGTTGAGTTAATAAGGCACTCGAGAGTATCCTTGTTCTAATGAGAGGGAGAGAAGAAATATAATAGGGATATAACACTAAGTGTGGACTGCAGTTACAAGAGTAGAGTTGCAACTTCACCCAAGGTTCTAGTCCAAGAGACTCTCCTAAGAACCTGATTCTCAACACTAGAAAATAAACCATTTCTTGCATCTAATCCACCGTCTCTTTAGTTGTAAGACTTAAAAGTGTATATGGAAGGCCAGTTGATGGAGGACATAGGATTGTGTCATATATGTATACAAAGAGAGTCTGATGATTAGAGAAATTGGATACCTTTTGACTAGAGTGATAACCCCTCAGGATCCGGGTACCCGTTTACGACAAAATTCGCAATAATTCATTCACATTGATCGCAGAAGTTGTAGAAAAGCAGGGAAATTTTTCACGCAATTATGACATTCATTTCTATCACATAACCACAAAGTAAAAGAGACAATAGCACCAAAATTTTCTTTTCATTAATATTCATATCAAGTTACAACATGTACAAGGATCTTCCATTACAACATATATCCCAAAGTGTGATACAAAAGAGATAGCATATACATCCCCAACTAGACAAAAACTGAGACAAAGTACTTCATACCGTCTAGTATAAACTCTGTCTCCAGGAAGCATGTATATACTGAGCGGCTACTGAACTGCAGGCTGTTTGCCTGCCAAACACGTTAGGAAAGAAGAGGCGTCAGCCATTGCTGGTACCTACCAAAAACTTATAAAAATAACTAGACATTTAATATGTGCAAAAGCAAGCAAGTAGAAAGGTGGAAAGTAAAATCTACATCTACTTACGTAAGTAAAAAGGGGTTTCAAGTTGTTTGTGATGCATTTCTAATGATTTCCCCAGAACCCGGCATTTCTCCCATATTACCTACTTATTTATAGTTGAATATTCATGAGGGTATGAGTGTGAGCATATATATATCAATTGCTTCAGAGATCATGTTGGTGGGTAAAAATGGAAAAGTTAAGATTGTAAAGATTTATTAATTTGTTTAAATTCTTAGGTAGAGAGAATAGTCTTTTGATCATAACTTCTCCAATTCTTAACTTCAATGTTTCAGATATAACTCCAGATGTTGTAGATGTAGGTATGGATGATCTAGATATAGGATCGCCAAGTCTGTTGGCGAAGTAACTCAAGCGGTGAAGAAGCCTACAAATGGCTCTTCCGTCTCGCCCTCTAATTGGAAGCGCGGTCCAATAGAGGGATAGGTCTACTTCCCAACTACGCCACTGAGACGGGTGAGAGAGACTCCCTAGAAAAGTCGTTCTAGAAACTTGCCTGACTAGTACAGGCTAACGAGCTCGTACGTAAAACTGAAAACCAAGGATCCCCCGCCTGGGTATCCTAAAAGACAGGGTCAGCGAAATTGGTCTAAAGTCAGGATCCCAACGAGGCGTAAAAACACTGCGAGCTCGCGTAAAAACCGAAAAAGGACTGGAATCCTAGACCCGCGCACTTGGCGGCCACTGCCCTAACTGGGCTTCCTTTCCTCCGCCCAGTTGAGGGTTACCGCGCCCTCGCACGGTCAGGTATAAAGGTTACCATGAATGCCATTATTAAATGTAAGTCATCATGGATTCACCATCTTGTCTTTGCTCTCTTGACTAAACAACTCTTTTTAATCTATGATGTGATTGTTTATACTGGTCTAGATCTTTTGGCCAATGATTTTATTGATCTCACTGATTCATATTTACTAACTATCTGAATCATAAGTTTTTAAAATACCCCCAACTATTGATGTTATCTCATTCATACTTATACTTTATTGCATTTAGCATAGAAGAGGGATTATTCCTTTAACAATCTTCCAGTGGATTCTAACTCCCTTGGTCACTTCGATCTTAATAGGAATCTGTTCAGATGAAGAATCTATAATATGCATGTTATTTATTCAATTAGTTTCTATTTGATTGAAATTATGGAGTTTGAGATGATTTCCATTTGGTGGTAGCCTATGACTTATCAACATTGATCTTGAACAATGAAGATTTCACCTTAGTGGTTGGGAACATTTACGCTATACATCTCTGGATTATCATGATTGAAAGTTCCAGCTATATTCTTAAGTGATTAAATTATTACTTTGGTATGACTAATAGAATATAGCTATTATTTTTTTTTGAAAAAATGGAGTTTTCGGTGTTCGACAAAGCCATATGGTCATACTTAGTGCTTGATATATGATTTCTGTGGAGAGGGTTTTGATATATAAAAAAATTTCATGCAGTGGTCTCTAAGAAGCCTATCTATGCTTCTAAAAATAAGTGTAAGATATAATTTATATTCTAGTTTAAAAATAAACTAAGTAATGCATTATATTGTTACTTGAATCTATCTTGTGGGACTTAGTATTAATTATTACAGGGTTTTTAATACCTATTTTACTCTAAATTGACACTAAATCAATCATACAGTAAAAGTTGAATCTTAACTTTAGATCTGAATGTACTTAATTTACACAAACTGGCATACTCAAGGTGATAAAAAAATTGTTATTTCTGCAATATTTCTCCATTTATACAGATTCCATCATACATTTATATTTGTTTAAATTTCTATAAAAACAATCTCGAATGTTATTATCCAAAATAATGACACGATACAGTGAATTAAAACAACATCTTATATCTGTATCCTCCAAATCCAACTATTTTCTATATTTTTTTATTTCATATAGTGTGCTGGAAAGGAGCATGTAAATATTAAACCCAATGAAAAAAAATCATCATAGAAAATCTCCTGTTAAATTACTTAAATGAATATTTTAGGGAAAGAAAATCTTGGACTTCACATGCATGGTAGCAACAGGATGAAAATAGAAATGCACATTTGATAATGTTTAATAAGCATGCAAGGCGGCAAAAGAATGGCTGAAGGAGTTGTACCTTTGGATCAAATTTTGATAGGAATGAGAGTTGATCTTGCATGCACTGCAATTCCAGGAGCAGTAAGAGAGTTGTTTGAAACAGCAGATCTGATGACCAAGGATTGTACACAAGATTGTAGTATTAAGCTTGGAGATGGTGCATGCAAAGCAGCAAGGTCAAAACTAAGGATAATACCTCTAATTGGGTCAAAATTTGAAGAGGATCCTTGATACTTGTGCTTGATCAACTGCTGGACAGCAGCAGTGGGAGGAAGAAGAGAGCTTCTTGGTTGGAAATTGGAGCAAAGTCTCTAATGGAGAACAATACAACAACAATTAGCAATGTTGCCTAAGTCTTGACCAAAGCTTGTGGCTTCGTTGGGAAATCTGGAGCCTGAGATTGGGAGGTTTGGGAAGAATGGGAGAGCAAAATGGGAAGGGTTCACGGTGGAGTTGTGTTTATATAATTAAGGAGAGAGTCCTATGGGTTGACAAGTGGAGAAAGATTTTAAACCAAGTGGAAGTAAAAGAATAAGGCAAGTGGAGGCTGCTGGAATTTCCAGCAGCAACCTGCTTCTGTTTTTAAATAATTTGTTTTATTTTTATTTTTTTTAAACCTATTTTCTCTCTTTAATTATTAAACTTAAAATTAACCGTATTCGCGCATCAGGTGTCGGATTTCGACGCGAAATATCTCTATTTGATCGTCTCAGGACGACGATCAATTTGAGTACAATATTGATATACTTTCGATCGAGTTTTAAATACCCGGAATTTTCGATTACGGATTTTGTTTAAGGTTAAATTTTACGATTTAAAAATATCAAACGACCTCTGATTGACGAATGGTCGATTTCGTTGGTCTCGTATCGTCGAATCGGATCTAATGACGGTCTCGGTTTGTTTTGTGGTTTCCGAATTTGTGTCGCGGCTTTTCATGGCACGCATTACGAAGAGACCGATTTTTGGTAGATTTCGTCCGAACGACTTTTGATTCATGATCAATTGATCGTTTTAGTTGTTTAGTATTGACCGACAACGTTTTTGGGTTCATTAGACCCAAAATCGGACGAGTTCGGGTTTACGCGAATTCCCGCATGTTACATAGAGCTTAGTTCATCTTAGAATTTTAGGATCACTAAAATCGAGAGTTGTTCAATGGATCAAGTCTTGTTTCCACATGCACACTCAAGGGTTAATCCAACTTATTCATTATTTATTTGCTCGAGGACTAATAAAGTTTATGTATGGGGGTGATGAATCCACGATTCATCATCTCAATATATTGATCTTAGCAAAATCCCTGAGCTAAATCTCAAATAAGTGTCTATAAAATCAATAAATTATAAAATAATTCTTGTAAATAAAATACACTAATTATTATATATTATATTGTATAAAATAAATTAATAATAAAATGTCGTAATATAAAGGATTTTTTCACCTATAAATAGCCCAAACTTCATGTATTTTTAATAATTCCCATTCAACTCCTTTTTGACTAATTCTTCCTCTAACATGTTTATAGGAATGTAATTAAAATTTAAAAATATAAAATAAATTTTACCTCAAATAAATACTTCTAGTTCCCAAAGAGAAAAGGCCGTAAAGTCCAACTTCTCGGCTAAATTCCCACTCCGTATGAACTCCAAATTCACCAAACTCACTTTTTAAAGTTTAAGTTAGAAAACTATCTATCCAAAGAAAGTGGTTTCATGAAAATCAGAGCTTGTTTACAAAATATGGATTTTGAGACTTAGGTGTACATTGTATATATTATAAATATTTCTTTCTTCCCTTTTCATTTTCTTTTTTCTTAATTACTAAAAATCTAAAAAAAGCATTTTTGTATTTTATTTTATTTCTAGTTTTTAATTTTTTGTAATTATTTTATTATTATTATTTATTGAAAAATACATTTTTTATTCTTCTCTTCATCCTCATTTTTCCTCATCCTCCATTCTTAGAGAAAAAGGAGAGAACTCATCAAGGTCGATCAGTAATAGCATTCTATCACGATACGAAGCGACGACCTCCTTTCAGGCGAGATGCACAGCGACCACCGTCTATGTGTCGCAAGTTTCCCATCAATCTCATATATCTTCTCCAATTTTTATCTCCAATCAGATCGAGGCCATGACAGGAGTATATCTTATCTACTCCGCAAATCCGGTGAACCTCAGATAAGTATTCTCGCTCATTTTCCTTGTTATTTTATTTTATCTAACATTTTTCCTTGTTTCTCCATACAATCATTTACTCTACTCCACCTCCATCATTTCTTCATCATTCCCATTTACCACATTTTCCCTTATATATTTATTTATTCTTGGTTTATTTTTTTTAAAAAAGTTAAAAAATCACAACACAGCAATAAAATTCAAAAAAATAAAAAAATTTAAAAAAAGGTTTACAACGGTGTGGTCAATCCCCTCTTCCACCGCCCACAGTTGGCTGCTACACATTCCCACCGCCAGCCATTGTCGCGACCTGTGTTGTCGCGGCACGCTAAGCCAACTACCGTCGCTCGCCGCTCTCCCGCCAGCAGCTACTCCTCCCTCCTCATGCAAGCCCTCCTTGCACTGGCCCTCCATCACCGCGTGTGCACCTCTGACTGCAGGTCCTCCAGTCTCGCCGCACCACCCTCCCCGCACCGTCGCGACATGCCTCATCGTAGTCACGCCCCACCTCCTCGATGGCCTGCTCCTCTGCTGCCGACCTCCTATCCTACGCCCTAGCCACCCGAAGGTCTTTTTTATTTTGTAAAAAATGCATTTTTATTTTATTAGTTTTCTATTATTGCAAAAAGTTCCTTACATAGTTGTTTGTAAGATTTTGTTTTCTGAATTTGCACGGATACCCCTATATTTGCATGTTAATTTGGACATATTTATTGCATTATTTTTTTAATGAAAAATTTTATGTTGTTGAGCAATTAATTCTCTATCATCAGGATATTTATTTGGATTTTTGTGAGCTTTGGGTAATTAGCTAAAATTGTTTTAGTGAAAAATTATGTAGTTTGCCCACTGTGAGTTCTTAAATTTATATTTAATGAATAGTTATTCCAAAGTTTCCTCAAAAATCAGAAATGATGCCTTAAAATGTGCTTTAATTGTTGTTCAAATTTCATCCAAATTGGACTTATCATGTGTCTTAGATAAATTGTAGAGTAATTTTAGTCATTGATTTTTAATTAAATCTACGCATTATTTTTGTGAAATTCCAATCTCCTGAATTGCTCATATAAATAACTTGTTGATATAATTCACTGTGTAGCTAAATTGATAATGTGGATTTATTAGGAATTAAATACTTACAGTCACTCTATTTTCATTAAAAAAATTTATAAAAAATCATATATTGTCAAAAAAATTTAAAAAATTACTATAGCCTCATTTCATCTTGTTTAAGTTCTAGTAAGATTTTCATATTTTTTGCATTCTATTGGTGTGAAAAATTACGTGAAAACCCAAAAAAGTGTGCATTTTTGTTAATTGCTTTTTAATTCCTAAAATTCAAAACAAAATGTGTTTCATCACTAGATTAGGTTTCTAGGAAAATATAATTTGGCTAAATAAGATTAATTTCATATTGAAATTAATTTGGCTATGTTGTGTGTTTTCTTATTAACTTTATTCACCGACATTTTTCATTCACATTTATTCATTCACAAAAAATATAAAAAAATGGCATTGGAAATCTAGACCTAAGTGATATGAATTATCCCAAAGTTGTTCCTTTACCTCCCTATGTTTGACCCCAGACTTTCCTGGGATATAAATTTAAGCTGAGACACTCCTCGCAGAGATCTTTTCTTAGTTCTGATTAATTAGTTGAGTGCCGTGCTACAACTAGTACTTAATATAACCACTCAGGCAGATTCATCAATCTCAGTGCCAGAATGAGCAGTGAGGATGAATAATGGCATTTAACTTAAAGAGCAGGGGACACTATAAATCTCAGAAACCATCACATTTAATTCAGTGTCAAATTAAGAAATTAAACATGCCATTAGGTAGAGAATAAAACTTGCAATACAATGAAACTGAAATCATGCGATTTGGAGTTGATATGCTCAAGATAAGCTAAAACAATGCAGAGTCATAAATATAATAAAAATGCATTAAAAATAAAGATAAATCTTACAAATAGGTCTCTGGAGGGACCTATTTGCAATTAACAAAAATCGTCCAGGCCCATATGCAATTTGTTCAGGCAAGTGGGGGAATTTTTGCAATTTTCAGAAGTCGGCGGGGTTTTTTATGTAATTTACCATAGGTGTGCACGTGAGGTACATGCTTAGGGACTTTTCTATAATTATGAAGGAGGTTAGGGGTTCATCTGCAAATAACCCAGCCCCTCACATGCATGGCACACGAGGGACCATACTCGGAAGGTGGTGTGGTTCAGGCAATACGTGGTGGTGATGGCGATTCGGCTAGTGGCTTGGGTTGTACGACACTGCAGGTCCGACAGATGTTATGTGGTTGTATCCGGACCATTCGATGACTGATGCAAGGGCGCCATCCAACGACGCCTGCAATTCATTCTCAGTCGGATGAGAGGCGATGTATTTGGACCTTTGGCGAGGCTGCCAGAGCTCTGGTCATGCTCCTATGCGTCCGTGGAAGGTCCCCAGAGCTCCGTGATCATCAGGCGATGCTGATTGAAGGGATGCAAGGCTATGAGGATAGCTGTAGATGATTGTCGGTAAAGCACCACCGATGGTAGAGCTGGAGACCGGAGCAAGGTGCACAGCTCCGGCCATTGATGAGTCATGCAATGTTAGCATAGACAGAGTGGTGGCGTGAAGTACGTGCGTGAGCTTTTGAGGTGAATGGAGGGTGTCGGGCGATGAGAGGCGGAACCCTGATGGTTCTTCTCCGGCGAGCCTGAGAAGAAAAGGGGCGGAGCAGAGGGAGGTCCTGGAGAAGGGAGAGGGTGGTCGGAGGTGTTGGCAAGGATGATGGTGATGTGGTGAAGGTGAGGAGATGGTCAGGTTGTAGCGGGGCTATTTATGTGTATCGGAATAAAGGGGAGAAATAAAGGGAAAAGAGAGGTGGGAGTGTACCTGATCGGAGATCGAAAATTGGTGGGTGGAGGCTTGGGTTGGGCTTCTGTGGAAGCCCTGGGTTGTCACCCAACGAGGCCAGCCTTATCCTGGGAGCTCGTGCCACTGCTGAGGAGGCAGAGCGTACATGGCATTCCACCATGGATCACACCTGGAACTTGCATCCGTCGTCGCCTTGACATGCTACCCTCCGCTGTCATCGGAGGGCGGAGGAAGCTAAGACGCAGCCCCATGAGTGGTGGATGAGGAGGGATGGAGATTGAGCATGGGTTTTATAGGTAGAGGATGTATGACATTATGATGATGATGGTGAGGGTGCAACATCTGAAATGACAGTGATAGTGCTCAGTCGAGAGGGGAGTAAATGTCTGGGCGAGGTAGAGGGCGTTATGGCTATGTGGCGAGTGGGTTATGTCATGGAGAGGCGATCGGAGTGCGGGGCTAAAAATGGAAGGGGTGATAGTCTGACAAGGTTTAACTGACGGGGGGATAGGGGGAAGTTTTTCTAGAGGTGGAAGATGTGGCAGAACCGTTGGATCTCACGATCCAACGGCTCTGATGAAAGCGCGGGTGGACGATCCAGACCGGATCCTTAGGATATGATACACCGGTGAGGGAATAGGTGGGAGTGGGCGGCTTGGATGAGTTCTTGGGATTTCATTCGACGGTGAAGTTGAGGGGTAGGTGATGAGTGAAGAGGCGGGCCCCGTGGGCGGCCCAGAGGGCGCCACGTGGCCCAATAGAAAAATTAGAAAATAGAAAAACAAGTAAATTTCAATAAAAATTAATTACTTAATTACAAAAAAAGTCAAAACATGATATTTGTAGATCCCGATGAGATCTACAAGTTTCATGTTGAACAAAAAGTCAAAATAGGTCATTTAAACAAAGAAGATTTTTTTGCAAGCATTCTAATGGGTAAAACACCGTGTTTTGTGGTTTGATAATTTTTTTGCATTTTTAATTTCTTTTAAAAACCAAAATATGTATATATATAATAATTAGCATGTCTATTCATCTCTCCCTCACATTGGAACATGGGGCCTCTCGAGTGCCTTATTACTCAACACACATATTTTTGGTTTGTTGATCAATGTGTCTGTCAAAAAAATTTGAAGTTGTCTGCAATTGTTTTCTTGGGAGTACACCGCGGTGTGTCTCTTTTGAGTATCTAAGATGCCTTCGACACCCCGACTTGTATCATTATACGATGTAGATCCCTTTTTGGGTGCTAGCCCGACTCCTTGGTCCTAATAGCGTTTTGTCCAAGTGGACACTTTGAAATGATTGGGAGCGCTCGCCTTTGGTGGAAGCTCATAGAATTCGTATTTGTAATGATTGAGCTTTTCTTTATATGAGAGGACTTCTCTAAAACTTCATTTCATTGTTTGGCTAGCTCCACTGCTTTTACCAAGAGTTGGCACACTTTGACCAACAATTAAATTAGGTTTCATCACACCCTGGCACATAGGTAGATGTTAAACGATAGCATGCTAACTTGTTCACATACTGGATAGGGTTTGCTGACACTCACGTTTCTTGAAGCCTTCATTGACTTTATCCCATCCTTGAGCATCATTAAATCAGGTTTAAAATCAAATCTCCAATCCTAGTTCCTCAAGTGATAACTCAACTCATCTCATCAATCATGAGTTGTGAAAGTGTTGTGTTGATCATATTCTTTAGACGGTAGAGATAAAAAGTGCAATATAGTGCTCAAATCTTTCAAACTAGGGAAGTGTGGATTATTAAGTTCAAAACCCTAATGAGTAAGGCTGGCTAACTCAAACTCTCAAGATCTCAGAAATCAAGTGTCCTCAAATCCTTAAGCCTTGAGTGATAGTGAATGTGTCAGGAATACACAAACTCTTTGGTTAGTGAATTTTGTGATTTTTATCTTTTGTAAATTTTTATGAATTTTAATTTTTTATTTTTTTATTCTTCATTGATATATCGACTGGCCCATGCTCATATGAATAGTTGCATCTACTTCTAGCCGGTATGGGTGTAAGTACAGACCGTTAGACGTTTACCCATGTTACTTGAGGATGGAGCCGTAGATAGTGTCCTCTAAGCCACCCACTCTTCTAAGGGAGACTGAAGTTCCCTCACTGAAAAGTAGCTACTCATTTTTAAGCATAGTAGTCAGAGTCTTTACCAAAGGAATTTTTTTATTTTTCAGATTCTTATGGAGAATTTTGAATAAGGTTACTTTTATTTACAAAAATTTAGTCCCTCAATTTAAAAAAGATTTATACAAAAAAATATTTTCAGAAATCAGTTCACCAGCATACCTAAACCTCGCTCAAAAAGTTTTCAAAAATTTTCAACAAACGAGCTATGGCTAAAGTATATATACAATAATATATGATATACCGCCTATACTTAACTTTTGCTATGTTCTCATAGAACAAGTGATATGAAGCCATAGATCTGGTTAAATATAAGAAGATATAGAAGAACTGACTCGAAGATCCCCCCTATATTTAGGTCAAAAATGACCTAAGTATAAAAAGACATATAGAGGGAATATTGATGAGTCTGGTCCCCCCATACTTGGGCTGAAAATAGCCTAAGTAATGGATATGGAATTAGGGTTGGGGGGCCCGTGGCTGGTTAGGATTAGTTGGTGTATTTACACAAATGAATATAATGAAGACAAAGGAGGGGATGGTGAATTTTCATAGATGAAGACGAAGATATGGGAGGGGGTATACATTATGATGGATGTGCGGGGAAGAAGGAGGGGGTGAGTGAATATACATAGATGTGTGTGTAGGGGGGTAGATCATCGAGTGATCTACACTTTTTTTACACAAGCGAGCCCTCGAACGAGGATCGCTAGAAACATACATGATACATTTTTTAATAACAAAACATGAATGGAGAGTTGACTAAAGTTCCTTGAATCCTCCTTGACTCTCTTTTGCGGCTCCTTGTAGCGAGAGCTCCCAACTCCACACCTTCATGGGTCTCAAGCGTACTCGATCTCCATGGGCCCTACCACAAAAGATTAATGTCAAAAAAATATCAAGAAATTTAATCAACAAATGATGCAAAAACAACACGATGAGAAGACCTAAAATTATGAACTTCAAAAATATTAAAATTCAACAAACTGATAAAGGTGAGTCGTGTCCCTAGCAACGTCACCATTTGATGAAGCACATTTTCACCACGTTAATGATCGTCTTTTATCGCAATATAGGTGGTGAAAATGGTTCAGCAAAAACCACACTTTCAAATATGTGGAAGTTAATTTGCTTGGTAAGTGTAACAAGGTCGAATAAAGGGAAACAAGCCTCTTCATCTATTAATCGATAAATATTTATTAATTAATGAGTGGCTATTTTCTAAACCTTAGGTCTTTATGCAGATGCAAAATGATATGCAGATAAAATGATGCAAAAACAAGTAGAATGATGCATGTAATTTTTATTTGATTTTAAAGTACAATTAAATGAGATGCAATGACCAAAATATATGATGACATGCAAAATGTAAAGATGCATAAATTAATGTGCAAATATGCCCTACAGATATCAAATTAATGAGCGAGAAAATGAGGATCAATCTCAAAGACAAATTGAGTAGTAAGGATGAATAATGGCATTTAACTGAAAGAATAGGGGACACTATATATCTCAGAAATACTCATATTTAATTTAGTGTCAAATCAAGAAATTAAATATGCCATTAGGTAGAGAATAAAATTTCCAACACAATGAAACTGAAATCATGCGATTTGGAGTTAATACGCTCAAGATATGCTAAAAACAATGCTGAGGCATAAATGTAATAAAAATGCATTAAAAATAAAGAGAAATATTGCAAACAGGTCCCTAAAGGGACCTCTTTGCAATTATCAAAAATCGTTTGGGCCCATATGTAATACGCCCAAGTACGTAGGGGAATTTTTACAATTTTCAGAAGTCGGTGGGGTTTTTTATGTAATTTATCCTAGGCGTACATGTGAGGCACGTGCCTAGGGACTTTTTTGTAATTATGAAGGAGGTCAAGGGTTCCTTTGCAAATACCAACCCCTCACGTGCATGGCACGTAGGGGACCAAGCTCGGAAGACGGTGAGGCTCAAGCGATACGTGGGGGCTGATGGCGATTCGGCTAGTGGCATTGGTTGTACGACATTGCAGGTCCGACGAATGTTACGTGGCCATATCTAGGCTATTGGATGGCCGCTGTAAGGGCACTATCCAACGATGCCTGCAATTCGTCCTCAACCGGAGGAGAGGAGGCGCATTTGGACCTCCGGCGAGTCTGCCAGAGCTCCATTGTGCTCCTATGTATTCGTGGAAGGTCCCCAAAGCTTCATGATCATCATGCAATGACGACTGAAGGGATGCAAGGCCGTGAGGATAGTTGTAGCCGACTGTCGGTGAAGCACCACCGATGGCAAAGCTGGAGACCAGAGCAAGCTACGCAACTCCAGCTATTGACGAGGCCTGTAATGTTAGCATAGCTGAAGCTATGGCGTGAAGTGCATGTGTGAGCTTGTGAGGTGAACGGAGGATGTCGGGCGATGAGAGGCGGAGCCCTAATGGTCCGTCTCTGACGAGCCTGAGAAGAAAAGGGGCGGAGCGGAGGGAGGTCCTGGAGAAGGGAGAGGGTGGTCGGAGGTGTTGACGAGGATGATGGTGATGTGGTGAAGGTGAGGATATGGTCAGTTGGCGACGGGGCTGTTCATGTGCATCGAATTAAAGGGGAGAAATAAAGGGAAAAGAGAGGAGGGAGAGTACCTAATCGGAGATTGAAAATTGGTGGGCAGAGGCTTGGATTGGGCTTCTGTGGAAGCCTGAGGTCGTCACCCAGCGAGGTCAGCCTTGTCCTAGGAGCTGGAGCCACCACTGAGGAGGCAGAGCGTACATGGCATTCTGGCATGTATCACACCTGGAACTTGCAGCCATCATCGCCTTGACATGCCTCCCTCCGCTGTCACCGGAGGGCAAAGGAAGATGCGATGCAACCTCGCGAGTGGTGGATGAGGAGGGATGGAGGCGGAGCAGGGATTTTATAGGCAAAGGAAGTCTGACATTATAATGACGATGGTGAGGTTGCAACGACTGAAATGATGGTTCTAGTGCTCGGTCGAGGGGAGTTAATGGTTGGGCAAGGAAGAGGGGCGTTATGCTATGTGGGGAGTGGGTTTGGTAATGGAGAGGCGATCGGAGGGCGGAGCTAAAAATGTAAGGGGGTGATGGTGCAACGAGGTGTAACAGACACAGGGGGTCTGGAGGTGGAAGATGAGGCGGAGCCCTTGGATCTCACGATCCAGCGGCTCTGATGAAAGCTAGGGTGGACGATCTAGATCATATCCTTAAGATCTGATCCAGCGGTGAGGGAAGAGGCTGGTGGCTTGGATGAGTTCTGGTGATTTCATTCGATAGTGAAGATGAGTTGTGGGTGATGAGTGAAGAGGCAGGACACATGGGCCACCCAGAGGGTGACACATCGCCCAATAGAAAAATTTGGAAATAGAAAAACAAGTAAAATTCAATAAAAAATAATTAGAAGCTTAATTACAAAAAAGTCAAAACTTAAAATTTGTAGATCTCGATGAGATCTACAAGTTTCATGAGAATAAAAAGTAAAAAAAGGTCATTTAAACAAAGAAGTTTTCTTGCAAGCATTTTTAATGGATAATAACATTGTGTTTTATGGTTTTGATAGATTTTTTATTTTAATTTTCTTTTAAAAATAAAAAAAGTATATATAATAATTAACCTAATTTTTTGGGATTTTTAATAATAAAGAAAATAAAGAAGATTGTTAATAATTAAATACAATAACTAGGGTTAGAAAATTAGTGTTAATTATACACAAATTATTTACAATATGATACAACTTAATATTAGTGATTTAATTGTGGTTTTTATTGAATTATTTAAGACGGGAGAATAATAAATGGATTTTACATGATGTATTTCAGATTCATCACGGTTGCATCTTTTATTTATCAATCAGTCAACAATGAGGCCCACCTCTAACTTCTGTCAGAACGTCGCAAGACACCCTTCTTCTCCCATTTTTACTCTTCCTCCCTCACCTCCATCTTCCTCGAGACCGCCCCCATTCAGTATCCTCCATGTCCCTATACCTTACCATCTACATAGACTCCAGCAACTCCCCTTCCATGTCATGCAATCTTCGTCCCAATTCCTCTTGTCTATATATAATCATCTCTACCATATTTTTATGTTTTGATCCCTCTTCGTGAGTTGTAACACCTCTAAATACATTAATGATGTGGCAAACTTTGTGACATGAAGGTTTCCATCAGGTTAGAGGCGAAGATATGTTTTCTCAGATGTTGATCCACCATAGCCAGAGCCGAGCTTTGTGCGGTTCTTCTTCCCAGCTCCTCTGACCAAGTTGAAGCCATTTTTAATGCTTTCTAATGTAGATTTCATTTCTGCTTCTCATTCCACATTTTATTTCATGCATTTCTCTTGTGTTTTATCTTTACTCCTAAAATTATTGTATGCCAAAGCTTAGAGCACCATCCACTATCTCCTTGTGATCAAGCTACTATCACCCTCCATCGACCACCCCATTTCATTCCTCTCCATTTCTACATCCTTAAGACCAGCTCCACTCCCCCTGATCTTTCTCAGATCATGTGATCAGGTCTCCACCTCATCTACATCGTCGGAGACATCCACCCCGTTCTTTCTCCACTCGAATCCACCAAATAAGAGGGCCGGACTATTTGCCCTCGTTCCCCCAACCTTTTGGTGCAGGTACGACCTGAATAGGTCCCCATATGGGCTTGATTTAGGTTTGTACGAAGCTCCCAAGTGTGCACCATGTTCCTCAAGCTCCATGCCTCGAGCGCTGAGGCATGGACCCTTTTGAACACCTCAGTCACTGTGGAACACCAACAAAAATATGTTGATTATCTCAATAGTGAATAAGACCACCGGAGCGAGTAGATCTAGTCGGAGGAAGCCCGTTCTTGTGGAGCTTCTTCCCTATTCTTCCAGAGCATCTCTCCGTCATTAAATCAGGACCCGCTTCTAGTTTGTACATCTATCATCGGATCGAGGGGCATGCTAACAATCTGATCAAGCCATGATCTAATCTTATTCCTTTATCTGTGAAGGGGTAAGTGCATAAGTAAGACTCGTGGCATGCCAAGAGCTGCTCGATCAGAAGCTATGTGCCCCTGACGTGGCGCCTTTTGGATAATTACATAGAGCCCACTCCATTTAATAAAAATTACTAAAAATGGAGAAAAATAAAAAAATTACAAAAATATTTTATTTCCTACATTTTAAGTATATTTTGACTTAATAAAAAATATAATACCATATATTTACTCTATATACTATTCATTACTTATATAACATATAATATCATATTATTACATATAATTATAATAATTTAAAATATAAAAAGAAATTAATAATTTACCAATTTAAAAAGAAAAAAATAAAAATACAAAAATAAAAATATAAGATAATAAAAATCCATGAAAATTAAATATAATTAGATTCCACAAAAAACAAGAAAAACAAAAATACCAAAAAATGTACATTATTATTAATTAACAATAATTAATTCTTTTCCTACCTCCGTTTTAACCCAATGTTCGACAACTCAGACTAATTATACTATACATACATATTTATTTAAGTTATAATAAATTTTAGTTCATTTCATTTAATTGATCTCTTATCTATTCGTGGGTTATTAGTTGCTTAATTGATAATTAGTTGAATCATTTACTTTTATTTCTTTATATGCATATTGTGTTTATCTGTTCTAATCATGTTTCTGTGTTGATTTTGTTGTGAGGGCTCACGGAGCGAGGGCTATTTTTTAGGCGACTGAGGAACACAAGTGCAATAGAGTCTTGCCTATTCTTAGGAGGCTAGTAGGAGAGAGCCATAAATCGAGCAAGAGGCTGAGTAGAGCAGTGTAGCATTAATACAATCTAGGTTTTTTGTTTTTATTTATGTGAGAGAGTAACTCATTATTAATTGTAATAATACATAATGAACTCTTTGGACACTGAACTAATCAGGACAATTTTACCACGTGATTGTTCACTTGGGGGTCCGCACGGTTTTTAAGTGTTTTCTTGCCTTCTTTACTTTTAATCTCCCTAATTTTCTCTTTATTTTCTTTTGTTTCTCGTGTTTTGAGATTGTCGTTTTTTCAGTTTATGTCTTCGCTAATTGAGTCCTTAGATATTTAGGATTACTTGTTTAGTAATCTAGGTCCAAAACCTAATTATCTGCATGTACCTATATTTCTACACTTGGACTTAGTCAAAATAACGTATGCTTCACGCTAATAGCAATTCCTATATCTAGGGCGATTCCATCATTGCATATGCATATAGATTAGTTTTAATTAATATACGGATCACTTTGTCTATAGAGTGTTGAAGTAAGGTAGTCATTTCTAACTCTGCATGCCCTCATCGATTCACGTGCATAGGCTTTTCCGACTTCTCCTCCTATTTTTTTTGGATTTAAATAAATTGAGAATCAGAAAATTTGTTAGGCGATTATTATTGAAAAATACTCAAAATTTGAAAACCTAAAAATTAAAACAAGGGGACTGTTAAATAATCTTTGACCCTAATTAAAATTCGTAATGGGATTCATTGTATTGGATTCATAAAGCCCACATTATCTTCATATACACTCCAGACCGAGTGAGGCACGATATCTAAGGATTAGAGCCCAAATCCCAATTTGTGGCTACCTTGATTGTCGCCCGAGTCTGTGAAATAATAGCATTTCTATTGTGCGTGGACGAGTTGGGCTAGATCTTCTTGCAGACTTAGTCTGAATTACTTGAGCATAGGGGAATTGTGAAAGCGGGTTCCTGTCTCATTGTTCCAGATTCGAGTACCCCATACAGGGGAAGTGTTTGATTCTGCTACATCGGCTTCCTCTCTCTATTTCTTTGGTTGAATAGTAGTCCTAGATCTGATATGTAGGGCTTTTAAAAAGTGTAGACTACTTGTTACAAAGGTAGTGGGAAGAATCACTCGCCTATAGGGGTAGTGCTAAGGACTAAGATTGATAAGATTTCCTGAAGACAACCAATAAAATTGACAAGATAAATAGTCGAACTTCACGCCTTCACTTGCATCAAGTTTATGAACCTAATTGATTTGGTTTTTGTTTGGATCTAGTTAGGTTAAAGATCATCATCGCGCACACTTGTACCTTTTATTTTCACTTCTTTGTATCATTCCTGCTCATTATTCCTCATCTCTACTCCTTTTGTTTCTCAAGATGTCGAGTCTTGGATGGCTTATTCTGGACTCTGTAAATGACAACATAGATTCCTTGACTCCGATATCTCCAATAATTCGAGGAGATTCTAGAGAGGCAAGTTCGGAGTTAACGAACCACTCTCAAGAATTATGGTCTTCTTTATCTCAAATAAACCCATATGACTCTTGTCCCCAAATTCCTCCTTTGTGGTTGTAGATTAATTTGTCTCCATACACATTTCCTAATCCAATAATGTTCAGAATTTTTACAAACTAAATTTTAATGTGAATTGGATTCACATTGTACAATTAATTATAAATGTTATTCACATTTTATATTGGATTGTTGAATAAATTCATAATTATCACTGACATGATTGAAATTGTCACAAAATAATTTGGAATTATTTTTGTGAGAATTTAAGAAGTAATAGTTATTGCACATGTGGAATATTTGATGAGATATGAGATCTTATCAAAATTGGAATGAGAGACTCCATGCCTTGTATGGAGTGGGCAAAAAAAAGTTTTTTCATTGTGGCCGTCTACTCTATATGCAGATGGATACTACTCCTCTTTCCATATTCTTCCATTTGAATAGATTTAGTTGAATTCAAATTTGTTGAATATTATTCAACATGTTTATTTTATTTTTAATTAATTAATTATTATTGTAAATTTAAGCAACAAAATCATGGCCATTGATTAGAATTAGGAGTGCATCTCCACCATCCAATTTGTTATAAAAGAAAGACTAGACCTAGCTTTTTCTCTTACAACAATAAGAAAGAAACAAATCTCTCTCTCTCATTATTGAGGTCGTCGACAATATTAACATTGAGAGCATCACCATTGCTGCATCGTCATTGTACTGCTGGATCAACTGCTCGTGGATCTCACCATCTTCAATGCTTCTTGCTCTTGAGGAAGGTTATGTATTTTGTGAGACGAAATCAAGAGGTTCCATGCTCAGATCCTCATCTTGGATTGCAGGAAGCACGCTTCTCATCCACGTGCCCACAAGTGCATCCTTCATTGGATGAGACTTGAGACAAGAGGTCTCTTTATTTAGAGATATGTGATTGCAAACATGCTTCAAGAGGTAATCATATTACTCATTTGTGATCTTGATGAAACAATATGAGAATGGTTCTCATATCATGTGGTTTCATCTTTATTAAAATTTTAATTTCTACTATCCCTTAATACTATTATGGCTAGTTGCTCTTGGTCGCATGTGATGCGATCTTCATGCTTCCATGATGTGCTAAGGCCTAAACCCTAACCTTCAATAGTACAGGTGCTTGAGTGACCAAATATTTCAAATGATTGAAGGCTTGGAGGATTTTTTTCATCAATAATGAAATATGTCTCCTTACCTAGCATCTTTGTGAGAGGTTGATAAATTCTGTGGAAGTCCTAGATGAATCTTTTTTAAAATCCGACATGTCCGAGAAAAGACCTCACATGTTTCACTATTCTTGGTGGCTCAAGTTTTGCAATAACATCCACCTTTATTGGGTTGACCTCTATTCCTCATTTGGAGATGACATGGTTCAACACAATCCCTTCGTCCACCATGAAGTCTCTCTTCTCCCATGAAAGCACTAAATTCACTTCATGACATCTCTGCAATTCTCAGTCTAGATGCAAGAGACAGACATAAAAAATGTCACCATAGATCGAGAAATTGTCCATAAAAACCTCTAGAAAAACTATTCATCATGGTGATGAAAACAACTAGCATACAACTTTGGAATGTAGTGGGTGCGTTACACAATCCACAGTTCATCATCGTAAAGGCATATGTACTAAACGAATAAGGGAAAGTGGTCTTCTATTGATCTTCAGGGGGGATCGCCACTTGGTTGTACCCAGAATACCCATCCAAGAAGCAAAAAACTCTTTCTTTGCCAATCTTTCAAGAACTTGATCAATAAAGGGTAGAGGAAAGTGATCCTTGTTGGTAGATGAGTTGAGGTGCCTGTAATCTACATAGACGCACCATGATGTATGCACTTGGGTTGGGATCTCCTCTCCTTGGACTTTAGTAACCATCGTAATTCCATTTTTCTTCGAAACTACGTGAAATGGGCTTACCCACTTTGAGTCGGAGATGGGATAATTAGGCTAGCCTCACACCACTTCATGATCTCTTTCATGACAACTTCCCAATGATTAGGATTCAACATGCGTTGAAACTCAAAAGACAATTTGTTGTCATCCTCTAAGTAGATATGATATGAACACATGGTTGGTTTTATCCCTCGAAGATCTGTAACATTCCAACAAAGAGCCTTGTGATTTTCTCTAAAGCATCTAGAAAGCGAGATTCGTGATCAACATTTAAGCATGAACTAACGGTGATCAGATACTGTTCAGGCTCATTCGCAAGGAAGGCATACTTTAGATTTACCGGAAGAGGCTTCAATTCAGGTGGAGTCTGAGTCATCTTGTTAGTAACTTCTGAAATGGTGCTGGTGGTTGATGTATGGTCAGCTAATAAGGTGTTGTCCACCACTGTCACTCTTGGATTAGACAAAAAATACCGAACATATTTGTAATTGTTTCCTCTTGTTCGGTTTGGGATGAATTTTTATCAAATAAATCAATCAACTCATCATCAATCTCCCCATCAACATGGGAACAAAATTTTGTCTGGGAACAGGAATTACTGTATCAAAATGTCATTCAATAATAAATCTGTATCTTTGATGTCCTCAACAATGTCACAGTCATCTACCTGCAGTTCTGGATCCCTTCTCTCATATGTTTGATCTGCATTTTTTGGTTCAGTGATCATATCCATGGTGACCTTGTTTATGTGAGAGCGAAAGGTAATTTTCCAATCACATAGTGAACTACTGCCTTGGCTATTCAATGGAACAATCGACCAAGCATGATAGGCATCTGGTGTAATGGTGTGGTAAATTCCATGTACAAGACAATGAAGTCCACTGAGAATTGCATGCGATGAACTGTTATGATAATGTCCTCTAAAACACCTCGCTACTGCTTAACAGATTGATAAGCAAACTAAAGGATCATTCTAGTTGGTTAGAGTAGACCCATCCCAAATTCCTTCAGTAAAGATGTGGGCATGAGGTTGATAGAAGAACTGCTATCAAGAAGAGTACAATCAAACACTTGACTAACGATTTCACAATTCACAATTAATTAAAGGTATTTCCAAACCTTTTTTCTTTGATGGGATATTGCTGATCGTATTTACAGTGGTCATGGTCAGAATGTGCTTTTCAGATCTGTTGCATTTGTTCCTTCGAGGATAATGCTTTGATGTACATGCCTCCTTCAATCCGTTCTTTACACTAGGCATGCATTCCATGGATTTCAGTAATGACATTTCCAGGAAAAATATTTTGCAATATCTCCACAATCAGATAAAACTATTTTTAATTTTGTGTATTTTTAGCAGTTTTCACTGCATCTGGAAAAGGAATATTTACATCACAAAAATCAATGTTCTTATATACATGAGAATCGACATTTACAAATGGATGATTAGAGGGGGTACACTCATCCAAAATAGGTTTAGAACTAAAAGATGGAAATTTGACTCTGTCGGTAGGCACATGATTCGTTGTAAGTGCCGGTGTCTCCTTGGCTTGAACAACTTGACCTTGACTATTATTATCTTTTTGTGTTTTTTGTTTTTCTTCATTTTTTGTATTTTCTGGTCTGGTGTGACTCCTCTCTCTTCTGCTTCTTCATCCCCACTTGATGTTGGATCAACTACTTTGGATGATAATGGCTGGCCTTTATTCTTTTCCCTCATGGTTGTAGATGGTTGGATGGTCCTACTACTCCTCAGAGTCACAACATTAGATGACATAAAAAATTATTCGTACTTGACTTTGTGGGTGAGGATTCATGACAAGCTACATGCTCCTTATGACTAAAATTGTTAGGGTTGGCTTCAACCTGCTTAGGAATGATAGTCTTTACAGTTGTAAGGTCATCCAACTTCTAGCTCATCTTCGTCAAGCTCTTAACAAGTTGAGCCAAACAATCAAGTGCATGATTTACCAATGTTGCCTCGCTCTTTTTGGTGTGCAGAGCATGTTGAGATTGATATGAGTGTGAAGGCCCCAAGTGGCAACTCTAAGAATACTAATGAGGAGGAAGATGTTGATATTGTGGATGAGGGGGATACTATTTATGGTATAGAGTAGCTGACTTATAGTGATAATGTTGTTGACGATACGTTGGCTGCTGATAGATTTGTCTCCAAGTGTGTGCATTCTGCGGAGACTGATGTTGCTGAGGTTGATGCTATACTGGTCTCCCACTGTAAGGTTGGTGGTACGACCAAACATTAGATGATTGACCTTTTTGATGTATGCTTGGACGGTTCAATTGTGGTTCATTATTCCATACATCATTCACCTCTTGAATTTTGGGTGGAGATAGGAAAAAGGGCTTGACATAAGAGGGTCGGGGTTCTTGATGGTAGAAAACCATTTGTGTCTGTTGCAGCTAATGTGATGGTGCCTGGTCGGATGCTTGCACATAATACAAATGCTGACGGACGATGGCAGCCTTGGACTATGTTGCTGCGGTTGTTGCGGTTTTGTTGTAGATGTCTCGATTGGTAGGCTCGCTGACTGACACGAGTTGATTGTGCTCACCAAGAGCTCAAGCTGCTTCGTTATGGTCAAGCTTGTCCAGATTTTTTGTTCTCTATTTGATCACAATGAGTTTCTTGAGGTCATGTGAACGCTAATGAATAATATTTGTGAATAATATTCACAAAGCTGCTCTTGTAAAAATTTATTTATTACAAGAATAATTATTTTCTCAATTTTGACATCACATAGTAGAGTCCTAATCCAATTAGGACTCGTGAGTTACAATCGCAAATTCTTGGAGATGATATTGGGGAGATCATGCTATCCACATATAGTCACTTAAAATATGGATAACTATCCAATTTAAAGTTTATACCACTTTAGATGAAAAATAATACACTCTATCTTTGAGCTTGAGCTGAACAATTCACACTCTATGGGAGCTCAATGAAACACTTTACACTCTCCATGGGCTCAACAAATGATATAAGTCATGAACTTATCTTCCAACTCCATTTCTAATTATTGTCTGAATCATTTGGAGCTTAGAAATGAGATTAAGAAGTGAGTTCATCTTCATTTCCATTACCATTGTCATTCCAACATTTGGACATTGAAACTAGAATAAGAAATTCGAATCGAACGTAATGAGACTCAGTCCAATTAATTCACATATCATTGAGCCAAGAAGTAGAGTAACTAAAATCCATGTGGTTTATCATTCCCTTAGAATGGAAATGTCATGGTAGATGATCTATTAATATAGGTTTAAACCAAAGTATCCCCAATACTCATTCATCCTTCATAATGGAAGACTTTGATATATTCGAATTTCAAACCCTAGTTTGGTCGTCTTCTTCGGGACATATCTAAAATGTTTCTCAGCTCATAATTGGGTGACAATATTAATAATATAATTTCCAAAGGTATATACTAATATCTCGAATTCATGTCTTTTTTCATAAACAAGACTACCACATATGGAATTCTTTATGTTCCTAAAATATGTCATGAGTGAGATCTATCTCCGGTTAATTAGGTATGAACATATATGATTCTTTTGAGACAACATACTTCTCATATGTCCTCATATTCCCTTATATTCCCTCAACTTGTTATTAAATGTACGTTTATTTTTTATTAATTGCAAACAAGTCCTTGTTCTGTTGCATATTTATTTTCTTGTATTTTGTGTATATTAAATATTTTCTCGTGCCAAAACCTATAGGAAAATTAATATAGATGCATGATACCTTGCTTGTTCACACATAATTTTATTTAGTCATTTAACTTAGTTTTCCTATTTCTAAAAATACAAAAACACACTTATATTCCTTGTTTAGCATATTAAAACCCATAAAAATTATAAAACCTTTTCAAAAATTCCCAAAAAATTACATTATCTACACTATACTATATTCTACCACATATCCAAAAATCACTAAAAAATATAAAAGATAAAATATAAAAATCATAAGACACTAAAATCCTTAAAAAAATTGAAAAAATATATATAAAAAAATACAACTTTTATTTCCGTTTTTTCTTTATTATATATACTATTTAATAACTTGGGTTAATTTTGGACTTATCTATATTTATTAAACCCTAAACAATCTCATATATTTAATATATTCTTTATTTTGTACATTTAGTTACTTTAAAAATCCACAAAAATTTGAAACACTATTAAAAATTAATAAAAATAGAGAAAAATACAAGAAATTATAAAAACATTTTATTTTATTTATTTTGTATATATTTTGACTTTTTTATAATTATATGAAGTTATAGTACTTATATATACTATATACTACTTATATAGTATATAATGTCTATTATATTATATAAAAATATATTTCAAATTTAAAAATCAAATAAAAATCAAAAATTAAAAATAAAAAAATACAAAATTAAAAATAAAAATAAAATAATTATAACATAAAAAAAACCCGTAAAAAATAAATATAATTAAACCTACATAAAAATAAGTAAAATTAAAAAAGGTAATTATTAATAATTAGCAATAACTTATTGTTTGCTCCTAGTATTCGACACTCAGACAACTTGTACATATAAACATTTTATTCTAAGTTATAATAAATTTTGACTTACACACATTTATCGCTTAGATTAACTGTGGGTTGATTGTTGTTTGAATTTGCACTTGGTCACGCAACGATTATCTATCTAGCTTGTTAGACGATAGGCCGAGATCATTTCAATAATGATGTAAGGTGTCTGTATAATATTACATTTATGTTGGCTTTCCTTAGTTAGGAGGTCACGGACTAAGGGGGTCCAAAAGGATTTGAACCTTACTATAAGATGATCATTGTCACATGCAACAATTTATATCTGAGGAAAATTCGACCACATAACCCCTTCCTCTTTGGTATACCAAATCATTCATAATCTACTCTCAGTAAATGTCACTTCAATGATAATTGTCTGATCATGATTGGTTTATGGGGTATACTATTGAATTATCCTTAGATATAAACTAGCATGTGACAACAATCGTCTTATAGTAGGTTTGAATCCACATGGATGGGCTCAAGTGGTGACTTAAATAAGACACATTTCCTCTTATCTCACAGAATTCGTGTAATGGTGACTTAGGGTTTAGGTTATCTTGGTTTAGGATTTTGTGGAAGAAGTCAGTCTAATCTGTTTTATGATAAAGTAGGGCTTAGGTTTTATTAGTTTATGAGAGTGGACTTCTTTGCCTAGGTGAAAACGCATACCATATCTCTATAAAATACTATGTATTTATATATCTTTCTTCCATATACAAAGAATAAGAAGTTATTCAATTGTGAAAGTACTTGACATGGAAAAGTTGTGGTTAATGAAGCACATAACATATTATTGTAATTACGAGGCTGATGTGTTGAATTTGTTTGAGGGGGTTTATCATGACGATCAAAAGATATTTCGGAAGTGATGTAGAATCTACCCTCCGACTGAAAACCTACAATCGAGGAGGATGCCGTATCTTATTAGGGAAGTGAAGAATTTTAGGTAAGTACTAATATTAGTGTGATTAAGAGGCCGCTTATGTATATTATTTACTTATTTCTTACTTATAGAGTACATATGAGAAGAATAAGGCCAACATGAATAGGGCTCCTGATCCTACCCATACTTTGGAGAGGACAAGTATAGATCAGCTGAAACACAAACATGTAAGATTGATGAGAAGTACTATTCCTACCTACAAGCAATGCAATATTAATGTTGTCTATTCGTGTAGATTGTGATAGGACAGACATCAAACTAGGTCCCTCTATTTGAAATGACATGGCAGATGAAAGTTAAAGATGACAATATCATCTCCATTTATGAGAGCTATGCGGAGATGCATGTAAGTAAGACACGTCGCTAATTTTGACAATGAAAAACAACATCATATCATACATAAACTTTGCATATGTAGGGTCGGTTGGTCAAGTTCATGCATACCCAATCGCCTTAGGAAGGAAAAGTCGTGGTTAACTAAGCACATAACATATTATCTCACTTACAAAGTTTGTGTGTTGAATTGGTTTGAGGGGGTTTATCATGACGATCAAAAGATATTTGGAAGCGATGCAGAATCTAACCTCCAAATGGCATCCAATAGTCTGGGAGGATGCCATATCTTATTAGGGAAGTGAAGAATTTCAAGTAGGTACTAATATTTAGTGTGATCAAGAGGCAACTCGTGTATATTATTTACTTATTTCTTACTTATAGAGTACATCTGAGAAGAACACGACCATCATGAATAAGGCTCATGGTCCTACCCATACTTTGGGGAGGACAAATACATATCAACTGGAACACAAACATGTAAGATTAATGATAATTGTACTATTCTTACCTACAAGCAATGTAATATTAATGTTGTCTATTCATGTAGATCGTGATAGGATAGACAACGGATTGAGCCCTCTGTTTGAGATGACACAATAGATGAAAGTTAAAAATGGTAGTATGGTCTCCATTTACGAGAGTTATGGGAGTGATGAATCCACATTTCATCATCTTTATTCTATTATTTTGGCCTCAAAAACCCTAGCAAATGCCTGTAAATAGCCTTAAATACATCATCTTAGCATTCATGCATGTGCATTTAATTAGTGTATAAAATACTGTAATTAAAGCCAAAATTATAGAATAAATAAAAGAAAAGAAAAAGAATAAAATATTGTAAATATTTTATGATCCAAACCCCGAGACCTAGGCATCTTGATGAATAGGTCGACAAGGAATAAAGTAGGGGGAGATAAGGGTCAAATACAATATAAATACCTATACTTTTTAATTCATTCTTTATTCATTTTGAGACCTATTTTTGGTTCCACTTTTTATTCATCAAATAAAGAAACTTTGTACATGAAATTGTAGGTAATTTTATAAAGAAAAATACAAAATTGAATTCACTGAAAAGTAATATACAGATAAAAAGTTATGGTCTGAATAAAAATCCAAAATCACAACTTCCCTGACCCGTATCTCACAAATAAAAACTCCAAATGCAGCAAACTCACTTACTTGTATATAGAATAAAATAAGCTATTTAATGGCAGTGGTTTCGCATTTGGCGGAGCTACGGTTTGAAAGTTGAGTTTTGGACCCACATTGTATACTTGTCCTGAATAAAATATTCAATTTATTATTTATTCATTATTATTGTATTTTTATATTTTTATAATTTTGTAAATATTATTTATAATATATTTACACATTAAAACCAGAATAAAAATCCAAATAAAACTCAAAATAAAAATATATGTATTCAAAATACACAGGTATTATACCTATATACATACCTATACAATACCTACTTATATTTTATTAAATATACAAAATATATCAGAAAAATAAAACAAAAATAAATTTGTGTGTATAAAAGTATTTTATGATTTTATAAAATACCAAATAAAAACAATAAAATTAAAATACACAAAATAAAAATAAAAGAATAAAATATATATGTAATATACCTATAAGTGGTATAAAAGCAAACTTGTAAAAATATATCTTATAAAAAAATTTAAAAATCATAACAAAATACTACATAAAATAACGAATACTTTTTTATTTAATAACCTAAATTTAATTCGACCTTATTCTATTTTTTATTGAATTAATAAAACTTTTCTTGCAGGTTTTTCCTGGTTGGTCCACATGGACCAACCAGGAGGCTCTGACAGTTGACCCGAGGTCAACTGTCTGTGCCAGCCCCTGACTTGTGTCAGAAGTGGGTTTTGACCCATCTTCTTGATTTTTTCGAGGTCTCCTCGTTGCTCTTCTCATGATGATTCCTCTGTGACTTTTTCTCCTCGATCTTCCAGCATACACGCCTAGGTGTTTCCTCGGTGAATGGATCGAAGATTCACCAGATAAACCTCGTTCTTTGAGACCCTTCGGTCAGCCATACAAAAACCCTTCTTCTCTTTCCTTTTGAACTCGAACCGTAATACATCCAGAACTTCCCCCCTTTTGGCTCGAGTTGGAGGCTTGTTGGTGATAGCTGCAGGTTTCCACCTTCAAAGTGGAGGAGTACCAATCGTTCTGGGCGCGTTCCTCACCTCTGGCGAACCTCGCCATTGAGGTATCTCCACCTCGGGTCCTGCCCCCTTGAGGTATCCATCCCCTTTGTTTCTTTGCTCGTTTTATTCCCCATAGTCATAGCTTCATCAAGCCATCTTAATCACCATCGCTCGCCTATCGATTTGCTCAATCGATCGCTCGCCGGAGCTATCTCCGGCCAACTTCGCGTTCACACCATCCGCTGCCATACACCTTCATTCCACTTCGATACGTGGTCGGGGCAATTTGCCCCCGACCATATCACCCTTTTTGTGCAGGTAACGGAGCGTATCGCGCACCTGGGGCGTTTTTGCGAGTTTGCCGGAGGTATTTTGGGAGCCCTCGCTCCTCCCCCTTAGCCTGCGAGCTCTGGAGGCCACCACCACCTTCTGAAGCCTCAGGCGAGTAGAGATCACCTGCAGGAGTCGTCGAGAACCATCTGGGAAGCTGCAGGTCCCCGAAGGAGGGAATATCGATCAACCAAATATCGCCGGGGACCAGTTCTTATCGCGTTCATCCTTGCAGCCCCAGCACCGTCGGATTTTCACCTGTTCTTCGTGGAGCACATCGTCCGTCGGATCAACCCTTCCTCGGCCATCGATCGTCCTGCCATCTTCTAATCTGGGTCGTCCGTGTCAAAGGGGTACATGCCATCGGATTGGTGACACGCGGTTAAGTTGAAGAACATCTGCCGTCTGACCTCGCAGGCGTGGTTAATTTTGCATTTATACCGCGCCAAACTTTGTATTTACTATCTAATTTTTAAACTTTCATTTGCCGTGTTATGTTTTGTAAATTTTGCATCGACACCCCCGAAGTTTTACGATATTACATCTGGGTCCTCGCTCTGTCACGTGCGCTACGCACGTGACGTGGCGTTTTTGTAGGTCACCCCCCGGGGTTTTGAGTATTTAGTTTTAATAATAGAACTGTCGTAGGAGGTTATAATATTTTTGGCACATTTGCACTTAAGCCCTCGAATTTTGTGATAATTGCGAATTAGTCCTGACAGGCGCGCGTGCTGCGCATGAGCGACTTAGGGATTTTTGCTACAAAGCCCCTGCGGATTGTGTGATTGCTTTTTGGTCTAGAAAGTATTTTAATCAGTATTAATTTTGTGTGAAAATTGCCTGAAAGCCCTTGGATTTTTGTCTATTTGCAAAATAGTCCCTACTAGGCTTAGAATTTTTGCGTGCTTGTCTGATTTATTTGGAACCTCATTTTAACTTGAACAATTCCACAAAAATCACACTAAGCTCATGTTAACTTGCACTTGTACGAGATATTTTTATTTTTCATTTTTGTCGCATTTTATTATTTATGAAAAATAAGAAAACATGCCATTTTCGTACTGTCTAGCTTAGAAAATACTCAAAATATTAAAATACCTCGAAAAATTTCAAAAAAATCACATACTGTGTATTTCAACCTATTTTAGTGTCAGTCCAAAAACCACTAAAAATCTCAAAAGAAAAACCTTAAAAATTCGAAAATACCTAAAAACTTCAAAAAATTCTAAAAAAATATAGAAAACTCCAAAAATTGCAAACTCAAGTTCTGTAGTTTTCTCTTTATTTTTATATTTATTTTCAAATTAGTTTAGAAAATTTTGGTGGCTGTCGGATATTTTTCATTCATAGTTTTACTCACAATTAGTAGCTTATTCACTGTTTTCATTTATTTTGTCCTTTAAAAATACCAAAAACATTTTGAAAAATACCCAAAAATCACAAAACCAGTAAAAAATTATAAAAACACCAAAAATATTTTATTTTTGAATTTTTGAATATTTTCCATATTTTTCTAAATATTCTATCCCCTCTTTTATTATGTAGCTTATAAATTCCAACATTGAAAAAAAATATAAAATATAAAATTAAAAAAATCAGAAAAGTAAAAATCGAAATACAAAATTAAAAAGTAAATATAAAAAAATTAAAAATTAAAAACCCACAAAAATCTTTGCTTTGCATAGTGTAGACAATTCATCACTTTCATACACACACACACACCTATTTGATTTACCTTGTTTTGCTCCCTGTGTTCGAACTCTCTGCATACTTGCTCTATACACCATTTATGTAGAGTTAAAAATAAATTTTAACCTCACATTTATTTCTCATTTCTTGATCTATAGTGTGGGTTAATTGTTGATTAAATACAGGATTTTGTAGTGGTCACGACACCGACTGTTGACTCACCTTGAGAGTCAATACGACCGCTCTCAATTCGATGTTTATCAAATGGCGCCGTTGCCAGGGAGCAACAATGAGTAGATCATCATTTTTGTTTGATTGTGTTTGCTTGTCTACCATTGCTTCATTTTATCTCTCTTGCACTTTTGATAGCTATTGTTGAGCTTTTCCTACCATCTCTTTTTGTCTTCTTATGAGGGACCGCGGAACAAGGCGGATCGCCTAGGGGATCCGAAGCAACCACGTGAAGCGGAGCCGGCAGGAGAGAGTAGGAGGAGTTAGAGAGTGACTAGATTAACTTGCATTTTATTTTGTGAGAGAGTGATTATTAATTTGTAATAATACAGGGACTTGGACACTTGAACTTCCGGGCCTAATTTCCGGGTGTTTGTTCACCCGGGGGCTCACCGCCGATTTCATCGCGTTTTCCGATTGTCATTTTTCGGTTTTGTTTTCATTTTCATTTCTTTTGTGGATTGAGCCCTTAGCTGTAGGCTTGCTTGATCGATTAGATTAGGTCCAAACACACTAATAACCTTTGCATGCACCTATAGATCGTATTTGGACTTAGTCTAATTAAACAGTTAGTCATTAGCCTTCGATACGCGCGCCGCGATCTCATCCCGCCAAGCGCTTCTCCTAAACTCGATGTATCGAGAGAAGGAGGGGTGAGCCTAGACCGGACTTTAGGATTGAAGGTTAGTGGTTAACTTGTGGTTCTTCACGTAGTAGTTGCCTACCTTAGGACGATTTCCGTATTGCATACCGGCATGTAGTTTAGGTTTATAAATTTCTGCTTTGCATCCCGCATGGAGAGAGATGGGATTCGCTGTAAGTCTTCTTACTTTGCATCCATCATTTAGGCACAAAGGTGAGATTTCCATCTTGGTGCCGACTTGCATTGGCTTTTCCGACTCTATTCTCCCTCTGTTTTTGGACAAAGTAGGATCAAGAATATACAAAAAAACCGTTAGGCGCTTGTTTGAATTTACTCAAAAGAAGCGATAACACCAAAAAAATTAAAAAAGGGACTGCTAAGAAAACTTTGACCTAAATAAAATTGGTAATTGGACTCATTGATTTGGGAGAGTAACACCCTCACTTGTTTTCAGGTTGCATGGGAAGGTCTCCTTCCAAGTGAGCAGAGTGCTTCGTAAGGATTAGAGCCCAAATCCCAGCTTGTGGCTGCCTTGTGTATCGCCTTGATTTCCGAAGTATTGGCGCTACTATCGTACGTAGGCGAGTAGGGCTTGGTCGCCATTGGTGACTCACTATTGTGTGAGCATCGACCTTGTCTGAAGTACCGAGCATAGGCCACGCCTTCACGGGAGTGTCTGTCTCACCGTCTGTGTCCGAGTAGGATCTTGCACGCTCACGGGTGATTCCGTTGCGAGCGAGGTCCGAAGTATCGGTTTTGCCTATCGGCTTCCTCCCTCTTTCTTTGGTTGAGTAGGGATCCAGGAAGGGTTACAAGGACCTTAAAAAGCGCAAGCTACAGGTTACACAGGAGGAGGACAAGTATGGGAATATTTTTCCGGTAGTACTCTCTCTCCTTTAGGCGTAGCGCTCTAAGGACTCGTGATAAGATAAATTCCTGAATTCAAGATTAAAACTAACAAGATAAAAGCCGAACCTTCACGGCTTCATGTGTTGAGTTGGTGAACTCACCCTGCTTTGTGTTTGATTGCTAGTTACATTTAGGTCAAGATCAAAAACACAGCACAATTGTGGGCAATTTTGTTCCCTTCTTCCTCCTTCTGCATTCACCTTGCTCTTCCCAATAATCAAGATGATGGGACGGAGATCTCTTAGGCCGACTTTGTCGGCACCGCTATCCAGCACTCCTCCTCATTCATCTAGGACTACCTCAAAGAGTCCGCTCTCCGAGCCTGAGTTCACTTCCACCCTATTCCCCCTCGACCACCCTTCTCATTCCCCTTCCATCAGTCCAAGAATCTCTGAATTTAGTGCATCACAAAGCTCAGAACATTTGACGGCACTTGAGATGGGTTCTTTTGCTTTTTCAGAGAATCCAGACATGGCCGACAGAGGAGAGCACCCAGATGACCATGATCACCCTCCTTTCTTATTTGATCAAGCCGCCATCAACAATTCACTTCTTGCATCCCTGGAGACCATGCAGAGGCAGATCCGCGATCAGGGAGTATTTATGGGTGACATCATGCGAGAGATAGCACAGATGAGAGAAAACCAACCTAGGGGCGGTGGCGGAGGAGGAGATGGACCTGATGCAGGAGGAGGTAATCCCGATGCTGAGAGACCGCCACAGACTATCATGAGTGAATTGCACAATCCCGCAGCATCCCTCACTCATCGGTGGATCCGACTCCTGCCTATCCATGGAGATTTCGAGCTTCGGCCCCACACAATTCAGCTTCTACCCAAATTCCATGGGTTGCCGACTGAAGAGCCACACCTCCACCTATAAGAATTTGAAATGATCTGCAGCACAATCCATGATAGGCTGATGACTGAGGACAATATCAAGATGATCGCCTTCCCTTTCTCTTGGTTGACAGAGCCGCATACTGGCTCAAACATTTGGGGCGATTCATCGATACCTGGGCCGATCTCTAGACCGCGTATTTGAAGAAGTACTAGCCTCTCGGCCGGACGAATGCAGCTAGAGCCATGATCAACAACTTCGTCATGATCCCGAATGAACAATTCCATGAAGCCTGGGATCGATTCAGAGATCTCATCGACCGGTGTCCACACCATGACATATCTAAGCCCAATCTTGTGTAGAGTTTCTTTTGTGGGCTGACACCGGAGCTGCAGGGGCTTGTTAACGCCTCTTGCGGTGGGTCATATTTTTCGAAGGGTGAAGACGATGTTTGGGCCATCTACGAAGGCATGGCAGAGAACTCAACTGTCATGGCCCAAGCCCGTGTTTACACACAACAGAAGCCCCCGCAAGGAGCAGGATCATTCCAAAGGATCGCCCGCATCGATGCCGGTCCTAACACTTCGTCGGCATCCAAAGCCCAAGCAGAATTAGCCGCAGTCGACATGGGCATAATTAGTGAGAAACTGGACTGTCTCGAGATCCTTGAGAAAAAGCAGATGCAAGGCATGGCCCAGATAGACCAGATTGCTAAGACAATGAGTGATCTGAAGATGTAGATTCTTTGCGTCCAGGAGGCACAGACTTCTTCCCAGCAGCCTTCCAGGTCACGTGCGTATCCGAGCAGTAGCAACTCATCACAACCCTCTGCCTCGTACCGCAAGGTCAACCACATCCAGGCAGAGCCGGTCCCGTTGCTACAGTACTACCCAGCGCAGCCGCCATCTTAGGACACTCAGATGGTGGTCTATCAGCCGGAACAGCCACTGGCAGTTCTCCTGCCACCATCCTTTGAGTAGGAGCCATTGATGGAAGTCAATGGGATTTGGTACGACCAGTACCCTCATCCCGAGATTCGTCGCGATCACCCCAGATTCTGTTGGGGCAACGGTGGCTCCTCATCTCAGCAGCAGCCTCTTGCTCAAGGACAACAGAGTAGCCAGCAACCACAGCAGCAGCAACAACCCCAGTACACCCAACAGCATTACCAGCAGGGTCCTCGTCCCGCCTATCAGGGACAGCAGTGGAGGCAGCGTCAGTAGCCTCATCAGTCATATCCCCATCCTCCCCAGTACCAGCAGTACTAGCAGCAGCAACAACGTCATTTCCAGCAGGGAAACCCATCCGATTCTCAGGCCCCTGCCTTTGAGAACCCAGCTCTCGATGACCTTGCCCGCTTGCTCTCCGAACAACGAGCATCCTACAGGCAAGAAATGGATGAATTCCGTCAGGAGATGAGGGAAATCATCAAAGGCAAGGCCGCCATACCCGCTCAGATTGAACCTAACCCTAACAATCTGAAAAGGAAGTCTGAGCAGGTAGAGTTTATAGAGGATACCTCTCCTAGTGACTATTTGAGTGACATATCTCTTTCTTTGTATGATGCTGATTTTGTGACTACTAGGAGCGGTAGGATACCAGCCGGCGACGCCTCTTCTGAGCGACAACCACCAGCTGAACCAGGAGCGCCAGAGGAGCAGAGTAGCGGTGCCGATGCCGCTAATGATGATGTTGAAGACGGTGGTGCTGAGGCCACCAATGATGGAGATCCAGACGACGATACTGAGGCCATCGTGATACCAGATGCAGACGGTGGTGCTGATGCCACCCTTTTGGATGCCGAGCCAGAGCGCGGTGCTGATGGCGTGAAGACAGGTGCCGGTGGTGGTACTGAGGCCACCACATCTACTTTTGTTGAGCTTCCCTCTGTGATGTTACCACCTTTTGTATCTATGGACTGTGGTAACAAGAAAAACAAAAATATGAATAAAGGAAAGGTTTCTGTTCACATTGCGGATCCATATGTGTTGAATGATGATGATTGTATGGATTCCATTCCTTCACAGGCATAGGGACCTATTCCTAGTCCTCCATCTGAGGAGGCCTCTACTATCCCCTTCCCTGAGGCACTCCGCCGGGCGAAAGGGAATAAAAGAGAAAATCCTAAAAAAGATCAGCAGGTAGAGTTCAACAATCAGATGATAGACCGATTCCATATTCAGCTGACTTTACAAGAGGCACTTGAGCACATCCCCCTCTTCAAAAAGAACTTGAAAGAGAAGACTACCGTTCGCATGAAGAGGAGGAATCACAGAGATCAGATACATGTGCTCACCCATTCCACTTGCTGCACTATTCAGAACAAACTGCCATCCAAGCGACCAGATGTAGGAGCTCCCTATGTCAGATGAGAGATTCAAGAGCAGCAGTTTGATCGTACTCTTTTAGACAGCAACTCTTCAATTAACCTTCTTCCGACAGCCTTACTCGACTGATTCAAGTTTGGTCTTCTTCTTAGGAGAAGGACGGTCCTTCAGTTTGCTGATAGGTCGACTAAGAGGCCGAAGGAGTTATTGAAAGACGTGGTCGTTACCATTCAGGGCCTGAAATTCCACGTGGATTTTGTTGTGTTGGACATGGAGATCCCTGAGTCGGTAACTGATGCCCCCATCATACTCGGACGTCCATTCTTGACCACAGCCAAGGCGGTAACCGATCATGATAGTGGGAAGGTGTGTTTTCGTGTAGAGGGCGAAACCATACAAATAGAGACGATCGAGGAAACCAGAGCCAGAGAACTTGAATGCTCGGAGCAGTCCAGCGAAGCTGCGCAGATGACCGAGGAAGAGCTAGACATCCACCAAAGTGTGATTTTGAGATAACAGATGACGAATCCAACTGGACAGATCCGGTAGCACCGACCCTCGCCTTGCCTACATATTCACTATATCTAAAGCTTATGGCAGTCGAGAGCCTGGAGAGCACACCCCTGGACGAGGATACACTTGAGGCTGACAGTGTTGGGATGAGTGGTGCTGATGATTTTCAATCTTGTTCATCTTATTCTGATCCCTCGGATTCAGACATTGATTGGGATGATTTCGATGACTATTTGCCTTGTCTGATTCCTTCTGAGCCAACAACCATGACAGAGTGCGAGCTAGTGCAGTTTATTGATGATCCAGCAGGCCGTCCTTCGTCAGAGATTCTTACAGAGCGAGAGTTCTCTCATTCAGACCTGGTCACCTTCACACAGACATATCAAAAGCCAGATCTGCCACCTCCCAGTTGTCCAGAACTGAAACCTCTGCCGCAGTCGTTGAAGTATAGATTCCGTGCAAGTGAGCCAGATATGCATCCAGTAATTATCTCAGCAGGTTTGACTGGAGAACAAGAATCTCATCTGATGGAGGTTCTTGAAAGAAACCGCAAGGCAATAGGTTGGATTATAGCCGATCTCCAGGGTATTAGTCTGGCTCTGTGCTCCAACCACATCTATCTTGAGGATAACGCTAGGCCGTCGCGTGAGTTCCAACGACGGCTGAACCCGAATCTTCGAGATGTGGTTAGAAAGAAATTTCGAAGTGGTGCAGCGCCGATTTTATCTACCCCATCTCCGACTCCAAGTGGGTTAGTCCATTGCATGTGGTACCCAAGAAGACGGGTATCACTACAGTTGTGAATGAGTATGGAGAGGAGATCGCTACCCGAGTACCCACTTCTTGGCGAGTCTGTGTGGACTACAGATGATTGAATGAGGCCACCCAGAAGTATCATTTCCCGCTGCCATTCATTGATCAGATTATCGAGCGGCTAGCTGGGAAGAGTCATTATTGTTTTCTTGACAGGTACTCCGGATACAATCAAGTGGCCATTGCGCCCGAAGACCAGGAGAAAACGACATTCACCTGTCCGTTTGGGACTTATGCTTTCAACCGGATGCCCTTTGGTCTATGTAACGCTCCGACGACATTCCAAAGGTGCATGTTGTCCATTTTCTCGGACATGGTGGGTGACTGTTTAGAGGTCTTCATGGATGACTTCTCGGTCTATGGCGACAGGTTCGATGCTTGTCTTGACTGCCTAGATTGTGTGCTTCAACACTGCATTGAGGTCAATCTTGTCTTATCTTGGGAGAAGAGTCACTTCATGGTGACTCAAGGGGTGGTCCTTGGTCATATCATCTCCAACAAGGGCATGGAGGTCGATCCAGCCAAGGCGGATATCATTAGAAAACTCAATCCACCGTCCAATTTGCGTCAGTTGCGGTCTTTTCTGGGGCATGTCGATTTCTACCGACGGTTTATTCAGGACATCAGTCGGATTGCCCGACCGCTTACTGATGTGCTGACGAAAGACACCGAGTTCATTGTCAATGATAAGTGTCTTGCGTCTTTTGAGACTCTCAAGGGTATGGTTGTTTCAGCTCCTGTCCTTCAGCCATCTGATTGGTCTCTCCCATTCGAGATCATGACGGATGCTTCAGATTTTGCCGTTGGGACTGTGCTTGGACAGAGGAGGGATGGTTTACCGTTTGCCATTTACTACGCCAGCCGGACTTTGGATGCCGTGTAGCGGAATTACACTATGACTGAGAAAGAGATGCTGGTCGTAGTCTTTGCTTTGAATAAGTATCGATCTTGTATTCTCGGATCTAGAGTGACAATCTACACAGATCACACCGCCATCCGGTACTTAATGGCCAAGAAGGATGCCAAAGCACGTCTTACCAGATGGATCCTTCTGCTCCAGGAGTTTGATATTGAGATTAAGGATAAGTCTGGAGTCAAAAATGTGGTGGCGGATCAGATTTCTCGATTGGAGAACCCTGAGGAATCTGAGCCCAACGCACCTATCACAGAGACATTTCCAGATGAGGCGATCTTGGCGATCACCTCGCTCCCGTGGTATGCCGACATTGTGAACTATCTTGTTGCCAAGACGGTTCCACAAGGTTGGCCCAGGCAGAAACTCGAGACCTTCCTGTCGAAGGCCAAGTTTTACCATTGGGAGGATCCCGTCCTTTATCATGAAGGAGGGGACAACATCTGGAGGAGGTGCATTCCTCAAGAAGAACAACATAGCGTCCTCACATACTGCCACAAGCTTGAGGCAGGAGGACATCATTCTGGAAAAAGGACAGCATAGAAGGTGCTTCAATCCGGCCTTTGGTGGCCTACTCTCTTCAAGGATTCTGATGAGTTCGTGAAGAGATGTACTGACTGTCAGAAGATGGGAACCTGCGGACAGAGAAACATGATGCCCATGCAACCCATTCACTTTTGTGAGGTTTTTGATGCATGGGGGATTGCTTTCATGGGCCCGTTTCCTAAGAGTCAGGGATTCGAGCATATTTTGCTCGCTGTTGATTATGTCAGCCGATGGGTTGAGGCCATCCCCGCCCGAGCCGCAGATGCTAATACCGTGTGCAAATTTTTGAGGAAAAACATCATTTCACGGTTCGGGGTACCTAGAGTCTTGATTTCAGACGGGGGTCTCATTTCATCAATGACAAGGTTAGGGTCCTTGTAGACGAGTTCGGCATTGACCATCGTGTTGCAATGCCGTATCACCCTCAGACTAATGGTCTTGCCGAAGTATCGAACCAGGAGATAAAAACTATCTTACAGAAGGTTGTCTGCCCAGACTGTAAGGATTGGTCACAGCTTTTGGACTCGGTCTTATGGGCCTATCAGACTTCTTTCAAGAATCCACTAGAGACATCTCCCTTTCGTCTCATCTATGGCAAGCCGTGCCATTTGCCAGTGGAAATCAAGCATAAATCCTTTTGTGCAGTCACTGAGTTACTATTGGATCCTGAGAGTATAGGAGAACAGAGGAGAGCAGAGTTGGCGGCACTAGAAGAACGGAGAGATACAACCTTTTCTAACAGCCTACAGTACAAGGAGAAAGTGAAAACATGGCATGATTCCCATATCAGCCATAAACAGTTTGAGCCAGATCAGAGAGTATGGTTGTTTGATTCCAAGCTGAAATTATTCCCAGGGAAATTACAGAGCAAGTGGAAAGGTCCGTATGTGGTCAGGAAGGTACATGACAATGGCAGTATTGATATATCTGAGCCATCATCTTCCTCTACCTTCCGTGTCAATGGTCAACACCTGAAACTATATCTAGATCATGATCCACAGACCATTGACGTTGCCCCCATTCTTTTGGTATGAGATGTGTTCTTTGACTCATATCATCTGCATCTCATACATGGTGATCAATTCCATCTTCCGCTGTACAGATCCATCTGTCTATATCATGCTTTCATCTGTTAATCTCTTTTCTTCTTTTCCTTTTCTATTTTCTTCATCTATCAAAAAGGTGCCGCCCCTTGTTGTCAGTTTTCTGTACTTATGACGTACTTTGTCCTAAGTATAGGGGGGTTTGCACCTCGAGTTCTTTCAGTTTCATTTCGACCCTCTCCATTGTCTCCTTTTCTTGTCTATACTTAGGGATATTTTACCCTAAGTATAGGGGGAGACAATCTGAGTACGATCTGTTCATTCCCACCCTTGACCCTCCCTGCGTGGTGAACAATCTGCTATACTTATGATTCTTTGATCCTAAGTATAGGGGGGACGATAAACTTCTTATTGGTTCATTCATTTATTCTTTAGACTTGTCTATACTTAGTACAAGTTATGTCTTCTCTTTTCTCTCCGATCTATGAGGACAAAGCTCAAGCTAAGTATAGGGGGGTCGTATATACTACGTATATACTTTAGCCATAACTCGTACTTTTGTATTTTCTTGATAATATGGCTAATAATTCTTTAAAATTCATTAAAAATCCCTAATAAAAAGTGTTTTGTTCCTCAAATTCTTTGTGTATATACTGATTAATAAATCAAGTGAAAATGTTTTTTGCAAAATGTTTGAAAAATAGTTTGAAAATCTTTGTGAAAATCTATTGAAAACTATTTTGAAAACGTTTTGTTACATGTTTTCAACCTTTGTAAAAATGTGTGGCTTGTAAAATTTTATTTTCTTTGTGTGAAATAAAATGTTTGAAAAATGCTTTGCAAATGGTTTGAAAAATGGTTGTAAAAATATCTTATAAAAACATATAGATACTGTTTGAAAACCTTTACAAAATGACTTTCAAATGTGTGTACATGTTTGCAAAATGTTTGTAAAAATTATTGTGGACTATAGTTTTCAAAAAAAAATTGCTTGAAAAACCTGTGTCAAATAAGTTTGAGGAATACATACATCACACCAAAAATCCATTATATATATACCTATAAAAATTGATCACTTACCCTTGTAAATTCTTAAAATCCACTTCTTGTATCTATAAAGAAGCACTCCCGTGTACATATTTTAACCCAGCTTTTAGGCAAAAACTTTTTGTTTTCAAAAATCCCAAAAACATTTGCAAAAGTAAAATCCAAAAACATTTGAAAAATCTTTTTGAAAAATAAAAAATGCATGCATCATCTTTTCAAAAATCCATAAAAAGTTCAAAATCTTTGAAAATTGCATCACAAAAATATTTTCTGCATTACATTTGTATAACATGAGCATTTTTCGGATTGATTTTGAAAGGTGAACAAGTCTGAATAAAATCCGGAGATTAGAGACTGATTGGACCTTAAAATCTACCTAATAACAGGAACCTTATAGGAACTGGGTTTGAGGTACTTCAGGTCTAGTTGACTTAATTCTTTGAGGACCACGAGACTTGGTTCAGTGGATTCTTGACTGCCTAAGTAGAGTATTTCGGAGCACATGCACGACTCCTGTTGATAATGACCTAACTTGGACACCTGCACCTTTCACATGGCTCAACTCAGTTGGAGTGGTGAGGGGATTGGATTTGTCGGTATGAGACGCACACAAGTGGAAACATTTGTCCTCCTCTAAGGAGGGAAGTGCACCCCAACCCATCCAGTAATGAGGAAGTCTAAAGACAGGAGGATGTGGGTTGCGATAAAGCTTCAAAAGAGGGATAGTCTTCTGGCTCAAGAGGAAAAACTCCTTATGTACATGCTGCTGTGAATAGCATTCAAAAAATAAATGTTCAGGCATGTACAAAAATAAAAAGCGTGCAAAGTATGTACAAATGTTGTAAAGTCAATAAGCAAGCTTGAGTTCCAAAGTCAAATATGTGAGCCTGCAGCTAGATGACTTGACTACACTGGTCTTGCATCCCAGGATAGGTAGCTACACTTGCTACCGTCCATTCTTCTCTTCACCCCCTCCTCTTGAGCTGGTTGCCACTCGAACTTAGAAGGGAATACCCCGCTCCTCGAGGATGGAGTTATTGGATTGGGGAATCATTGGGTTGTCGTACTTGAGAAATCAGTTTCTTTGCCATTCTAGTTGGGGAGAGCCACCATCACTTACACTGTATGAGTCAGATTCATAGTCGTAAGGGTTTGCGTATGAATTGAGATATTTCTGACCTGTCTATTGAGGAGACTTAGACAGAGTTTTGGGATTCTCAAGGACTGTTGGATTTCAAATTCGATTCTCATTGAGGTTTCGCCTGCACTAAAATTCCAAAGGTCCGACTTAAGCTCCAAACTTTGATTTTGTGAAGACAAGTTTGATAATTAAACTAAATCCAAGTTCTTCTTTTTCTTTTCTTTCTTTTTCTTTTTGCACTTATTGCATAAGTGTTTGCTTGGGACTAGCAAAGGTAAAGTATAGGGGGATGATGAATCCACATTTCATCATCTTTATTCTATCATTTTGGTCTCAAAAACCCAAGCAAATGCCTTTAAATAGCCTTAAATACATCATCTTAGCATTCATGCATGTGCATTTAATTAGTGTATAAAATACTGTAATTAAAGCCAATATTATAGAATAAATAAAAGAAAAGAAAAAGAATAAAATATTGTAAATATTTTATGACCCAAACCCCGAGACCTAGGCATCTTGATGAATAGGTCGACAAGGAATAAAGTAGGGGGAGATAAGGGTCAAATACAATATAAATACCTATACTTTTTAATTCATTCTTTATTCATTTTGAGACCTATTTTTGGTTCCACTTTTTATTCATCAAATAAAGAAACTTTGTACATGAAAGTTGTAGGTAATTTTATAAAGAAAAATACAAAATTGATTTCACTGAAAAATAATATACAGATAAAAAGTTATGGTCTGAATAAAAATCTAAAATCCCAACTTCCCTGACCCGTATCTCACAAATAAGAACTCCAAATGCAGCAAACTCACCTTTACTTGTATATAGAATAAAATAAGCTATTTAATGGCGGTGGTTTCGCATTTAGCGGAGCTACGGTTTGAAAGTTGAGTTTTGGACCCACATTGTATACTTGTCCTGAATAAAATATTCAATTTATTATTTATTCATTATTATTGTATTTTTATATTTTTATAATTTTGTAAATATTATTTATAATATATTTGCACATTAAAACCAGAATAAAAACCCAAATAAAACTCAAAATAAAAATATATGTATATAAAATACACAGGTACTATACCTATATACATACCTATACAATACCTACTTATATTTTATTAAATATACAAAATAAATCAGAAAAATAAAACAAAAATACATTTGTGTGTATAAAAGTATTTTATGATTTTGTAAAATACTAAATAAAAATAATAAAATTAAAATACACAAAATAAAAATAAAAGAATAAAATATATATGTAATATACCTATAAGGGGTATAAAAGCAAACTTGTAAAAATATATCTTATAAAAATAATTAAAAATCATAATAAAATACTACATAAAATAAAAAATATTTTTTATTTAATAACCTAAATTTAATTCGACCTTATTCTATTTTTTATTGAATTAATAAAACTTTTCTTATAGGTTTTTCCTGGTTGGTTCACGTGGACCAACCATGAGGCTCTGACAGTTGACCCGAGGTCAACTGTCTGGGCCAGCCCCTGACTTGTGTCAGAAGTGGGTTTTGACCCATCTTCTTGATTTTTTCGAGGTCTCCTCGTTGCTCTTCTCATGATGATTCCTCTGTGACTTTTTCTCCTCGATCTTCCAGCACACACGCCTAGGTGTTTCCTCGGCGAATGGATCGAAGATTCACCAGATAAACCTCGTTCTTTGAGACCCTTCGGTCAGCCATACAAAAACCCTTCTTCTCTTTCCTTTTGAACTCGAACCGCAATACATCCAGAACTTCCCCCCTTTTGGCTCGAGTTGGAGGCTTGTTGGTGACAGCTGCAGGTTTCCACCTTCAAAGCGGAGGAGTACCAATCGTTCTGGGCACGTTCCTCACCTCCGACGAACCTCTCCGTTGAGTTATCTCCACCTCGGGTCCTGCCCCCTTAAGGTATCCATCCCCTTTGTTTCTTTGCTCGTTTTATTCCCCATAGTCATAGCTTCATCAAGCCATATTAATCACCATCGCTCGCCTATCGATTCGCTCAATCAATCGCTCGCCGGAGCTATCTCCGGCCAACTTCACGTTCACACCATCCGCTGCCATACACCTTCATTCCACTTCGCTACGTGGTCGGGGCAATTTGCCCCCGACCATATCACCCTTTTTGTGCAGGTAACGGAGCGTATCACGCACCTGGGGCGTTTTTGCGAGTTCGCCGGAGGTATTTTGGGAGCCCTCGCTCCTCCCCCTTCGCCTGCGAGCTCTGGAGGCCACCGCCACCTTCTGAAGCCTCAGGCGAGTAGAGATCACCTGCAGGAGTCATCGAGAACCATCCGGGAAGCTACAGGTCCCCGGAGGAGGGAGTATCGATCAACCAAAGATCGCTGGGGACCAGTTCTTATCGCGTTCATCCTTGCAGCCCCAGCACCGTCGGACTTTCACCTGTTCTTCGTGGAGCACAGCGTCCGTAGGATCAACCCTTCCTTGGCCATCGATCGTCCTGCCATCTTCTAATCTGGGCCGTCCGTGTCGAAGGGGTACGGGCCATCGGATTGGTGACACGTGGTTAAGTTGAAGAACATTCGCCGTCCGATCCCGCAGGAATGGGTAATTTTGCATTTATACTGCACCAAACTTTGTATTTACTGTCTAATTTTTAAACTTTCATTTTCCGTGTTAAGTTGTATAAATTTTGCATCGATACCCCCGAAGTTTTACGATATTACATCTGGGTCCTCGCTTTGTCACGTACGCTACGCACGTGACGTGGCGTTTTTGCAGGTCACCCCATGGGGTTTTGAGTATTTAGTTTTAATACTAGAACTGTCGTAGGAGGGTTATAATATTTTTGGCACATATGCACTTAAGCCCTCGAATTTTGTGATAATTGTGAATTAGTCCTGACAGGCGCGCGTGCTGCGCATGAGCGACTTAGGGATTTTTGCTACAAAGCCCCTGCGGATTGTGTGATTGCTTTTTGGTCTAGAAAGTATTTTAATCAGTATTAATTTTGTGTGAAAATTGCCTGAAAGCCCCTGGATTTTTGTCTATTTGCAAAATAGTCCTGCCAGGCTTAGAATTTTTGCGTGCTTGTCTGATTTATTTGGAACCTCATTTTAACTTGAAAAATTCCACAAAAATTATACTAAGCTCATATTAACTTGCACTTGCACAATATATTTTTATTTTTTATTTTTGTCGCATTTTATTATTTATTAAAAATTAAAAACATGCATTTCATTACTGTCTATCTTAGAAAATACCAAAAAATATTAAAATACCTCGAAAAATCCCAAAAAAATCACTTACTGTGTATTTCAACCTATTTTAGTGTCATTCCAAAAACCACTAAAAATCTCAAAAGAAAAGCCTTAAAAATTTGAAAATACCTAAAAACTTCAAAAAATTCTAAAAAAATATAGAAAACTCCAAAAATTGCAAACTCAAGTTATATAGTTTTCTCTTTTTCTTATCTTTACTTTAAAATTTGTTTGGAAAATTTTGGTGGCTATCTGATATTTTTCATTCATAGTTTTACTCACAGCCTATAGCTTATTCACTATTTCCATTTATTTTGTCCTTTAGAAATACCAAAAACATTTTGAAAAATACCCGCAAATCACAAAAACAGTAAAAAATTATAAAAACACCAAAAAGATTTTATTTCTGAATTTTTTACTATTTTTCCATATTTGTCTGAATATTATATCCCCTCTTTTATTATATAGCTTATAAATTCCAACATTGAAAAAAATATAAAATATAAAATTTAAAAAAATTCAGAAAATTAAAAATCGAAATACAAAATTAAAAAGTAAATAAAAAATTAAAAATTAAAAACCCACAAAAATCTTTGCTTTGCATAGTGTAGACAATTCATTACTTTCATACACACATACACACCTATTTGATTTACCCTGTTTTGCTCCCTGTGTTTGAACTCTCTGCATACTTGCTCTATACACCATTTATGTAGAGTTAAAAATAAATTTTAACTTCACATTTATTTCTTATTTCTTGATCTATAGTGTGGGTTAATTGTTGATTAAATACATGATTTTGTAGTGGTCACGACACCGACTGTTGACTCGCCTTGTGAGTCAATACGACCGCTCTCAATTCTGTGTTTATCACGGAGGCACATGTAAGTAAGACATTTCATTTATTTTAACCATGAAGCCAACATCATCTGATAAGTAAAGTTTGCATATGTAGGACTGCTCGATAAAGTTCATGCAAACGCAGCCACTGTCGGATCAAGGCCCTCTAGACCTTGCAGCTTTAGGAGAGGAGGCATTTTCTTACATCTTCCATCCTCCATCCAAGTATTCTGGTCATGTGCTACTTGGTGGTTAATCTACCACCAACTCCACATGGTTCATATGAGTTGGCATTACGTTGCAGCAGGAGGTTGATCGTCTCAGGCAGGATGTGAGGGACATGCAACGAGATCGTCAATGGTCACATGAGAGGGAAGATCAAATGCAAGACTCAATCAAGAAGAACATAGAAACAATACAAAAGATGAAACAACTACTTTGACTACTAACCGGGGGGGGGGGGTTGCAGCTCATCTCATACTCTTCTGTGTTGTGACCATGATGGTAACCCTCCCCCAGTTGGAGATGCCCCCATATGACCTTAGTGTATGCAAGCTAAATCAAAGTCTTGTATGAACATTTTTAGTCATGTAACGTGTACATGTTTGTGTTCTTAGACAATGACACATGTTTGAACAATTTTAGTCGTATCTTATACATATTTCGATGTGTAGAATTTATGTTTGTATCTAGTTGCAACATATATATGTATAATGAGATGTTGACTCTTTTATTGTGCAATTATGATTAGTTTATGTATAATAAGGGCAGCTGATGCAAGCATGCAACATCTGTTGTTTTTTAAGTCGCAGGCTTGTAGCAGTCGATAGTCTGCAACAAGTATGATTATGTAATACTATTGACTAGTGTATCATCCACCGCTAATTATGCAAAATACTTGCGACGATCATTTTCTTGACTGTAATAATATAGACCCGCCTCAATTCTCAAAGAATACTTACGACAGTTTTAATTTGCGATAAATGATATCACTTGTGGACCATTGAAAGTCACCATAAATACTATTTATGATGATAATATTCTCACCGAAGTATTTATGGTGTATTAAGCATTTTTACGGTTGTACTCGACCACTACAACTGGATATATTTCTAGTAGTGATAGTTGCATATTTGACTACTATATTTTGTATATGGATGTCAAGATCGCATCCCTCCTCGAGGAGGATATCTATATAGAGCATCCCCAAGGCTTCATAGTTGAGGAAGGAAAAGAATGCAAGCTAAATAAATCCATCTATGGTCACAAACAGGTTTCTCATAGTTGGAACATCCAATTTGATGAAACCATAAAGAGTTATAATTTCTTTGAGATTCCATATGAACCACGTGTATACATGAAGTTTTGTAGCAGCGCCATCGTGTTCATTGTACTTTATGTAGAGGACATCCTAATCATTAGGAATGATATTAGGATGATGTCTAGTCTTAAGATCTGGTTGTCCCATACCTTTGAGATGAAAGATATTGGATAAGCCTTTTACATCTGGGGTCTGAAACTACTCAGAAATAGAGAGAATAGTATATTGGGACTATCACAATAAGGATACATAAAAAAGATCGTGAAAAGATTCAAAATGGATAATTCCAATAAATACTTCCTTCTAGGGGTGCACATGGATCGGATTGGACTAGACTTTGGCTCAATCCATGTCCAATCCATATTCAACGGATTTTTTATTTTTCCAATCCAGTCCAATCCATTAAACATGCAAATCCAATCCAATTTAATCCATCGGATTATTGATTAGATCGGATTGGATCTGATTTTTAATGCTCTCCTATTGTCACACCACATGCATGATTAAGTTTGTAGCACACTAGACCTCGATATTTGAATCATTGTTCTAAAATTGAGAGTATTAAAGAAAATGATAGTTAAATTTTGAGAAACAAAAGAATATATGCTTGTTATGGATTTAGTACAAAAAATCATTGCATAACTAAATATAAATAACGTACCTATAATTTGTAGAAATTATAGAAGTATCGCATTGACTTTTAATAAAATTGCAAGTTTATGTATATCAAATATGAACTACAAATAACTTGCAACCGACCTACTTGGTTGTCTGTGTGGGAGAGAGGGTTGCGCACGAGGGAGGTTTGGGGCGAGGATCATGCATGACGACACAGTGTAGGAAGGAGGCACTTGAGGTGCCTGGCTGCAGCGTAAGGGAGGTCTGGGAAAGTCATGGACGAGGTTTGGATGTCATGCACGACAAAGGTTTGGTTGCACATGTATGAGGGATTTCTGGCAGTGTATGCGAAGTTGGGGACAATGATGACAACCGATTGAGATACATACAATCGAAGGAGGAGAGGTGTGCTGTATGGGTGGATGTTTCATTTGAAAGGGTCCAAAGGGGGTTTTGAGTTTAGGCATGTTTTTTAAGAAAGGTGTTTTTTTTAAAAAAAATGAAAGGACATGAAGGACACAATAGGTAAATATTACTTTCTTAAACCAATCAATGGGGTGGGGTAAGGGGGTTTCTAGCAAGTGTGGTGGGGTAAAGCTTGAGTTTGAATGAATGTAAACTATAAATGTGAATACCTTGGATATTTACACATAGATTTCAAATACAATTAAGTATGTAATATGCTCTAATAACAACAAATGAAATTTTACATATTATATATATATTTATTTATTAACATATTAACGGATTGGATCGGATCGGATTTTGATAATAATCCGATCCAATTCATAAATGAACATATTTGTAAAAGCTCAGTATGATCCGATCCATTAGGCTTATAAATCCAAACCGATCCAATACAATGAAAACGAATTGGATCGGATTACAGATTTTATCTGATCCATGTGTCCCCCTACTTCCTTTGCTTAAGACATGGTATCAACCCATCTAAAAGGATGACTCCTTAAATTGTCGAGGAAAAGAAAGCTATGACAGAATGTTCTTGTGCATCGGTTGTAGGAAGTTTGATGTACATCATGATGTGTATCTGATAAATGCAAAGATCGAGGCACCTATCATCCGATCTTGGAAGGCCTGCATTATCAAAAAAGTTAGATTTGACGATCTATTCATCGACCGCTCTCATGGCTCTCAATACCCGATCAATGCAATTAAATAGATAATCGACCCAAAAATAAATTAGTAGTGAAAATATGCGAGATAAAATTTATTATAACTCTACTAAAATGTGTGAATAGTGACAAGTGTGTATAGTGTCGAACCACTAAGAGCATAGGGGAATAGAGACAAAAATGTATAGTCTACTTGGGTAATTATTTTTTGGTGTTTTTATTTTCAATATTTTTGCGGGTTTTCAATTATATACTTTTTTTGTATTTTTATTTTACAAATGTTTTAGTTTATTTTTAATTTCAATAATTTAAACATAATAGTATATATAAATAATATATAATGTATATAATAAGGATATATAGGTGTATATGCAAAATAAAGGAAACTTGGCTTTTTTGAAATTTTAAAGTATCAAACAAAGCCAAAATTTTCCAAATAAAATATTTTTGGGCTTTTTTGTTTTTTGCTATTTTCGTGATTTTTAAGGATTTGTTGGTAATTTTTTATGGATTTTCAATAATATAAAAACACAAAATAGTGCAAATAAGAAAATCGAAGAATTGAAATGGGCCTAATAAATATCTACTAATTCAAATAGGGCCTAAGATCAATTTTCCTGCAAACTAGATAATATAAAGAAAATTGAAAAAGTTAAAACACTATTTTTGGATTTTTGAGGAAATTTTTACGATTTTCAAAAAATTTTCAGTATCTTGTAATTTTTAGGGTTGTAATTTTTTTTATTTTTGTTTTTTGGATAGGTGTTAGTATATTGTATTATAGCTAATATATTTTTTTGTGAAATTTTTAGAGAGTTTTTGAAATTTTTATAATTTTTCTAACTCCAATTAGGGAAATATGGAATTTTTATGGATTTCTACAAATAGGAGGATACCTATAATTGCTCCAAAAAAATATATGTGATAAAATAAGGTTCCATGCAATTAAGTATTTTTCCTACAATTTTTAGACACAAAATGCTATTTAAAACACTTAAAATACACAAACTAATTTAATTCGGAAAGTAAAGGACCTAAATGCAATTTCCAAGAAGTTTTAATTCATTTCCTAAAAATTTAGCAAAGCCTAGGACTAATTTTGCAAATAACCCAAATATATCACATTAAATTATCATGGTGGGGGTATTTTTGTAAATAAAAGAACTTTCAGGATGAGACATACAAATATCACAAAAGTATTACACTTACTATGCAGTTCTTGGGACCAAAGCAAATTATGGAAACCCGAGTGGGCTTCCTTGTAAAATACCCATGGCCTCACATGTGGAGGCACGTGAGATGACCTAGCAAGGGATCAAAATGCAATATCCAAAAAGTCTAGGGGTCTATATGCAAATATTACAAAGTATTTTTTAACTGCAAAATTAAGTTTCAGTATTAAACAATAAATACAAAATGCACTGGGGGTTTAAAGTGCAAAACACCCAAGGCACACACTGATGGATGGTTGCGATGGTGTCACTTAAACACGTGGACGACCTGGATGCGCGGGTACTGCTTTATGGATGCACGATCAAGTTTAGATCTTGGCTCCTTATCAGATGATAGTGAAGCTCGGCATCCAACGAAAACTACTCAATCTGGTAGAGGCACACGATCTAATGGCTAAGAAGAACCCTAGAAGAACAAGAAAGAAATAAAAGCTTGAGGCTGTTTCGATCGGTTGGATCTCATATCCCATGCCCTCTTCCTTCTTGCTCATATATGCTAAAGATTCATGATTGTGTCCTACAACGGTTGGAAGCTTTAAAATCATCCGGGCCCCGTCGAGAGGAGCTTGAAGCTCGGTCAAAGATGGAGGACCTGGGGAAGACTTCTTAGGTTCAGTTGACCCATAGATGGGTACTTTGGCTCATCTGCATACATAGGAAGTTCTGTGGCTCAAGGGTGAAGCCTCTCGACCACATCAAAAGGTATAATGAAAAAATGAAGGTGGAATGAGGAGCTTCCGGTGACGGCGAAGGATGAAGCTCAAGAAGCTCAATTCTTGCAGAAGTGAGATGATCTGTACAAAGGGAAAAGTTAAGAAGATGAGGGGGGGACCGACGTGAAATGGTCAGCGGGGCTAAACTAGGGCTTGAATAATGGAATAAGGGCCTAGAGCTCAAGAACTCCAACTTAAGATTTGTTTTGGAGATTTTTGGTTTTTGGACAAAATCAGAAGAATCAAAAGGCAAAACTATCCTATAAATTAAAATGCAAAGGTAAATAGATAAGGAAATAGGCACACCTTGCTCAGAATCGAGGAGGCGGAACCTCATGACAAAGTTGATGAATCTCGTATTCATCATGCTAAAATTGGTTATTTAGGCTTTGTTCCCCATCATTCACTTGTAATTAATCATTAATAGAGCATTATTAGCATTCATACATGTGTAAATAATATCTGCATTTCATTATGAATAAATTGCATTAAAAATCCCAAGTGTAAATTAGCCCAAAAAGCTGCTAACTTCTCACATTTGTAAATAATTCATCCTAACTCTGATTGACCCCAAACCGCCTCCATTGTGTAGATATTACTAACCTTATTAAAAAATACAAAAAATTACTAACTCCAATAAGTGTCAAATAATCCCAAAGTCTAATTTCACATCTAACAGACTAAAATGAGCATATCTCCCACATACAATGTCCGATTTTGGTCTACTCACTTTTAAAGTACTCCATTTTCAAATACCTTCAAAACAAGATAAATTTCGTAAAATTCGGAGCTCATATATGAAAGTTGGGTTTTGGGCCTCTTTTGCGCAGTTTGACTTTTTGCTATTTTTGACCTGAGTTTTATGTACATAATTAACACTTTTAATTTTATTTCTTTTTCATTTGTGTTCTTTGATGAAAGTTTTATTAAGCGACACAAAAATCCAAATCTATATCAAAACTAAAATCAAAGAAACTGACTGAGTCCAAGCGTCTGTTGTCGGTCTGTACAAAAGTTGTGTGTTTCTTACTTTTATATTATTTCCCTATTTTCTTATTTATTAAAAATCCAAAAAAATTAGATTAGTATGTAATTAATTTTCTTGTATTTTATCATATTTTTTATATAATTTTTATCCCCTTTAAAACCACCAAAAAAATACAAAATCCCAAAAATTCGGTTTTCTATACACATGGAGAACCACCAAAAATACCACTTCTCACAGATGATCTCTTTTGCTCATGGATCCTTCATGAAATGTAGACCTCGTCGAGACGAACAACTTTCATGAAGGAAATTTTTCGATCCGAGGTTTTCTTCTATCTTTTTTTCCTCTCCAAAATCTGAAAATTTTTTGTTGCCACATGGCTGCCCCTGGGCATGCCACATTGCCCCCCATTGCATTCTCTTTCCAAGCCACCCTCGGGTCACGTGCCTAGCACGCGACCCTCCTTCTTCTCCCCCAAATTTCTAACGCAAGCCGCCTCCTCCAGCCGTTACCAACCCCCTCGCCTCCTCCAATCATTTCTCCTCCTCTTCTCGTAACGCTGCCACCCACCTCCACACCAGCTGTCCTCGCCGGCCGTTACTACCCCCGCGTAACAGCCCGTACTTCCCTATAAAGTCTCCCATCTCCGAACTTCCAGCCCATCCACCCTTCCCCCTGCGCGGCCGGTGACAGCGGCTTCATGCTACTTCTCGCGACGTGATCTAGAGCTCCAAGCTCTGTTGCAGCCTTATCGAGTTGCTGAGCTCGCCGCCTCGTTGAGGTGGCTCGAGCAAGAACATCTGGAGTGAGCCCCTACTCCTCCTTTCCCAGTCACTTCATCCATTTTCCTTTCCCAGATCCGCACAAAATCAGATAGTTCAACGTCACCCCTCTGAGTTGGACATGTACCGTAAGAATTGGTGATACAATAGCAAAAGTAATTGAGGACTTATCTGGATATTTTTCCATTCTCTAAGGGATTGAAGATGCACTCGAGATGATTTTTCCAACTCCTAACAGAAGAAAAGAAACTAAGGGAGTAGCCACTGCCATACTCGACCTCCAACCAGCCGCAGCTCCGCTTAACTAATCCATCTCTGCCTCATCACTTCACCACGCTGCCTACACCGCCTTCACCAACCATCGATCTCTGTCGCCTTTCCTACTCACGCCGTGCCGGTGTCCTGTTGCTCCTCCGCAGAAGCCAGCCTACTGGACCCACGCCTGGCAAAGCACGTGAGGAGCACGTGCTTGTCGGGCAAATTGCAGATCAGCTTCCCCCATTCATCGTTATTCACACACCCGTCCCTACCTCCTGCATCACACGTGACATGCACGTGTGAATGATAAATTGCATCGATGCCCCTGCAATTTTCAGAATTTGCTAACGAACCCCCGACCAGCCCAGTCACGTACCTGACACGTGAAGCATTGGAAAAATTGTGATCAGACCGTCTAGAGTTTAAAATTTTGCAGAAGCGCCCAGGTCAGGGGTATTTTACAGGAAGAACCCTCCACTTTTGGAAAACTACAGATAAGTCCTCCATGTACCTCTTTGAGACAAAAATATTATCTTTATTACATTTTAGTCCCTGAACTCCATTTTAGCATATATTTCTCATGCGAACTCAATTTTTTAATGCACAATATGTCGTTTTGAAGCTATTTCCATGCTCTTTCATATTACATATCTTGTGGACCGATCTCAGGCTATCTATTGGGATTTATTAATTGAGGACATCTGTTGACAAAGATAAGTTGATTTCTGACGATTGTGGAATATTTTATTGAGAAAATTGACAGTCTTGTTTTGCAGGGATATTTGATTATGGAATTTTATTTGATTCATCCCTTGTGATCTTTGTCAAGAATTTCTAAAGAATTAATCCTTGCAGAGGTGTATTGGAGGAATTTTTGCTCTAACCCTCGAGTTTTTAGCAGATCATATTCTATTTATCTAAGAATTAATTTTGAGAGCTTTGTGAGACCATCACATCGATTCGAAGATTATTTTCTTGATCTTCTGAGGGATTGAATTACTCATTAATTAGTGTCTTTTCTTATAGCTCGAATTTGATTGGACAAATTACATGATCTGTGATTAATTTTGAGGATTCATTGATTATATCATTGAGGATTTAATACGTAAAAAATATCACAGATCCTGAGCATCAACTTCACATTTGCATTGCATTATTTTATATTCTTCCAACACAAAATTAATCGAACATTTATTGGTTATTTAATTTGATTTAAAACCACGCAACTAAGAATCACCGTTCCCTGTGTTCGACCTTGGTAGACTTGCCAAGTAAAGAAAATACTCCACAACATTCAACAATTGTGGTTTTTGCTGAACCAAATTTTCCTCCTATACTACGATAATTATCCATTCTTAAAGAGGCAGATTTCACGTTCATCAAATGGCGTCGTTGCCGGGGAGCAATGAATTTTTAAGGTTTTGAATCATTTTTTGTAATTAATTTTTGTAAAATTAATTTTTATGTCATTTTGTTCCGAATTTTATTATGCATTTCTCTCTTACTCCATATACTAACTGCAATTTCTCTCTTTGTAGACTTCTGGGAGCAGAATTTTGGATATTCATCAAGGATCTGTAAGGAAGATTGAATTTTGATTTTTGTAAGAGAGATCTTAGTATAGGTTTAAATTTCTGCATTATTCACAGCGTCCCTCTCTCCTTGTATCCTGTTAATTTGTAATATTCAGGACTGGACTCTCTGTGGCTTGACGTAGAATTTAGGAGCACATACGCTAGATTAGTATTATTTGATTGTGCTCGTAATTCTTAGGCCACACATTCACTAACTATACGCACTATAGATCGTTCAACATTAGCCAAGTTTTTAAATCAATTCTTCCCGCTAATAGAACTATCTACTTAGGGCTTTTTCCTTTGTGCATATCATTTAGTGTAATTTAGATTCCTTGTCTTGCATCCCGCATGAAGAACACAAGGATTCACTATAAGTCATTCTCTTAAGCGTACATCATTGATTTACATTTGCATCGGCTTTTCGATCCTCCTTTCTCAAAGTTTACAACTTAGGATTCAAAGAAATTGGGACTGTTCGTTAGGCGTGAATTTTTGTGCTCACATAAACTACAGTGATAACCTTAACTTAAAATCGGGACTGATAATCAAGGTGACTGTAAATAAACTGATCTAAAATTAACCTGTGTTTGGTGGAGAGAAACCCACTCATTATTTGTAAGGACCAGAACGCACACTTAGGAAAGAGCCAAAACCGAAGTGGTTCATTCAGACTATTGATTTTAAAAACAATTAGCTACTTTTCAGTTAGGGTCTCGAGTAGCCGTTTACGGTCCGACTTCCCTTAGCAGAGTAGGTGGTTTAGAGGACACCGCGGAAGGCTCCGTCCTCAAGTAACACGGGTAGTCGTTTAAACGGTCCGTACTTACACCTATACTGGCTGAAAGTAGGTGCAACTAGTTGTATGAACTCGGTACAGTCTTTGTAAAATATTTCAGCACCTAACAGCTCCGCTTAATTTTTAAGACTGTTTTGTCATTAAATTAAAATTAAAAAGATAAGCGGCCGAACCCTAACGTGCCTTCACCAGTGTTGAGTGGGTGAATCAATGTGTTTATTTTGTGTTTGATTTGTGTGCGTAAAAGACCTTGCAATCGCAAGAAAATCGTGGTTCGCTAATCATTCCTCCCTCTTGAAAAGATGTCGGCATAGTGGTCTTCTTTCCCGATCTCCACGACCATGTCCCGATATTCTTCTTCTCACACTCCTCAGGGGAGCCTGCTCTTCAAATCAGGTTTCCCTCAGCCATCATTCTCTTCCTGCCCATACATCCCACCCTATGACCACACTTCTTTTTGGATTATCCCTCTCTCACATTCTATCAATCTTATGGACATGAGAGAGAGACCAGAATCAAGGATGAACACTAGAGTGGCCGATTTTGACAACAGAACACGATTTCCGATTACTATGATCTCACAGCCTCTTGAACCATCCTCCACTCAGGATGATTATCCTCTTGAGTACAATCAATTTTCTTCGACAATCCACGAGAAAACCAAAGTCAAGGAAATACAACTCATGACCATACCACAATGTTTATGAACAATCAATACTCTACTCGAGGTTACATGCCAAAATGACGACACATGAAGAATGATTATTCAATTACTAGTCATGAGATGTTTGAGGATGAGATTGCTCGGATTAATCATAGAGCAGACACTTTAACAGAGAGGATATATGATCTCATCCAGTCTATGCAAAATTCAGAAGAAGTGAGGCCACCACCATGCGAACCACTGCATCAACACAATCAGGCACAACCACTGCTGACCTCTGACCCCCTGACTGACCATATTACAGAAAATATCAATTGAAAAAATTAAAAATTCAAAAAAATTGGACAATTTTGAAATGGAAGCATTTTGCAAGAGTCTGATCTTAGAGCTTCCATTATTCAAAGCCATAGAACATGTGCCCGATCTTAAGAGATTTGTGAAGAGTCGACTGAACCCAAAAAAGACGGGCAAGAAGCAATCCAGGACTGAATATCATGTCATATCTATGGCTAGTTCTTTGGTGATGAATCATAAAATCAAAAGCCGCAAAGTCAAGCAGTTGACTCGGATCACATGTGAAATTCAGGATTCAACATTCACTCATGTTCGGTTAGACGACGACTCGACAGTAAACATCCTCCCCAAGTCCTTCTTTGACCAACTCAAAATCGGACAACTCAAAAATACTAGGGTGATCATTCAATTACCCGATCGATCTACCAAAAGACCGCGGGGGATCGTTTCTGTCGTCGTAAATTTCCGAGGTAAAGAACATAAAGTGGACTTTATTGTCCTTGACATTGACCACCCCGGAAGGATGTCTGAGTCTCCTATCATTTTAAGAAAGCCGTTCTTAACCTCCGCTAAGGCAATCGTCGATTGTGAGACTCAGGAAATCAAGTTCCCGAACTCGGACCACAATGAACAAATCCCCAATGACACGTCCTGCTCTGAGGAAAACCAACTTGAAACCAATAGTTATGATCAGAAAATAAAGATTTTACATTATCAGACATCTCCGCATGACACACTGATACAAACCCTAGGAGAGTCACCCAAAAGATTGACTGTTGGACAAACTTCGGATTCTCACCACCCTATCACTGCTCCTAGGAAAAATCATGATTTTGGAGCTTATGAGGAATTGGACCATATTATTGAAGATCAACACAATTATTTGATTGGTCCAATCTTTGAGTCGGCAGTAATTCATGAGATACTTGAACCATATAAGGAACCGACTCCGAAAACACCCGACGTCACCAAAATTCACGATCATCCCGAAGTGACATCAACACCCCCAGCCATAAAACACAAAATCACAAGAAATAATCTCCCTCGACTGAAGCAGCGCATGACCCTTCAAGAATTGGTCGACTTTTACGGGGGTTCATCTGATGAGGAATTCACGAATGTCACATCAGTTACTCAAGACAGGGAGATGAACACTGTCCAACTTCCTCGCAATACTTCCCAAGGAAACAAACCGACCAAGAAAGTCACCTTTGACCTTAGACACCATGTGATTTCTGAAGAGTCCTCGTCCGATCCTGATGTGGTTCATCAGATAAGTGCAATAGGTACAACTCTGATCCATGGGCACTTACCTCTGATTGACAAAAGTTGGAGATCTTCTGCAGATGACTACTATTCTTCTGAGGACGACTCCGACGATGGCTGGTCTTCTTCATCATCGCCCTCTACATCTCCATATTATCTCCCTCCGCACTCCCACAAGAAGGTCTGTTACAAACCTCCTTGATCTTGTACATCCGTAAATCTACCCGGTTCCCCATATGTAATTATCCGATTATACTTAGGCTGACCTGGGCCTAAGTATAGGGGGACCGCTACCATTGTTTATACAACACTTCTCTTCTTTTATTTTTAACCCTTCTATATTTAGTACGAGCTATGTCAACATTTCACTTTGTGCCATGAGGACATAGCACAAGCTAAATATAGGGGGGTGTGTTTGTATATATTTTATCTACTTTATCCATAGCTCGTACTTTAATCGTTTTTATCTAACATCGAGGATGGGTACAAGTAGTATGTATAATACTTGTCTTAAAAAAACAAAAATAAAAACAAAACAAAAACAAAACACAAAAAAAAGTCTTTTGCATTAAAAAAATCACTCATGGTCTTGCATTTCATCAAGCATTTCATGCATTCCTTAGTTAATATATTCCTGACTCATTCACCATCACTCAAGGCTTGAGGATTTTTGAAGACACTTGATTTCTGAGATCTTGAGATTATGAGTTAGCCTGCCTTAGTCACGAGGGTTTTTAGAACTTAATAATCCACACTTCCCTAGTTTGAAAGATTTGAGCGCTATATTGCACTCTTCATCTCTACCTTTTAAAAAAAAAGTTTGATCAGCACAATCACTTTCACAACTGCATGATTGATGAGATGAGTTGAGATATCACTTGAGGAACTAGGACTAGAGATTTGAGTTTAGACCCGATCTAATGATATTCGAGGATGGGATAAAGTTAATGAAGGCTTCAGAAAACATGAGTGTCAGCAAAAACCTAGCCAGTATGTGAACAAGTTCATATGATATCTTTTTTGATATTGACCTAAGTGCCAGGGTGTGTTAAAACTTAATGAAAATTGTTGATCAATGTGTGCCAACTTTTGATAAAAGCAATGGAGCTAGCCAAAAAAATAGAAATGTCAAAAAAGCTCTATCATCCAAAGTCAAATTCTAAATGAGCTTCCACCAATGGCGAGCGCTCCCAAACATTTTCAAAGTGTCCACTTGGTCCAAGCGCTAATTAGGACCAAGGAGTCAGGCTGACACCATAAAAGGGCCCTGCATCGTAAGCGATACAAGTTTGGGTGTCGAAGGTATCTTAGATACTCAAAAGAGACACACCCCGGTGTACTCCCAGAAAAAACAAGTGCAGACGACTCCAAATTCTCTTGACGGACACATTGATCAACAAAATAATATATACTTGTGTTGCGTAATATGGCACTCGAGAGGCACCTTGTTCTAATGTAAGGGAGAGAAAATCAGATACAATCCTATGCCCTCCATCATCTGGCCGTCCATCTACACTTTCAAGTCTGACAAACTAATGAGACGGTTGACTGAAGCAAGAATAGACTTATTCCCTAGTGTTGAGGATTAGGTCTAGAGGAGAGTTTCTTGGATTAGAACTTTGGGTGATGTTTAGACTTGACTCTCATGAATGCAGTACACTAAAAATCATATCCTTATATTATATGTACAAACAGAGAGTCTGAAAATTAGAGAGGTTGGATTCCTTTTGATTAAAGCTTTGTTGAGCCCAGAATTTTAGGATAAATCAAATTAAAGGTCTTCTATGAATTAAGACTTGAAAATACACATGCACAGTCAGGGATGTAATCAACTAAGTCATTCATTTATGCTCGGGGACGAGCATGGTTTAAGTATAGGGGTATGATGAATCTCATATTCATCATGCTAAAACTGGTCATTTAGGCTTTGTTCCCCATCATTCACTTGTAATTAATCATTAATAGAACATTATTAGCATTCATACATGTGTAAATAATATCTGCATTTCATCATGCATAAATTGCATTAAAAATCCCAAGAGTAAATTAGCCCAAAAAGCCGCTAACTTCTCATATTTGTAAATAATTCATCCTAACTCCGATTGACCCCAAACCACCCCCATTGTGTAGATATTACTAACCTTATTAAATAAAAAATACAAAAAATTACTAACTCCAATAAGTGTCAAATAATCCCAAAGTCTAATTTAACATCTGACAGACTAAAATGAGCATATCTCCCACATACAGTGTCCAATTTTGGTCTACTCACTTTTAAAGTACTCCATTTTCAAATACCTTCAAAACAAGACCAATTTCGTAAAATTCGGAGCTCATATGTGAAAGTTGGGTTTTGGGCCTCTTTTGCGCAGTTTGACTTTTTGCTATTTTTGACCTGAGTTTTTATGTACATAATTAACCCTTTTAATTTTATTTCTTTTTCATTTGTATTCTTTGATGAAAGTTTTATTAATAGACACAAAAATCCAAATCCAGATCAAAACTGAAATCAAAGAAACTGACTGAGTCCAAGCGTCCGTTGTCGATATGTACAAAAGTTGTGTTTCTTACTTTTATTTTATTTCCCTATTTTCTTATTTATTAAAAATCCAAAAAAATAGATTAGTGTGTAATTAATTTTCTTGTATTTTATCATATTTTTTCTATAATTTTTATCCCCTTTAAAACCATCAAAAAAATACAAAATCCCAAAAATTCGGTTTTCTATACACATGGAGAACCACCAAACCAATTCTCACAGATGACCTCTTTTGCTCATGGGTCCTTTATGAAGTTGTAAATCTCGTCGAACAATTTTTGTGAAGGAAATTTTAGATCCGAGGTCTTCTTCTATCTTTTTTCCCTCTCTAAAATCTGAATTTTTTTTGGTGCCACGTGGCTACCCCTGGGCATGCCACATGGCCCCAATTACTTTCTCTTTCCAAGCCACCCTCAGGTCACGTGCCTAGAACGTGACCCTCCTTCTTCTCCCCCAAATTTCCAACGCAAGCCGCCTCCTCCAGCCGTTACCAACCCCCTCGCCTCCTCCAATCGTTTCTCCTCCTCTTCTTGTAACGCTGCCACCCACCTCCACGCCAGCTGTCCTCGCCGACCGTTACTACCCCCGCGTAACAGTCCGTACTTCCCTATAAAGCCTCCCATCTCCGAACTTCCAGCCCATCCGCCCTTCCCCCTGCGCGGCCAGAGACAACGGCTTTGTGCTACTTCTCGCGGCGTGATCCAGAGCTCCAAGCTCTGTTGCAGCCTTATCGAGTTGCTGAGCTCGCTGCCTCGCTGAGCGGCTTGAGCAAGAACATCTGGAGTGAGCCCCTGCTCCTCCTTTCTCAGGCACTTCATCCGTTTTCCTTTCCCAGATCCCCACAAAATCAGATAGTTCAACGTCACCCCTCTGAGTTGGACATGTACCGTAAGAATTGGTGATACAATAGCAAAAGTAATTGAGGTCTTATCTGGATATTGTTCCATTCTCTAAGGGATTGAAGATGCACTTGAGATGATTTTTCCAACTCCTAACAGAAGAAAAGAAAGTAAGGGAGTAGCCACTGCCATACTCGACCTCCAACCAGCCGCACCTCCGCTTAACTAATCCGTCTCTGCCTTATCACTTCACCGTGCTTCCTTACACCGCCTTCACCAACCATCGATCTCAGTCGCCTTCCCTACTCACACCGTGCGGTCCTGTTGCTCCTTCGCAGAAGCCACCCTACTGGACCCATGCCTGGCAAAGCACATGAGGAGCACGTGCTTGTCGGGCAAATTGCAGACCAACTTCCCCCATTCATCGTTATTCACGCACCCGTCCCTACCTCCCGCGTCACATGTGACATGCATGCGTGAATGATAAATTGCATCGACGCCCCTGCAATTTTCAGAATTTGCTAACGAACCCCCGACCACCCCAGTCACGTACCTGACACGTGAAGCATTGGAAAAATTGTGATCAGACCGTCTAGAGTTTAAAATTTTGCAGAAGCGCCTAGGGTCAGGGGTATTTTGCAGGAAGAACCCTCCACTTTTGGAAAATTACAGATAAGTCCTCCATGTACCTCTTTGAGACAAAAATATTATCTTTATTACATTTTAGTCCCTGAACTCCATTTTAGCATATATTTCTCATGCGAACTCAATTTTTTAATGCACAATATTTCGTTTTGAAGCTATTTCCATGCTCTTTCATATTACATATCTTGTGGACCGATCTGAAGCTATCTATTGGGATTTATTAATTGAGGACATCTATTGACAAAGATAGGTTGATTTCTGACGATTGTGGAATATTTTATTAAGAAAATTGACAGTCTCATTTTGTAGGGATATTTGATTATGGAATTTAATTTGATTCATCCCTTGTGATCTTTGTCAAGTATTTCTATAGAATTAATCCTTGCAGAGGTGTATTCGAGGAGTTTTTGCTCTAACCCTCGAGTTTTTAGCAGATCATATTCTATTTATCTAAGAATTAATTTTGAGAGCTTTGTGAGATCATCACATCAATTCGAAGATTATTTTCTTGATCTTCTGAGGGATTGAATTACTCATTAATTAGTGTATTTGCTTATAGCTCGAATTTGATTGGACAAATTACATGATCTGTGATTAATTTTGAGGATTCATTGATTATATCATTGAGGATTTAATACGTAAAAAATATCCCAGATCATGAGCATCAACTTCACATCTACTTTGCATTATTTTGTATTCTTCCAACACAGAATTAATCGAACATTAATTGGTTATTTAATTTGATTTAAAACCACACAACTAAGAATCGACGTTCCCTGTGTTCGACCTTGGTAGACTTGCCAAGTAAAAAAAATACTCCACAACATTCAAAGATTGTGGTTTTTGCTGAATTAAATTTTCCTCCTATACTACGATAATTATTCATTCTTAAATAGGCAGATTTCGCGTTCTTCAAGAGCTTCGCCGGAGATGATTGAATCACCTAAATCGAGTCTTCTCCTCACCTCGAAATCGGTGGACTCTCTTCCTATTACAAAAAACTCACACTAGGAAGGGTTTTGAGGGGTTACGATGTGCAAACGAAGGATCAAACTTGAGAAGGAGCTCTCTCCAAGAGTTGTATAGCCGATGGGAGGAGGTCTCTTCTGATTAAGATTTCTCTTGGCTCAAGAAAGATCGATTTGATCAAAGGTTTAGGAGCGATTTAGGGGGATCAAATTAACAACTTTTGTTCATATCAAGGAGCAATATAATGAATAGATCGAGCAGAAAATAGGCGAAAATTCGAGGGTGTAACAGATGCAGAGACACCTGAGGGAAAGGGGAGGAGAGAGGGCTATTGACCCTAGGACAACAGTCCCTCACCTGTGAGTGGTCCACGCAGGACCACTACAAGACAAACCATAAATCAAAGATCGAATAAATTCAAAACAAAATAGTAAATGATTTTATTTTAAAATAGTAAATGATTGATATGGAGGAGATTTTGATTATTAAACTTTGGTTTGCAGCATTTTCATTTGTGTTTCCCAAGTGCATTGTGCATTATTTTTATGTGCACTTATTTTTATATTTTGTACGTATTTTTATGTGCAATTTTCATGTTGATCATTTTATTGTTTGAGGTGTAAAAAGTGAATAATAAAATAGTTTAAAAAAGTAATTTTAAAGAATAAAAACTAGGGTTTAATATACAATATTCAACCATTATCTCCCCCTACTTTATTCATTGTCGACCAAGTCAATATTGACCTGGTCTCGGGGTCCGGGGTCAGTCAATATTTACAATACCTCCTTTATTTTTCTTTTCTTTTCTTTATTCATGTATTTTGTTTTTAAATTTAAGTATTTATGTACTTTTTACAGATGATAGACTATGTATTAATTTGTATAAGTTATATGTATTTGCATGTATTTATCTAGGGATTTAAAGATAAAATAGAGGAATAAAGGTGAATGAATGTGTATTCATTACCCCCATATACATAGCTTTGCTAGTCCCAAGCAAACACTTATCAAAAGAATAAATGATGCAAAAAGAGAAAATAAAGAAAAGGAAAATAAAGAAATGTAGAATGATAATGATTTTTAAACTTGTCTTCACAGAATCAAAATTTTGGAGCTCATTTATGACCCTTGGATTATTTATGTGTTCGGAACCTAGTTCAGGTTAGGAATTGTGACACAACAACCCTTAGGTTCCATGTTCCTTTATTCGGTTCAACTCAACATCCTGGTAAGAACTGTCCTTTCAGATGTATACTCTCGTAATCTTGAAATCAAAGGTACCATGTCTGTGAACTGAGTTATCTCTTCCTAGATAAATCATTGAACTACCAATTGGTATTCTCCTCTGGTAAATCATCCTCAGGGAGATGGATATTTCCTTCTTAGTTTAGGCACATTCTAGTGCACAACAAACAAGGGAGAAGCTAGAAGATTGAGAAAAGAATTGGAAACGAACCAGCGTAGTCACATTTCCTTGTGAAGCTCGGGTAGTGTGACCAAATCTCCACCAAGAAGCAGGCCCTTTCTAGAAGTTCAAAATTTTTGGAGTTTTTGGTATAGGCTTCTTATTGGATATTGTCTTTGTTGGCATTGCTCTGCATTCTTATTTTGTCTCGACAGATATAGAATCTTTGGTTCCATCCATGTTTTGGAGTCTTAGAAAAATTATGCTAGCAGATCGTTCCTCAGTCGAAGCTTTATTTGAATCCATCCTCTAGTCGTTAGACGTCCATACTATTAGAGGAACATGGGGCTGAATTACCCAGTTTCGGCAGTCCCTAAGAATGGTTCCTGATCCACCCTTGACGAAGCGACCTAGTATCGTCCTGACTTAGACTCCATGACTTTTCAGCAATCCATCTTGGTTGAGCTACATGTTATGCGAGATCTCAAGTCAAGCCATTATCTCAAGAATCTTATGGATGACATGAAAGGCTCTAGTTAGAAACATTGAATCAACTCGTGAAAACAGTCTCAAGGAACCTAACGAATTAAGCCATAATAACCTGAAGTGTCCTAGTTTGAGTTCTTAATAGGTTACTTTGGAATTAAGTCGATTAAGGTCTATATCAAGCTCCAATCTTCATATTTTTAAGACGTGTTCAATTGTCAACATCATTCCGAAAAGTGTGTATGCAATGGTGAAGCTATTTTCTAGTTTTGAACGTTTTTATGGATTTTTCAAAAAGTTTTGTAAAATTTTAAAATATTTCTCAAATTTTTGTTGGTTTTAAAAATTTTGAAATTTTTATGGATTTTGAATAAGGGTTAGTGAATTGGGTATATGTACAGATATCTAAATAGGAGTGAATGCATATTTACACGAATTGGATGTAGATTTCATACAGGGAATTCGTACAAAAGTTGTGTTTGTTGTTATTCACAAGTTTCATATACAAGGGTTATATATGTTTTATCATTATATGCAAGGTTCTCAAAATAGTTTGAAAATATTTTTACAAATATTTTTAAAACTTTATTTTGCAAATAGTTTGTTAAATGATTTACAAACATTTACAACATTTGAAAATTGTCTTGCAAAGATTTTTCACAGGTGCAGATAGATTTTTCAAAGCAGTTCACAACCATTTTATAAATCATTTGCAAATTAATTTTTCGAACATTTTATTCAAACAGACAAAGCAAAATTTTCAAACAATTTAAAAGATTTTTACAAAGGTTTGAAAATATTCTACAAAATATTTTCCAAATGCTTTCAAGAGATTTTTCAATATATTTTACAACCATGTTTCAAATCTTTTTGCAAAACATTTTTAAACCAATTTAATTATTATATTTACATACAATTTCAAAAGAATTATATATATATTTAGACTGTATTCTTTGCAACTGACTTATTGAATACATTCTCCCCAACATAGTATATTAGCCATATTATTAAACATATGAAAGTACGAGTTATGACTTAAAGTATATACAAAGCATATATGACCCCCTATATTTAGCACGAACTATGTACTTATAGTGATCAAAGAGAAATAAAGGAAGACATAACCCGCGCTGAGTATAGAAAAGTCTATACTGCAACGACTCAAAGAATGCAAAGTCAACCATCCCCCTTATATTTATGATTAATTAATCCTAAGCATAATAGATTATATACCAAGTGGGGATGATTGAGGATGAGAATGTACGAAAGAATCAATGATTCGGCTCCCCCCCTATACTGAGGGTGAGATTAATGAATCGTAGATTCATCACTCTAAAAGTGATTAATTAAGCTCAAATCTGCAAAATTCATTGGCATTTATTTATTCTACATAATCAGCATTCATGCATGTATTAATAATTATTGCATTTTATCATTCATTATTGCATAAAATAAGAAGCCAAAAATCCCAGCCCAATTGACCTATAAAATAGCCTAACTTTCTTGATTTTTAACTAATTCATACTAACTCCAAATGACCTGAAATCACCTCCACTGTGTACATATTACTAACAAGAATAAATGAAAAATACAAAAAAATCACTAACCTAAATAAGTGGACCAAAAACCCATACCCTAATTGGAGGATTCTCAGACTAAAATCTCGATATCTTCCTTATACAATGTCCAATTTGATCCTACTCACTTTTGAACTAATGTACATTCAATTACCTTCAAAACAAGTCTAAGTTCAAGTGAATCGAAGCTCATATGTGAAAGTTGGGTTTTGTGTCTGTTTTGTACATTTTATATTTTAACAATTTTTGACCTATTATTTTATGTACATAATTAACTCTTTTTATTATATTTAATTTTCATTTGTTTTATTTATAAAAGTTTTATTAAAATGCGTAAAAATACAAATCTAAAGTAAGCTTAAAATCAAAGAAACTAACTGAGTCTTCACTGACCGTCTGTATAAAAGTAATAGTTTTCATATTTTATTTATTTATTTTCTTACTTAATAAAAATACCAAAAAAGTAGATTAATGTGTAATATTTATCTTTGATTTTATCACATTTTGTCCGGATTTTTATATGGTTTAAAATAAAAAATAGAAAATCCAAAAATCAAGGTATTCTTTGTACATGGGATACCCCAAAAATATCATTTTGCACATATGATCGATTTTTGTTTTGGTCTCTTCATAAAAGTTGTATATCTCGTCGAGACTAACAACTTTTATGAAGAAAGCTTTTCTATCCGAGGTCGTTTGCTATTTCTTTTTTGAATTATCTTTGTATTTTATTTTCGATTTTTCTAAGGCTAACACGTGACATCTCCTGGAGCCGCCACATGTCACCCATTTGTGGCCTTTACTTTCGTTTATTTTTTTATAAAAAAATTAAAAAAATAAATAAATCAAGCCACGTGGCAACATCTCGGTCGTCCGATCTTGATCAATCGGATGACCCTGCCTCCCTTCCTCCTTCCCCTACTTTCCTAATCGGGAGCGGGCGCCACCATCGCCGCTCCGCAATTTCCTCCGCCGCCTCTCCCCTTTCCTTCTACGGTCAACCACCCTCATGTATCTCATCCCCAAAATCACCCTGCCGTGATTCCCGGCCATCTTCCAAGTTAGGCTGTCGTCGCATCGCCTTCTATTCTTGGCCTTCGCCCCCTCATCTCGTTGACCTTCCATTTCTGACCCCTTCACCAGCCCTATAAAACCCCGTTGTGCCTTCCATTGAGCGCATCTGCCGTCTGCACGAAATTTAAGGATTGGAACCAGTGATGACCGACTGGAGCCACCTTCCCTCCGTCAAGATCTGGGCCTAGCTGGATTCACTGCTGCACAGTCTAACTCCACCAACTGCCCCTTGCTCCAGCCGCTTCGCGTCGTAGAGCCACCGACACTCGAACGCTCCACCCCGACTTCAACTTCATCACAGCAGGAGCCCTCTTCATCAACGCATCTTCACCAACAACTCCTCCACGCAACAACGTTCCTCCACCGACGCCTGTGCCTTCCACCTCCTCCAAGTCCACCGCCAACATGCAAGGAACCCCAATCACCACTTGATGAATCTGTGATTCATGACTCTAAAAGTTGAAAATAGAGATTTGTTCCTGATTAATTAGCTGCATATTTCCACTTATAAAGCATAATTAGCATTCATGCATGCATTGATAACATCTGCATTTTAGCATTCATATAAGAAGCCAAATTCACTTGTAAAAATTCACCTGTATATTAGATAAAATACCTTATTTATATTTATTTTATACTAACTTCAAATCCAATAAAATCAACTCTATAGTGTATATATGACTAACACTAATAAAGGAAAAATATCAAAAAAATACTAACTTGTAAAATTGACCAATAAAACCCCAATCCAAGTTTGAAATCACAAGCCTTAAAATGTGCATATCTCTTTCATGCAGTGTCCGATCTAGGTCTACTCACTTTTAAAGTAATATACATTCAGAGACCTTCGAAAAAAGACCAATTTCATTAAAATCGGAGCTCGTATGCAAAACTTGGGTTTTGGGCCCCTTTTGTACATTGTACAAAATGACCATTTTACCCCTGTATTTTACCATTTCATTTTCCTAATTATTAAAAATGCAAAAAAATAGATTAAGTTGTAAATATTCTTTTTATATTTTCTCTATTTTATTTTGATTTTTCTCTTAATTAAAAATGATAAAAAAATTAGAAAAGATAAAATGCGGTATTTTATATCTATAAGGTACCACCCAAAAATATATTTTGTACAGATGATCTCATTTGATTTTCAACCCTTCACAAAAGTTGTAGATCTCGTCGAGATGTGCAACTTTCATGTTGATTACTTTTTAATTTGATCCCTTTTATTATGTCTTTTTGATTTTTCTTTCCATTTAACTTTGGATTTTTCTGAAAGCGGCATGTGGTGGCTCCGGAAGCCGCCACGTGCCAACCCCATGGATTTTGCAATTAATTAAATAAACGCCACATGGCCGCATCTGAGCACGCCAAGTGGTGCCATCTCACTCTTCTCTACCCATTCCTCCCCACTCTCCCTTAACTTAAGGGAGAAGCCTCTTCGACACCTCCAATCCAACCCCAACTCCCCACTCCATCTTCCATCTCTCCCACACTCTCCATCTCCTCTCCAACCTCCTCCTCTTCCTCTTTATATTCCCCTCTCCTCCTTCCTTCATCCCCATCCGCCATCATCGTGAGAGGACGAGAGCTTCCTTAGCCTTCCTGGTGACAGTAGAGATCGACTCAGGTCGAGCGACAACCATTCCTTTCCCGGCGAGATCCAACGGACTCCCCACCCCTTGTTGCAGCTCCCACTCAAGCTGCCCGAGCTCAACACCTAGCCGTTGCTTTGAGCAAAGACCAGGAGCTTCCCATCTCCTCCCCAGGCCCATTCCATCATCTGACTCCAGGTAACATCTTCTTCTTCTTCCTCATTCTACACCCTCTCTCTCTCTTCGATTTCATCATATTTCGTTCATCAATTCACCAAAATTTTTGCACTTCAACAGATAAATCATACGCTGCGATCACAACGGTGATTTTTATTGATTTTTTGGAAGAATTTTCATGAATCAATTAATGGTTCATTTTTCTCTGCTAAACAAATGCATGAGTATCCCCTGTTTGCACAAGGGGATCCTTTTGTAAACTTTGACTCCATCTTCCTCTCCCTCTCTTCTTCTTCCCACCCTCGATGCTGTGCCTCCGCCCTCTGTGTGTCCCCGTGGACACCAAGCCCGACCGCACCTCCACCATCTTCCACTTAAAGCCTCGCCCTCGTAGCCGACCACCTTCAGCCACTGCGCGCGTCCAGCCACTTCCAGTCCGCACCCCGCGCGCCATCGACGACCACCCCACCGCCCACCAACCGTCGAGGAGTCTCCCCCGTTCCCGCCATCCGTCGCGCGCTCCAGCGGCGCGTCCCCTCACCGCGGCGGGGATCCTCCTGCCCTCCGCCACGCGCCTGCAGCGGCTGTTCCCAGCCGCACAATCGTCGCTCGCACCTCCTCTAGCCGTGCCTTGGCCAGTGCGAGCGGCCCTCCACCTCTCCGCCAGGTCCCCCCTCCGGTGCACTCCAGTAACGCCAGCCATCGTGCTGTCCACAACCGTGCACGACTGCGGCCACGCCAGCGCGCTCCAGCCCCGCGACGCGTGTCCACGCGCCCCCACTGCACGCGGCTGCATCTACCGCTGACCGTCCGCCCACTCCGGCCGCCTCCTCCTCCATCAACGTCAAGCGCCAAAGCCCCTCTCATCGGCCTTCTCCTCGCGTCGCACCCCGCACGCCACTGCCGGCCCAGCTCCAAGGTCCCGCTCCTCCAAGCACCATCTCCATCCCCTGTTTCAAGCCAAAAACAGAGGAAGGTTATCGCATAATAAAAAAAGGGAATTTACAAAGGGGACACTTGCAGCCCTTTGCAAGTTTTTAAAAAATTCAAGTTTCTGCTAATTGCATGTACGTCCATGTTCTCCATTTCAGTTCATATTTCTTTTTCTGTATTGTATTCATACCCCTGCATTTGCATGTTTATTTTGTCTTCATTATGTCATCCATTTTTAATTCTGAAAATTGCATTGTGTAATATAACTCTTGTTCTACCATGTTAGCATTTATTTGTATTTTTCTGATTTGTAGAATATTTATGGAATTTGATTTGGAAAATTTTGCAATATTTTGCCCATTTTGATTGATTAATTGATTGCTCATTATCAGCATATCGAAAAATCTCTGAAAAATCATCATTGGTAGATATATGTCTATGCTACAACATATCCAAGAATCACACCATTTGCACGTATTTTGTCTTAGAAAAATCATTTAGTGAAAACCTTAATCGATTTTTAATTAATCAACCGTGAAGTGTTTTAACGAAATTCAAGTTGATTTGGATAGCTCTTAGATAGACCTATTTGGATTAATTTTGTTTCTGAAAAATATCATCGTTTGATAATTATTAAAATTGGTTTAGTTATTTTCACTAAAGTCTGCATTTTTTATTATCCACGCATCTAAAAATTACAAAAAAAATAGTGTAGTCTAATTTCATCATATTTCATCATCTAGCTAAGTTTCATAATCTTTGGAATTAATTTAATGATATTTTTGAATTAACTTCTAATTTGGCCTGATTTTGCATGTGTCTTGCATAAAAAAATCGAAAAAGACCAAAAAAATTATTCCCCGAAAATCACACCTTGGAAATTAGCTTCGAATCTATCTAAGGAGACAGCTACCTCCCTGAGTTCGACCTTGGACTTCCGACCAAGTAAAAAAATGCCGCTCGAAATTAATTTGAATATAATTGAAAGTGGTTTTTGATTTATTCTCATTATCCGACTGCAACGAACATTAGTAATTAATTTGAACATTAATTTTCTCGAATTAACAAGGGTAGTGGGACGCATTATCAAAATGGCGCCGTTGCCGGGGAGGCACGACTTAGGTTAATTTGCAGTTATTTCTGAGTGTTTGATTTTCTCTCCCCGGGTAGTCTGACCCCTGGTTTTCTTGTGAATATTTTCTATCTTTTATTTTTTGCATTTTTTGTGTCGTTCTCTGACCTCAAGTTATTTCTGTGTGAGGAACGCGAGGAGTCGAAGACGCTTCGAGGAATCGACATCTTAATTTCTTGAGTGATTTAGAGAATTTGTATTTTTATTTGATTTCTTTATTTTTTCGCATCATTTCCAGCGGTTCCCGTTTGGGTTCTCGCGCATGTAAATATAGTGGAACCGTGTCCCCGTGTGCTGTGTGGTTTGAATGGTAAATTAGGCTTGCACTAGCGGCTCCTCGAGCCACTCTAGGATTTGCGTGTGCCCGTAACTTTGTAGGACCACACATTACACTTAAAAGACGCACCTAGACCGCAGAACTAGTAAAATCAACCTATGATTCACTCTCTAATAGAATTGCTTGTCTAGGAGCGGATTTTATCGCTTGCATTTGCATATAGTGTAAAAAGTTCTCAATTCTATTTTGCATCCTGCATAAAAAGCGAAGGGATCACTGTAAGTATTCTCTACTCAACATACACATCATCATTTTTCGTGCATTGGCTTTTCTCGATTTTCCCTCTGATTTTCACATTTAATTTAAACGGAAATTGGGACTGGACGATAGACGTGCTGTGTGGTTGAACTAACAAGTGATAACTTCACTTAAAACTGGGACTGCTAACATTATTGACCAAAAAAATAAATAAAATTGGAAAAACTATCTACGGGAGACTAATCCCCGACCTTGTTTTATGCTAAGTTAAGGTACTTGAGTGTGTGTGAACACTTTAAGGTAGAGCCCAAATCCTCGCCTTCCATATCATGTTCCAACTAATCCTAGCAAATATCACAAGTTGAATTTATTAAGGTTCACTTACTAGTACCAAGTAGCCTCCGCCTGTCACAGGTAGATAGGGGTGAAATTGCGGTACTTTACGACAAGTTGCCAGTAACCCCCTGGGGTGAAGTTCCGGCCTTGTCAGCCTCCGCCTGCTTGCAGGTAGATAAGGACAGGTCTTTGAATCCATCAACTTGGGATAGGAGCGAAGAAAGGAAGGACCGACGGTATCTTAGGCGACGGGTTACACATGGGAGACGCATCCGGCTCGGAGCCGACTTCCCTATAGGCTGCGTAAATCCTTGCTATCTTGCTTGAAAAATCACACTTAAAATCAACCAGATTAATCAGACTCGGTTTCAGGTCCTTCACCGTGTTGAGTGTGAACTTGGGGTTTGCTCTTGCGTTTGTCTTTGAGTCTGTCTGTGTGTGTTATCCTGTGTAATTGCACATTTTCTACCTCCATCTGCTTACAATCATCATTTCCTCTTCAAAGTTGTCAGGATATTGGTCCCCATACCCTGTGACATCTGGTCAATCCCCCTCGACCATATACCGTTCATCTTTGCCTTCTCATTCTTCCATGTATCCTCCACCACCCACGGGAGACCCTTACCCGTGGTCGGCTCCACCTCAATCCGATTATGAAGTCAGAACTTCGACTGACTTCTCCACTTCTTCGCATTTCTCACCTGCTCCATATTCTAACACTCCGGATCCACTTCCATCTTGGGCTGACTGTCCTTATTCTCGAGTGCTTGCAGGAATCAAAGAATCGAATTAAGAGCAAGCCACTGCTGAGATAGATGATTGGCAAAATTATATGCCCCCACATACTTCATTCTTACCTCAAGTAGGGACCACACAACAATTTACATATACGCATCTCGACTTGAACTTAGGGCATAACATGGTCGATCAAATAACCCGAATGGAGAGGCCTGCACATCATGATTTCCCAGACTTGATTGACTTTAGTGATCAGGCTTCCATTAACCAACCTTCATTCAGAGAGCCTATACAATCACAAGATTGGACTCATGAGCTAGACTTATCAGTCCCCGTTTCATCATATGAGGCTCTGACCAATATTTGCCATAGTCCATACTCGACCCAGCATTACATGCCAGAGTCTAGGTATGTTGAGTATGAGACCCCAGTATCTCAGCAGTATCCTCCAATTGAGCAGAACACTCCCATGATTTGTCATGAGAATATTTTGGAGGATGACATTTCTCGACTTATCGTGAAAAATGAAACATTAGGTAACAAGTTGAGAGATGTCATGGAAATATTGCACTCAATTTCTGCCAGCTTGGGAATGAAAGTGGAAAAGGATGTAAGTAGATCTGATGTTGAAAACCAAGCAAGCATTAGGGAACCCACATCTTCTGTACAGCTGGAGTCCTTCTATCTCCCTCTTCTACTAACCCCTTGCCTTCCAATCCAGAGTCTGATCATTCATCTATCCAAAACACCAAAAAATTGAAAAACAAAAAAATCACATAAAAATAGAAAATGAAAATGACTTAAAAAAATTGGATCCTACCCTAAGGGAAGCACTCGATGAAGAATTGATCTTTCAACTTCCCTTAATAAAGGCCATAGATCACTTCCCGAACCTCAAGAGATTTGTAAAGAGTAAATTGATGCCCAAGAGGCCGGGCAATAAGAGGACAAGGACTGAAAGATACATAGTGTCTATGGCCACCTCCTTTGTGATGGAAAGAAAAACCAAAAGCTGCAGAGTGAAGCGGTTGCCCCGAGTTGAGTGTGAAATCAAAGACACGATCTTTACCCATGCGAGAATCGATGATGACTCACCGATAAATATCCTCTCGACCTCTGTGTTTGACAAGCTCAAACTCAAGGCCAATGAGAAAGTCAAGAGAGATCGTTCAGTTGGCTGATCGATCTATTAAATGGTCGAGAGGAAACATTTCAGTCATCGTTACTTTCCAAGGTGCTCTACTCCAGGTGGACTTCACGATCATTGACATCGAGCACCGAGGAGAGTTTACCCAGTCTCCGATTATTCTCGGAAAACCATTCTTAGCCTTGGCTAAGGCGACTATAGATTGCGAGACTTAGGAGATCGATTTTTAGCATTGGGAGCGCTTCGACCTCTCCCACTCTTTGATAAACTTTACTCTAAGGTGACCTGCACATCTTCTAACAGTCGTGACCATCGAGAGGAAGATGAATCCCACCTCTCTACTACACCTGAGAGAACGATTGTTGGATCAGAGACTCCCCACACCTCCACTTCATCAACTGCTTGCACCACCACCATGACAGCTTCTAAGGAGGACTCACGACCAGAAGCTATCATTGAGTCGAACACGACCTTTATTGATTGCCTTGACCATTTCGATGATCCGACACAAGAGCCCAATAATGTCAATCCAACTGAGATCACTGGCACCTTCTCGAGACGTGTACTGACCCTTCAGGAATATGCTAATCTATATGGTGACTCGTCTGATGAGGAACCCATGGTCAGCACCGCACCACATCCTGGACCTTCAAAGGAAACAACCAAAACTAAATTGACTCCACATAAAAACATGGTTGCTCCCTCTTCTAGTCGGCTATCTAGTGAGAGGAAGTCGAGAATTGATTCCTCGAGATGTTACCCCGAACCTCTCAAGGTACGTCGCTCTCATCTCCCTCTCAATGATTTAGGTTTTAGAAATCCGACTAAGAAAATTTCCTTCAACATTCCGGAGAAGGAAGTTTCAGAGGAATCCTCATCGGGTCCGGACAAGGTGATTTATATGAGTGAGCTCAGTTCGGCTGTTCTTAAGCCGTATCTAAGCAAGCAGCCGTGTGTCGACCCACGTTAAACGATCCCTGCACCTCACTATTATTCATCTGAGGACGATTTCGACCACGACACATATGTATATTATCCACCTCCTCGCATCCGCAAGAAGGTTCATCACAAACCTTCTTAATCCTTGTATATTCTCAATTCTCCTTGTATATATTTCCCCTCCCTCCCCAGTGATTCGAATCACTCGCCCCAGCTCCATATCATTTCATTTTATGGCTATACTTAGGATGATCAGATCCTAAGTATAGGGGGGAGAGTGACCCGAGTCTATTCACTATTCATTGTACATCCTCCAGATCACATCGGTCCTCATACTCAATCATGTCTTATACTTAGGCTGACCAGAGCCTAAGTATAGGGGGGACTGATGCCCACTGTGTATACACATCCATTTCCCCTCTTGACCTCATTCGCCCCATTTTTTATCTTCTTCTACACTTAGGCTGCCAGAGCCTAAGTATAGGGGGGCGGGACGACTTCTATACTTTTTGATTTTTAGCTCTCCTACGCTTAGCACGGGCTATGTCTTTTTCCTCGCTTTTTGAGCTCTGAGGACATAGCACACGCTAAGTATAGGGGGCGTGTATATATTACACATATACTTTACCCATAGCTCTTACTTCCGTGTATTTTTACGTATTTTTGTATATATTTTACAATAATTACGGGTAGGTAAAAATCGAATTTTTTTTGTATAATACTTGTAACTTTTGTAAAAATTAAAAATAAAATTGTATAACACTTGTATAATTTGTATAACACTTATAAAACTCTAGTAAATTGTTGTAGCATAGGAGGTATACCAAAGTTTTGAAAAAAAATCAAATAAAAAAACAAAAATAGGCTTCTTATTTACTCTTGCATATCATCCTTGCATTAAAGAAAAGAGTCTTGCATTTAATTCATCTACATGGCATGTCATATGCATCTCATCTGCATATCTTGCATATGCAAGGTGAAAAGCTAGTGGGTTCTACACCAAGTTATGAGTAGATGTTGAGGAAGGACTTGATTTGACCTTAATACACCTAATTTCAGAGGAACCTTATAGGAACTGCAGTTAAGATTTCTCAGGTCAAGTGACTTAATTCTTTGAGTCCGCAAGTCTATGTTCACATGTCATCTTGATTAGTCTAAGTAGAATATCTCGTGCACACACATGATTCTTTTAGATAATGACCAAACTTGGATAAGCACTACGCACGTAGCTCTTCATTGATGAGGTGGTGAGGAGGTAGAATCCTTTAGCTTGGAGTAGCACACGGGTGGAAACATCTGTCCTCCTCTAGGGAGGGTAGTGCATCTCAACCTAGTCTAGTGGTGTTGACATCTAAGGACGGGATGTTGTGGGTTGCAATAATGCTTCAAAAGAGGGATAGTCTACTGGCTCAAGAGGAAAAACTCATGATGTACATGTTGCACCTTGTATATAGTTCAAAAAAAAGAAAAAAAGAAAAACAAAGAAAAATGCAAGAACTCCAAAAAAACCAGACAGGTCCAAGAAAAAAAATATACCTGTCGGAGTATGTATATTAGCAAGAAGTCTGCAGCTGGATGACTTGGCTACACTGGTCAGGCATCCCAGGATAGGTAGCTACACTGGCTACCATCCATTCTTTTCTCCACCCCCTCCTCTTGAGCTGGTCGCACTTGAACTTAGAAGGGAATACCCCGCTCCTCGAGGAAAGAGTTACTGGACATGGTTATTTGAGTTACCTTATTAGAGGAGGCTAATTCTGAGCCATTTCTGATGTGGAGAGCTATTTCACACTTACACAGTACAAGTAAGAATCGTAGTCATCAGAAATTTACGTCTGAGGATTTGTTCTGACCTGACTATTGAGGAGTCTTGAATAGAAGACTTGTGGAACTTGAAGTCTGTTAGGTCTTAAGTTCAGGTCCCAATAAGGTTCCGCCACCCAATTAATCCAAAGTTCGAGTCAAGCTCCATTTTCAACTTTTGCTCATGACCTTGGTATGGAACCCGAAATCATTTGACTCTTGCATTTCATTTTAGTTGCTCGGGGACGAGCAAGGTTTAAGTATAGGGGGATGATGAATATGTGATTCATGACTCTAAAAGTTGAAAATAGAGCTTTGTTCCCAATTAATTAGCTGCATATTTCCACTTATAATGCATAATTAGCATTCATGCATGCATTGATAACATCTGTATTTTAGCATTCATATCAGAAGCCAAATTCACTTGTAAATATTCACCTGTATATAAGATAAAATACATATTTTATACTAACTCCGAATCCAATAAAATCAACTCTATAGTGTATATATAATTAACTCTAATAAAGGAAAAATATCAAAAAAATACTAACTTGTAAAATTGACCAATAAAACCCCAATCCAAGTTTGAAATCATGAGCCTTAAAATGTGCATATCTCTCTCATGCAGTGTCTGATTTAGGTCTACTCATTTTAAAATAATATATATTCAGAGACCTTCGAAACAAGACCAATTTCATTAAAATCGGAGCTCGTATGCAAAACTTGGGTTTTGGGCCCCTTTTGTACATTGTACATAATGACCGTTTTACCCCTGTATTTTACCATTTCATTTTCCTAGTTATTAAAAATAAAAAAATATATTAAGTTGTAAATATTCTTTTTATATTTTTTCTATTTTTATTTTGATTTTTCTCTTAATTAAAAATGACAAAAAAATTAGAAAAGATAAAATACGGTATTTTATATGTATAAGGTACCACCCAAAAATACATTTTATACAGATGATCTCATTTGATTTTTGACCCTTCACGAAAGTTGTAGATCTCATCGAGACGAACAACTTTTGTGTTGATCACTTTTTGATTAGATCCCTTTTATTATGTCTTTTTTATTTTTCTTTTCATTTAACTTTGGATTTTTCTGAAAGCGACATGAGGTGGCTCCGGAAGCCGCCACGTGTCAACCCCATGGATTTTGCAATTAATTAAATAAACGCCACATGGCCGCATCTGAGCACGCCAAGTGGCACCATCTCACTCTTCTCTACCCATTCCTCCCCACTCTCCCTTAACTTAAGGGAGAAGCCTCTTCGACACCTCCAATCCAACCCCAACTCCCCCACTCCATCTTCCATCTCTCACACTCTCTCCATCTCCTCTCCAACCTCCTCCTCTTCCTCTTTATATTCCCCTCTCCTCCTTCCTTCATCCCCATCCGCCATCATCGTGAGAGGACGAGAGATCCCTTAGCCTTCCTGATGACAACAGAGATCGACTCAGGTCGAGCGACGACCATTCCTTTCCCGGCGAGATCCAAGGGGCTCCCCACCCTTTGTTGCAGCTCCCACTCGAGCTGCCCGAGCTCAGCACCTAGCCGCTGCTTTGCGCAAAGACCAGGAGCTTCCCAGCTCCTCCCCAAGCCCATTCCATCATCTGACTCCAGGTAACATCTTCTTCTTCTTCCTCATTCTACACCCTCTCTCTCTCTCTTCGATTTCATCATATTTCGTTCATCAATTCACCAAATTTTTGCACTTCAACGGATAAATCATACGTTGCGATCGTAACAGTGATTTTTATTGATTTTTTGGAAGGATTTTGATGAATCAATTAATGGTTCATTTTTCTCTGCTAAACAAATGCATGAGAATCCCCTGTTTGCAACAGGGGATCCTTTTGTAAACTTTGACTCCATCTTCCTCTCCCTCTCTTCTTCTTCCCACCCTCGACGCTGCGCCTTCGTGCTATGTGCGTCCCCGTCGACACCAAGCCTGGCCGTGCCTCCACCATCTTCCACTCAAAGCTGACCACCTTCAGCCACTGCGCGAGTCTAGCCACTTCCAGTCCGCACCCCGCGCACCATCGACGACCACCCTGCCGCCCGCCAACCACCGAGGCGTCTCCCCTGGTCCCGCCATCCACCGCGCGCTCCAGTGGCGCGTCCCCTCCCCGCGGCGGGGATCCTCCTGCCCTCCGCCACGTGCCTGCAGCGGCTGTTCCCAGCCGCACAATCGCCGCCCGCACCTCCTCTAGCCGCGCCTTGGTCAGTGCGAGCAGCCCTCCACCTCTCTGCCAGGTCCCCCTCCCGGTGCACTCCAGTACCGCCAGCCATCGTGCCGTCCACATTCGTGCACGACCGCGGCCATGCCAGTGCGCTCCAGCCCCGCGACGTGTGTCCACGCGCCCCACCGCGCATGGTTGCCTCTGTCGCTGAGTGTCCGCCCACTCCGGCCGCCTCCTCCTCCATCAACGTCAAGCACCAATGCCCCTCTCGCCGGCCTTCTCCTCGCGTCGCACCCTGCACGCCACCGCCGGCCCAACTCCAAGGTCCCGCTCCTCCAAGCACCATCTCCATTCCTTGTTTCAAGCCAAAAATAGAGCTATCGCACAATAAAAAAAGGGAATTTGCAAAGGGGACACTTACACCCCTTTGCAAGTTTTTTTAAAAAAATCAAGTTTCTGCTAATTGCATGTAAGTCCCTGAATTTAGTTCATATTTCTTTTTCTGTATTGCCTTTATACCCCTGCATTTGCACGTTTATTTTGTCGTCACTATGTCATCCATTTTTAATTCTGAAAATTGCATTGTCTAGTATAACTCCTGTTCTACCATGTTAGCATTTATTTGTATTTTTCTGATTTGCAGAATATTTATGGAATTTGATTTGGAAAAAAATTGCAATATTTTGCCCATTTTGATTGATTAATTGATTTCTCATTATCTGCTTATCAAAAAGTCTCTGAAAAATCATTATTGGTAGATATAAGTCTATGCTACAACATATCCAAAAATCACACCATTTGCACTTATAATTTGTCTTAGAAAAATCATTTAGTGAAAATATTAATCAATTTTTAGTTAATCAACCGTGAAGTGTTTTAACGAAATTCAAGTTGATTTGGATTGCTCTTAGAACTATTTGGATTAATTTTGTTTCTGAAAAATATCATTGTTTGATAATTATTAAAATTGGTTTAGTTATTTTCACTAAATTTTGCATTTTTTATTATCCGCGCATATAAAAATTTCAAAAATATTAGTGTAGTCTAATTTCATCATATTTCATCATCTGGCTAAGTTTCATAATTTTTGGAATTAATTTGATGATATTTTGGAATGAACTTATAATTTGGCCTGATTTCGCATGTGTCTTGCATAAAAAAATCGAAAAAGACAAAAAAAATTATTCCCAGAAAATCACACCTTGGAAATTTGCTTCGAATCTACCTAAGGAGACAGTTGCCTCCCTGAGTTCGACCTTGGACTTCCAACCAAGTAAAAAAAATTGCCGCTCGAAATTAATTTGAATATAATTGAAAGTGGTTTTTGATTTGCTCTCATTATCCGTCTGCAACGAACATTAGTAATTAATTTGAACATTAATTTGCTCGAATTAACAAGGATAGTGGGATGCATTATCACCACTCCAGCTCATTCCCTCCACCATGCTTGAGCTCCACCTCGCCTTCGACTCCATAGGCTGCCACCCTCCTTTGTTGTCCTCAGCCTCATAGTCGCTTCTCCGCCACGTCAATCGACTCGCCTCCTCCGCAATCCACCATCCTCCAGGGGCTGACCCAAGACCTCCCCACGTGAGGCGCACGTACAGGGAGGGACATGTGAGACGTGTCACCCTCCTGGGTGATTTTGTAGGAAAGTCCCCGGAGCTCTACATTATACAAGAACCATCCCTACTCTCCAAGGGTCACGTGCTTGGCATGTGACCACTTGGTTTTTTTGCATAAACCCCCTCGGGGTTTATGTAATTACAATTTATCCATGTTCTACATTCTCTACATTATTTTATTTTATATTATTGCAATTCTACCCATGTGTTCCCCCTTTGTATTAGACCTCTATGTGACATTATTTTTATCATTCAAAAATAACATTGTGTTCTTCAATTTCTTCTCTATAGTATGACATAATTGTTGTATTTTTCTATGCTGTGGTTATTTAACAATTAATATTCTTGCATAAAATTGCATATTTTCCCAATCTTATGCTTCAAAATTCATAAGAATGTAACCATAGCTCTGAAAATTTCCAAAAATTCTTAGATTAGAGAATTAATTGTATTTAACATCGTGGAAAAAATGAATTGCATTTGCGTGCATGTTTGCTCTATAAAAATCATTTTGCATATTTCAATCTTTAATTTTTATTAAGTATCAAGACCCATATTTTCAAAGTTTAGGATTTTTCTTAGATTAATCACCTAGTGATAGATCTTGGATAATTTTATTCCTTGAAAATTAATAGGTTTAATATTTATTATATCTAAATATTGAAACTCGCATCGTTTGCATTCATAATTTCTTTAATATATTTATCTTGCATCAACAAATTCTAAAAAAATTATATTGCGTTCATTTCATCATAATTGACATGTCGACCAAATTTTTGTAATTTTTGGAAATCGTCTGATTATATATTGCATTTTAATCCATAAAATTGGCCACATTTGCATTTTGCATTCCAAAATTGTATTTAAAATACCAAAAAAACACCGCCTCGAAAATCGTGAACAAACTTTGATAGACAAAATTCTAAGTTGTCCTTTGCCTCCTTGCGTTCGACCTTGGGAATTGCCCAAGTAAAATAAATATAAAACCACACCGATGTTTACATCAGTTTTCTGGAGGATCGGGAACTAATGATACGATGGGTCGTTGTTATCCCAAAAATCCTGCATCAAACAAAAAATTCTTTTTTTGCTACGTATTAACCTGTATAGCATACATGGTCGAACTTAGGGAGGCTACAAATCCAGAGGGTTATTCAATTGATCAAGAATTAATTAAGAGAAAAACATGAATCTCAGAGGATAACCATCCTTGGTTTTATGATTTTTTTATTTCTAATTTTTTTATTTTCTAATTTTCAAATTTTTATGATTTTGATTTTGCAATTTTTTTATTTTCAAAAAATATACAAAGCAATATTCATAAGATAAAAAATACGCACGCCAACTCTTTTTGTAATTTTTCAATTTATAAAAAATGCTCAGAAAAATTCAGAGAAAATATTTTTAGGTTTTAAAAGTTTTGAAATGTTCTTGGGAATTTTTATGGAATTTTCAGATTTTTTTGTATTTTTCTAAAAATCAAACAGTGAGAAAATGCGAAAATGTGCACAGCCTGGAGCGGTCTGCAACTTAAAAATATTTAAGTGTCCAAAACTCCTGGCAATTACTTTTAAAACAAACTACATGCAAATATCTACAAACAGGAAATGAAATCACAATTTTTGGATTTTTGTAGAATTTCTTATGAATTTTATAAGCTTTTTGATATTTTTTATTTTTTTGGTTTTATAAATAATTAATGCACGAAATTTGTATAGAAATTAAAAGATAATGAAATAAAATTGCCTTGATTTTTTTTGGAATTTTTGGAGTTATTTCAAATTTTTATGACGTTTTGAATTTCAGGAAGAGAAAAATGGCATGTTTTTTTTATTGTTTAGTAATAATAAATGAAGACAAAATGCAATGAAAAGTTTATGCTAGATGGATATACACATCAGTAGAATACCATAATTTTTCAAAAATTTTAAACCTAATAAAAATATTTATTTCAATAGAAGAATCATGTAAATCAATGTCTGAATAATAGGGACTGAAATGTAAATAGTTTAGGTTTTTGCATTAAATAAATGAAAAAAATAAACAGAGTAGAGTATGTGCAATTTACCCATTGTGTCACGTGTGTGGCACGTGCTTGAGGCTCTGGCAGGGGTGCATTTGTAATTTGTAAAACTTCTGGGGGTGCTCTAATGTTTTCCCAATTATGTCAAGGGGTCTTCTGCTATTTTGAACACTTCCAGGGATATACTTGTAATTTTCTCAAAGTTTTTTAATAGAAAGTTCTAATTTTATTTCCCTTCTTCTTCGTTCGATCAAATCAAGGCAAGGGGGAGCACGACCGTCGCCCTTCTTCAAATGGCGATGGTGGCGGCGACGCACGACGCGAAGGCGAGCTCAGGAGGGCACGGTTGAGGGAGTCCTCCTCAGGCGGAGATGGCATCGTCGGTAGTCGACGGTGGATGAGCGGTGACAGGTCCTGGAGGAGGGGCCTCTGGCGGCGATGGAGGGCTACGTTGGCGCATGCCTGGCGGCGGTGAAGATGCTCCCAGGGAGGCGGTTGAAGTTGGTCGGGGCCGCTCGATGGACGATTGGTGGTGCTCTGCTGCACGTACTGGCAGGGAGGATGATGGGCTCGCCAGGAGGAGATGGCGATGGTGGATGGGTGGAGAAGGGTGCGGGTGCCCCGACACCTGGAGGTCGATGGTGTGTCAGTGGCGATGCACCTGGAGGTTGGTGTGACACCGCCCCACGCGGAGGAGAAGGAGGGGGGCGACTTCAGGCAATTGTTGAGTCCAGGAGGAGCGGAGGCGCTTCCAGGCGGAGGCGACGCTCTGCCCCACGACGAGGAAGTGCGAGATGGCTGTAGGGAGAAGGGCGTGCGACGACGATGGTGGCAGGGGGTGGCGGCCCTGCTGCCGTTTCTCTTTTTTTTCCTTTTTTATTTTTTTGTAAATTTTTTTCTTTTGTAAATAGTGAATGAAAACAATAATAAAAAAACTTTTTTTATTTTTTTTGTAAATCCGAAATATAGGAGTTAAAAACCGAAGATAAGAATTTATTTTATTTTTTTATATTTTTTTAAATGATCCTGTAAAATAAACGTTAGAGATAAAGAAAACAAATATGTTTTTATTATTTTTTATTTATTTACTAATAGGAAAAATGAACGAGGATCCGGCGAAATGAGAGGAATTGGATCCGATTCTCTGACCATTGTGCGTGGTCGGAGTTGATAGATCGTGGAAGATAGAAATAGAATGCGGAGAGATCAAGAATGGGAAATGAAAAATTGAGTTGAAGCGGATCAAATCGTGATGGAAATATTTTTTTTAAGATCTAGAGAAACAAAATGATGATGGAATTAAAAATATGACAAATGAAACTAAGATTAACCTAAGATAAAAATAAGAAAAATGTGGATCTCACCTTAGGAGCGGAAATGGACCGTGATCGCCTCGACGAAGGCCGACTCGCTGTCACCGGACGGCTCGGAGGGTAGGCACTTTTCTCGACGAAATTTTCTCTCGGAGATCAGGCTCCACTCTCTAAAGATTGATCAAGTTGGAATGAGGGAGAAGGAGCCATATAAATAGAAAAGATAGATATTTATTTGGTAGAGGCTTCTTTGTATTTGGATTTTTGGTGGTTCTTCTTGGATCTTGTTGTGCCTCTACGGATATAGAATCTTTTTGTTTCCGTACTTTTTTTAGGGTCTTAGAAAAAATTGTGCCCAGTCGTCCATCCCTTTTCCGAAGCTTTATTTCAACCCGTACTCTGGTCTTTAGATTTCCACGCTACTAGAAAAGAAACTCACACAGTCTTCCAACATCCCGTCTGAGTTGAGATAAGTGCATAGTGCGAGAGTAAAAATTAATTCCCTATTCCAGAGTTGTACCCAGAATGAAGAGACCAGGTTAGACACTAATAGTCAAATGCTGCACATTATCATGTGGAACTCAAAGAATTAAGTCAAAGACCTGAAGCTTCTAAAATCCTATTTCTCGGTGAAGTTCCTTTGAGAATAAGGTGGATTAAGGTCCAACTAAGCTCCATTCTTCAATTTTATTCCAGACATAGTTTAAATGTCAATACTATCCTAAAAAACGCACATGCAAATGCAAGAAAATATGAACAATGCAAAGAGATTTTTTTGAAAAGAAATGATGCACATGTGAAAAGATTTCTTTAAAAAAAATAATTTTCTAATTTTGAACTTTTTATGGATTTTTAGAGAAAAATGCAGATGTAAAAGAAGGTTTTTTTGAATTATGCAAGTTTTTTAGATTTTTGGTTTTGTGGTTTTTTTTAGGAAAAACGGTTAGTAATAAAAAAGTATATACACGATTTTTTGTCTCTTTTTTGTTTAATTTTGTTTTTTTATTTTTTTATTTTATTATTTTTGTTTTTTTGTTTCTTTTATTTTTGTTTTTTTATTTTTTGGTGTTTTGTTTTGTTTTTTTACACACGTGGATTTTATAAAATTATACACATAACCCCCCAAATAAACGTATTTAAAAGTACGAGTTATGTCTAAAGTATATATACAATATATACGGCACCCCCTATACTTAGCTCGAACTATGTCCTCATAGTGGTCAGAGAGCGAAAAAGGAAGACATAACTCGTGCTAAGTATAGAAAAGTGAAAAGACTCATATGCTACAACGACTCAAAAAAAAATAAAAAGAAGAGAAGTTGGTGATCCCCCTATACTTATGATCAAGTAATCCTAAGTATAGTAGAGTGTACAAAAGGAGAAAATGATGAAGAGAATGTACAGACTCAAAAATAAAAAGACACGATATGAACAACATCACCCCCCCTATACTTAGTGTAGAGTATCCCTAAGTATAGGCAACAACAAGAGTGATGAACATGACGAATATGAGCAACACAAATCATTCACCCCCTATACTTAGGATACAACACATCCTAAGTATAGCATATATACACACACAGAAAAGGGGTGAATGATAAAACGAGAGAAGAAAGAGTGAAACGAAAGGATATACAAGATGAGTGGATGATCATGTATCAGGCACAGAAGATGGAGTCCAAAGATCATCATCTGATACCGCAGATATCGAATCAACGACGGACATGAATGTATCATGATCTAGATATGGCTTCAGCAATTGTCCGTTCACAACAAATGGCTGTGCGTCAGATGACAATTCAGATATGACAATACTCCCATTGTCACGCACAACTCTCATGATGAACGGTCCTGACCACTTGCTTTTCAATTTTCCTGGAAACAACTTCAACTTAGCATCAAATAACCAAACTTTCTGATCAGGGGAGAAAGTTTTTCTTCGAATGTGTTTATCATGCCAACGCTTGACTTTCTCCTTATACATAAGTGAGTTATCATATGCAAAGTCTCGGAATTCCAGTAATTTGCTCAAATCCAACTTCCTGTTCTTTCCTGCCTTCTCATAATCTAAATTGCATACATGGAGTGCCCACAAAGATTTGTGAATTAATTCCACTGGAAGGTGGCAAGGCTTTCCATATACCAATCTGTAGGGAGACATACCCAAAGGAGACTTGTATACCATTCGATAAGCCCATAGAACTGAATCAAGCATCTGGGACCAGTTCTTCCTATCTGGACGTACAAGTTTTTGCAATATCTTCTTGATCTCCCTATTTGAAATTTCTGCCAAGCCATTAGTCTGAGAGTGGTAAGGAGACGCAACTCTGTGCTCAATGGCATACTCCTTCACAAGCTTCTTTACTTCTCTGTTAATAAAATAGTTTCCCCCATCTGAAATCAATATTTTGGTAATACCGAACCGCGTAATAATATGGTCCTTGAGAAAGGAACACACTGTACGACTATCTGCGGCTCGGGTGGGGATAGCCTCCACCCATCGACTAACATAATCCACGGCGAGCAGGATGTATTGAAATCCCTGACTCACAGGAAATGGTCCCATGAAGTCTATGCCCCAAGCATCAAAAACATCAAAAATCTGTATATATCTTAGGGGCAATGTATATTTGGAACCAACAGTTCCTCCCATTTTCTGACTATCAGTACAACCTCAAACATACTCTGTAGCATCCTTAAACAATGTGGGCCACCATAGGCCACTCTGTAAAACCTTTGCTGCCATGTGTTTCCCCGAATGACGCCCACCAGATTCTAGTTTGTGACAGTGCTCAAGTACACTGGTGTGTTCCTCCTGAGGAATGCACCTTCTCTAGATACAATCAGCACCCTCGCGAAACAGGTACGGATCCTCCCACTGGTAATAATGAATTTCTGACAGAAATTTGTCTACCTTGTACTTCGGCCAATCTTGTGGAACTTTCTTCGAGACAAGGTAGTTCACAATATCAGCATACCATAGGAGTGATTCCACAGACAAAATGGTCTCATCTGGAAAGGTCTCGGAAATAGGAATCATGTTCTGCTCAGAGGTCTTTGTGTCTGTGACACGAGAAAGGTGATCTGCCACAACGTTTTCACTCCAAGTTTATCTCGAATCTCTAAATCAAATTCCTGGAGAAGAAGGATCCATCTGATAAGGCGTGGTTTGAAATCCTTCTTTGCCTGTAAGTATCGTATGGAAGTGCGATCCGTGTACACAATAACGTGTGAACCGATGAGGTAAGATCTGAACTTTTCTAGCCCAAACACAACTGTAACATCTCCTTCTCTGTAACTGTATAATTCCGATGTGCTTCATCCATAGTCTTGCTAGCATAGTGTATAGCAAATGGTATCCCATCCCTTCTCTATCCTAAAATCGCTCCAACTGCAAAATCTGATGCATCCGTCATGATCTCAAAAGGAAGAGACCAATCAAGTGGATGTAAGACAAGAGCACTAGTAACCATTTCTTTCATTTGATTGAATGCAAGGAGAACTTTCTCATCGACAACAAAATCAGTCTCCTTACATAGAAGCTCAGTCAAAGGTCTGGCGATTTTGCTTAAGTCCTTTATGAATCGCCTATAGAATCCTACGTGTCCCAAAAATGACCTCAACTGCTTCAGATTCTGCGGTGGCTCTAACTTGGAAATCACATCAATCTTAGCCGGGTCAACCTCTATACCATGTTTGGAGATGACATGGCCCAATATAATCCCATTAGTCACCATAAAGTGACTCTTCTCCCACGAGAGCACTAGGGGTACCACACAACAACGTTGAAGAATTCGGTCTAAATGAGAAAGACATGTGTCAAAACTATCCCCATAGACCGAGAAATCATCCATGAAGACTTCAATAAAATTACCCACCATGTCGGCAAAAATGGTCAACATACACCTTTGAAATATAGCGGGGGCATTATACAATCCAAAGGGCATCCGTCTAAAGGCATAAGTGCCGAACGGACAAGTGAAAGTAGTTTTCTCCTGATCCTCGGAGCAATAGCAACTTGGTTGTATCCCGAGTACCCATCCAAGAAGCAAAAGAACTCTTTCTCTACCAACCTCTCAATAATCTGATCAATATAGGGAAGTGGAATGTGATCCTTCTTAGTTGCTGAGTTCAGGTGTCGGTAATCTACACAGACATGCCATGAAGTAGGTACCTGGGTCAGAATCTCCTCACAGCGGTCATTCTTTACGATTGTAATCCCAGATTTCTTTGGGACCACATGTAAAGGGATAACCCATTTGGAATCTGAAATGGGATATATAAAGCCAGCATCACACCATTTCTTGATCTCCTTCATGACAACCTCCCTTAGGTTTGGATTTAGATGGCGCTGACATTCACAGGAGGGTTTACAATCATCCTCTAGGTAGATATGATGTGAGCATAACAATGGATTGATCCCACGGAGATCCAAGATATTCCATCCTATGGCCTTGCGGTTTCTCTCAAGAACCTCTAGCATGCAAGATTCTTGTTCAACGGTCAACTGCGAGCTGAGGATGACCGGAAACATTTGGGGAGAACTCACAAGGAAGGCATATTTCAACGTTGATGGTAATACCTTGAGCTCAGGTGGGGTCTGAATTGGCTCTGCGATAACCTCTGCTAATGTACTGTTAGATGGTTTTTGATATGTGCTCTGTAGACTGTCCACCTTGGCTATTGATGGCTCAATAAGTAGAATATCTGATAGATCTGTAATGAATGATCTCTACTCAAAAAGGAATGGCTCATCAGGATGTTCAATACTCTTATCAATGAACGGCTCAGATATCTCAGCAATAATCTTAGAAAGATGTCTCTCATCTATGCATAAATCAAGAAATTCAACAAATGGATCAGATATCTAGATCTTAGAACTCTGCTCAAATTGCTCATCGGTAATTGTCTCAATTGGACCACCAAGGGAACTCATGTCGACTGTGCTTTCCAGAGGGTCCTTTTGGGAAAAGAACTCTTGGGTATCTATAAAATCCGTGAAAAGATCTGTCGCTCTGAATTCAACAAGAAAATCACAGTCATATGGCTCTGATATAACTTTCTCTATATCATCTGCTGCTGGTGGAGGTGATGGTCTAGGATCAGAGATCGTCTCAATTTTCACCTTGTCACTACGAGAGTGAAAGATGGTCTCTCCAGTACCATAATCAACTGATGCTTCGACCGTTCGGAGGAACGGTCGACCTAGTATGATCAGGGTATGGAGTAACGGTGCATGTGTGTCCATATCCATGACAACAAAATCAATAGGGAATTTCATTCCCTGCACCGTTACATTAACGTCCTCTAAAATGCCTCTTGGCCTCTTAATCAATCTATCAACAAATGGAAGGATCATTCTGGTTGTTTAAGAGGGCCTAACTGGAATTTAGTTAATAAAGAGGAAGGCATAAGATTAATGGAGGAACCGCTATCAAGAAGAGTACGATCAAATTCTTGATCATAGATATGGCAACGGATGTGAGGTGCTCCCTTGTCTTTATTTTTAGGCGAAAGGTTACTGATGGTATGAACTGTGGCCATGGTCAAGATGTGTTTCTCTATTTCCTTTCGTATGTTCTTCCTTGGTTGACACTTTTGGGTACATGCCTCTTTCATTCCTTTTTTTACTGTAGGCATGTATTCCATGGCCTTAAGGAGTGGCATCTTTAAAAAAGATATTCTGTAAGATCTCAACCACTCCATGATCAGATAGTGTTGTTTTTAATTTTTGAATTTTTTAGCTTTGAGAGCAGAAGGAAATGGCACAGAATTAGAACATACATGCAAACGTTCATTTCCTTTATTCAAACTAGAATCATCATGTACAAGAGGACAATCAGAATCAGTCTGTACAGTGTTGTCCAATCTAGGTGAAGGAAAATGGAACGAGATGTTGCTACTGGTGAATAGGAAGAATCTGCGATTGGTATATTTTCCCTTGCTGGTGGTGATCTGCATCTGCCTGGTGAAGGTGGTGGTGAAGGCGCTGAAACTCCAGATCCGGGTGCTGCTATACTGGGCCTCTCGACTGCTAGTGAAGGACATGATGTAAAAGATGATGCTCTCTCAGTGGATCGATCTCCTAACCACAAGTGCTGCGTAGGCGGCTGCAATCTCATACCGCTCCTGAGATGAATGGAGTCAGATAAACATGTAAAATCAAGGGACATACATGTCTCAAGAGTGGGTGGGCCATTGGCTACTTGCTCTTTGCGTCTGAAGTTGTTGGGGTTGGCTTCAACCTGTGCTGGAATCAGTGTCTTGGTGGTGGTTAGGTCGTCGATCCGCTGAGTCAGTTCATTCATGTTCTTCATAAGTAGTATAAGTTGGTCCAGTGCTGGATTGATTGAAGGGGCCTCAGGTTGCTCATTGACTGGATGTCGCTGAGGTTGATAGTACGGAGGTTGTTGGTACCCATACGGATTCTGATAATAAGGAGGAGGAGGGGGAGAATATTGTCCATAATATGCAGTCTGCTGCTGGTTAGGATGAGGGAAATACATAGACTGTTGCTGAGGCTATCCTTGTCTCCAGTTTTGGAACTGAGGTGGAGACTGATACAGAGATTGGAACTGCTGGTGCTGGTGCTGGTACTGTTGTTGTCTACCTCCCTGAAACTGGTGGGCGGGTTTCTGACCCTGCTGTGAACCCAACTGACCTTACCCTGACGGACGGGGCTGGTTTCGCTCACGGTCGAACAAGATACTGTTCACATCCTGAATACCAGGTGGAGGTGGAGACTGCTGCACAGGAATGTAGGCTACTTCCTGTTGACACAAAACTATCTGATGTGAACGCTGCTGAACCTGATCAGGTGTCTGCACATAGTAGACATGTTGAACTGTAGATGGTCCTCTGCTACTCTGCTTGGTGTAAGAAGTATGCTCCCTAGTAGAGATATTGGCTGCTGCACTCGGACTGTGGACTGCGCTGATCGAACTGATAAGTAGTTTTAGATGCTTTGTTATCTCATCCAGCTTATCCAGGTTCTTTGTCCTCTGCTCGATCACATGAAGCTTATCAAGTTCATGGATCGCTTTTCAATAATGTCAACTTTGGATAGGTGGTTTCCAATGATGTACATGCCAGTGCTATCCACCTTATCCACTTCTTTTGTTGCCATCATATTGACATCCTTGTGGGGTACTGCATGGGCGGTGACAGGTGATGAATCTCGTATTCATCACTCTAAATCTCATTTATTAAGCTCAAATCCCTAAAAATCAATAGCATTCTTGCATCTATTTTGCATAATTAGCATTCATGCATGTTTCCATAAGAATGGCATTTTAGCACAAAAATCTGCATAAAATAAGAAGCCAAAAATCCAAGCCAAAATGACCTGTAAATAGCCTAACTTCCCAGATTTTTAACCCATTCATGATAACTCTGAATGACTCAAAACCACTTCCACTGTGTACATATCACTAACAAGAATAAAGGAAAAATACAAAAAATAACTAAACCAAATAAGCGGACCAAAAACCCAAACCCTAATTTCAGGATTTTCGGACTAAAAGCCACATATCTTCCCCATCCAGTGTCCGATTTAATCCTACTCACTTTTGAACTAATGTGCATTCAATTACCTTCAAAAGAAGACCGAGTTCAAGTGAATCGGAGCTCGTATGTGAAAGTTGGGTTTTGGGCCTCTTTTGTACATTGTATATTTTCTCAGTTTTTAACCTTGTATTTTATGTATATATTTTCTTAATCAATAAAAATCAAAAAAATTAGAATTAAGTGTCTTTTATTTATCTTTGATTTTTCCATATTTTTTCCGAATTTTTATCTTGTTTAAAAATGACATAAAAATTACAAAACCCCAAAAATTAAGGTATTCTATGTACATGGGATACCCCAAAAATTCACTTTGTACAAATGATCGATTTTGGTTTTGATGTGTTCATGAAAGTTGTAGATCTCATCGAGACGAGCAATTTTCGTGAAGAAAGTTTTTCGATCCGAAGTCATTTACTATTTATTTTCGATTTTACAAGATATTTGTTTTCGGAATTTTGTGGTGCTGACACGTGGCAGCACCTGGTGCCGCCACGTGTCACCCATTTTTGTGTTTATTTATAATCCGTTTTATTAAAAAAAATAATAGATAAATAATAATAATAATAATAATAAAAAGGACGCACGTGCGTCGCACGTGCCTCCAGGGCACGTGCTCTGCACGTGCGCCCTTGCCCCCTCTCTCCACCACGTGGCTCGTCAACAGCCGTCCGATCTCGGCCGATCGGACGGCTGCTGTGCTTCTTCCCCAATCAGCCCCCCTTTCCCAATCGATCTCCGCCGTCCCCCGATATCTCCGCCGCCCCCGCGTATCTCGCCGGCGCCAATCGTATCCCCATCTCCGATCCGCTCCCCCCCGCGCATCCCGCGAATCTCGCGCCGCCCCGCGATCATCCCCTCATCAAATCAAACCCCGATCAAACCCCCACCTTCCATATCCGACGAGCATCTCCTTCCTCTATTTAAACATCACCGCTGCCCTCGAAGCACTCATACGCCGATAGCCCTTCAACTCCAGGCCGAGCCGGTGGTGACAGCCCGGCCTCGCCTCCCTCTTCCTCGGCGAGATCCGAGGGTGCTCACCGCCCCTCGTCGCACAGTGGCCCTCCGCCGCACTTGCTGCTGCAGCTCCGCCTTGGCGTCGAGCCAACGCTCTTCTTCTCTGACAACCACTCGCCTCATCTTCGCCATCTACCCTCACGCCTCGACTACTCCGACGACTGCGGGCCGTGTGTCGGCCACGCACACGTCACCGACGCCCCTGCCGCGACAGCCATCGCCTTCATCCTCCTCCGGCTCCGCTCCAGCGCCACCACGCCACCGAAGCTCCTCCGACATCGCCTTCATCGCCGTCATCAACGACCGCCTCCGCCTCGCCACGCCGCTACCTCGATGGCCCTCGGCCGTTTGTCGGCCACCACCGACTCCTCCGCCTCGGCCGTGTGGCGGCCGTTGACCGCCCCTCGCCAGTCCCTCATCCGCTCGCTGGCCAACATCTCGCCAAGCCAGAGGAGCCTCCACCTCGCCGTCGACCGGGCTCAGAGCCCGAGGCCCCGGCACGTGCAAGGCACGTGCTCGGGGAACTGCTTCAGCCGCAAGTCAGCCCAGGGGTCACGTGCGCAGCACGTGACCCGTTGGGCAAATTGTAGGAGCACCCCCGGAGTTTCCCCTTTTTGCGCAGACATCCCCGCCAGCGAGAGGCACGTGCAGAGCACGTGACCTCTGGAAATTTTGCAGAAATACCCTTCGGGGTGTAGGTAATTACAAACAAGTCCCCCTCTGCATGTTTATTTATTTATTTATATTGCATCTGTACCCCTGTGTTCCCCCTGTGATTCTAGACTTCTTATCTACATTATTTTATTAATCCAAAAATAGCATGATGTTGGCTAATTGATTCTCTACGCTTTGACATATTGTGGGTATTTTTCTGATTGATGGTTAATTAATAAATAATTACTTTGTGGAAAATTGCATATCTTACCCATTTCTTGCTCTGAAATTCATAATTGATTAACCATTGCTCTAAAAATCCCTGAAAAATCACATATCTTAGAGTTAATTATTCTTAACATTGTGCCCAAATATCCTGTAAAAATCATTTAGCACATTTTAGTATTTAATTTTTAGTAGGTTATAAACCCCACATTTTCGAGGTTTAGGATTTTTCTGAGATCCGTCACCTAGTGATAGATCTCAGATAATTTTGATCCTTGAAAATAAGTAGGTTTGATATTTATTAAAATTAAATATTGAAAATCATTTTGTTTGCATTTAAAAATCAATAAAAAATTCATATTGCATCCAAAAATTCCAAAAAAATTACAGTGCACACATTTCATTATAATTTACATTGTGGCCAAGTTTCATATTTTTCAGACATTGTTTGATTGACATTTACGTTTTAGTCCCTAAAATAGGCCGAACTTGCATTTTGCACTTCATATTGCATTAAAAAATTCCAAAAAAAAGACCGCCTCGAAAACCGAACTCTAACTTTTATAGACTTAATTCTAGGTTGTTCCTTTGCCTCCTTGTGATCGACCTTGGGACTTGCCCAAGTAAAATAAACATAAAACCACGATATTAAAAATTGAATAAATTATTTGTGGTATTTTCTTGATCGTTTCCGATTGCCGCCTACAACGCACAACATGATAAAAAACAACTTCTTAAACGCTGCATTTTCGGATTCGTCAGATGGCGCCGTTGCCGGGGAGGCAAACGGCTTAGATTTTTGTCTAAAAAAGTTTTTTTATTCGGTTTTCCGCATTCGGGTAGTCTGACCCCCGAATTTTTCATTGTAAATTTCATTTTCCTGCAATTTATTTTCAGCCTTTATTTTTTATATTATTTCGAGTCACTCTCTTACATTTTCTCTCTTATTTTTTTGCGAGGTACCTTGTACATGGAGCGGTTTTCAATAACCGACGCAACTTCACCGACTCTTGCAAAAACCGCAATTAATTTAAGATCGAGTCGAGTCGTGAGAGAGCGTAGAGTCTAGGTTTTTAATTCTTGCAATTTTTTTTATTTTTGCAAATTTTATAGCGGTGTCCATTTGGACTCTCGCGTGTGTAGAAATACCTCTAAACTTTATTCTGTGGTGTGTCGTGGCCTGTTTCACTCTCCGGAGAGGGTGGGGCCCAACTTGAGTGGCGATTAGGATAGACCTGCACATACGGCTCTCAGAGCAATTTAATTTTTGATTGTGCTCGTAGGATCTTAAGCCACAATTCACTTTAATCGAGACGCACTTAGATCGTTCAATTTAGCCAAAAATTTAAATCAATTCTTCCCGCTAATAGAACTTTTTGCTTAAGTGCGGTTTTCCATCGGCTTGCATTTCATTTAGAATAATTTTTAAATTCTGTCTAGCATCTGACATGGAGATTACGAGGATTCACTGTAAGTCTTCTAACTGAGCATTCATCATAGTTTTCCGCGTGCATCGGCTTTTCCCGAACTCCTCTCTCTTGTTTTATCACATAATTTTAAAGGAAATTGGGACTGGACGGTAGACGTGTATTTTTGCTTATCTAATTTTTCAAGTGATCACCTCATTAAAATTGGGACTGCTAAATATAACCGATAATAACCCATAAAATCAAGAATTTCTGCGGGAGAGCAACCCCGACCTTGGATGATTTTATTTTTCTGAGTGAGCGAGAGACGACACTTAAGGATAGAGCCCAAATCCAAAATCTAAGCTCGCTAATTATTACCAAGATTGATTTATCACCAACTAAAATTGAAAAGATAATAGCCGAACTCTTACGGCTTCATTGTGTGAGTTGGTGAACCCAGGGTTGTATTGTGTTTGTATTGGTGTGCGTGAACCGATATCGAAGATCAATAGCCGTACATTTGATAAAATTTTCTGTCCCATACAATCATCTCTCTCATCTCTTGATTTTAATCTCATCATGGAAATTTTTCCGAATTTCAGATCCAACCCATCATTTCTCTCAACTCCTTCAAAAATAATCGAACATCACTATGAAAACAAATCTATGTCGGTTTGGCCCAAATCCACTACTTCCTCTTCTTTTAATCCTCCAACATTTGCGGGAAGCTTTCAACCGCAGATAACTTCGACCTCATTAAATCCTTTCTCAAGTCATCCAACCACACATGACCACATACCATCTTGGACTGAACCGTCTTACTCTCACTTTCTCGCCAATGAAACATTTCAAGATCAAAATCTCTTTAAATCCCATGACTGGCAGAGAAACCAAAACCAGATGGAAAGACATGCGCTTAATGATCATCATCGTTGGATTGACCACGACAGACCCCTTGTCAGACATGATACTCATACAGATGACTGGACTGACATCCTAGACACATATAAACCATGTATGCTGACTCCACAATATCAAGATCTGACTAATCATGATCAAAGGATTGAACTCTACTCAGATCAAATACACATGCCTGGATCATATGAGCAGCCTCCTTCCATAATTTTGGAGGAGAAATTTTCAAGAAATGATCGTACAATGGATATTCCAAGAAATTCTCCTCTCCGTACGTACAGAAAAATGGAAGACGGAATCATTGAACAAAATCCGAGTGCTCCCATGATTGATCATGAGCAAAATTGTGAGGATAATGTTTCGAGGATAAAAACAAGATTTGAATTGATGGAGGATAGATTTCAAAAATTTGCCGACCGAGTAATCTCATTCTATGGTGGATCGGGTGTAAAATTAAATGGGGAAATGATTGGATCCCATGATAAAAATTTTGAGGATACTCAAAGACCTAGGGATGATTCTAATATCAAAACTTCTGCTCATTATTCCCCTAGGAATGACTATGCCTCTGACCCAAACTCTGAATATCAAGGCCCCTTCTCATCTAAGGAAGACACCACATCGCCACACCACACAGAAAATACAAAAAAATTTGAAAATCCAGAAAATCTCATAAAAATTGAATCTGAAGAAGATCTGAGGAATTTGGATCCAGCTTTACGGGAAGCACTGGAAAAATACTTGATTTTTGAACTTCCCATCATAAAGGCCATTGAACACTTCCCTGACCTTAAGAAATTTCTAATGGACAGATTAATCATCAAAAAGTCGGGAAGGATTAGAACAAAAACTGAAAGACATATCTTGTCAATGGCCTCCTCCTTGGTGTTGAGGAGAAAAACCAAGAGCCGCATAGTGAAGCGGTTGCCTAGATTTGACTGCGAAATCAAAGACACAATTTTCACACATGCTCGTATTGATGACAATTCACTGATCAATATCCTCCCGACCTCTGTATTTCAGGAACTCAAACTCGGACCAATTCGGAAGATACGAGAGATTGTACAATTAGCGGACCGATCAATAAAAAGGCCGAGAGGAACCATTTCTGTCATCATGAAATTCCAAAGTGCTCCGCTCAAGGTAGAATTCACGATCATTGATATTGAGCATCAAGGAGAATTCACCCAGTCTCCAATCATTCTCGCAAAACCATTCTTGGCATTGGCCAAGGCGAGTATCGATTGTGAGACTCGGGAAATAAATTTTACGGCATTGGAATCACTACGATCTGATACAGTCTTTGAGGAAGCACGATTTTTTGAGGTAACCCATGAAGTCCCCAACAACCGCAACCATGAAACGGTAGAAGAGCCCTACCCCGCTGCTACACCTGAGATTGCGTTTGTTAATGAGACTATTGGTTTAGAGACTCAACCCGATATCTCAATTCCCACAGCTTTCAAAATAGACAAATCCTTCTACTACGATCCCGAGACGTTTGCATGGTCGCACCCTGGAGCAACATACTCTGATTATCTTGACCAAATCCTCCCAAATCAAGAGTGCACCAACATTCAGGAAACAAAGAACGAACACGTAGCCAGAACACTGACCAAGGAGAAGAATTTTAATGGCTAATTATCCGGGTACTCAAGTGAACCGACATATTCACGAAACAAGAAAAAGAAAGTCACCTTTGATCTTTCAGAAGAGGAATCGGTTGATGATCCCTCATCAGGTCCGGAAAAGGTAGTCTACATGAGTGAAGTATGTTCGGCAACTCTAAAGCCATATCTTCGCAAGGATCCAAAATTCGATTCTCGTTGGACAACTCCCGTTCCTAATTATTACTCATCCAAAGCCGATGCTCCTACCTTCCACAAGTACACTGGAATTATTTCTTATGAGCTGACTGAGACCGGAGCATCTGAATATTCATCCGAGGACAAATCGATTGATCTTAAAAAGGAACGAATCTTGAGGAAACAATTGAAGAAACAAAAAGACATGAATATCTGGAGTGTGTCCACTTTCAAATATTATTCCTCTGAGGATAACTCTGATGATGGATATCTTTCATCTGACTCAAACACTTCGTCCACTATCCATCATGACTTTTCTGAGGATGACACTGATAATAGTTGGGAATCATATACTTCATCTCAAACTCATTACGATCTCCCACCGCAGGCTCACAAGAAGATTAGCCGAAAACCGCCTTAATCATCGGCTACCCACCCTCCCTCCCGACCACATCGGTCTCCTTGTACAGCTTCTTCCTCTACTTAGGCCAAGGCCTAAGTATAGGGGGGACCGATGCCATCTATATATACCATCACACTCCACCTCCAGATCGACTCGCCTCCTCCCTTCTTTTATACTTAGGCTGACCAAAGCCTAAGTATAGGGGGAACCAACGTCCACCTGTATATACTCTCCTCGTTCACATACCCTCACCGCTTCAATTTTTTTCCTTTCTTTTCCGCTCTTCTTCTATACTTAGACTATTCACAGTCTAAGTATAGGGGGGCGATTTTGTAAAATCTTGTTCTTTTTCACTCTCTTACGCTTAGCCCGATCTATGACTTCTTTACGCTTCTTGTGCTTTGAGGACACAATACTCGCTAAGTATAGGGGGGTCTGTATATATACTTTGTATATATTTTAGCCATACCTCGTACTTGCGCGTAAGTCTATATGTATTTACGGGGTGGGTAATTTTTCAAAAAAAATGTTTTGCCACTAACACTGACTGTACCCAAAAATTTTTGAAAAAAAATGGCTTCTTATTCATTTTTTTTGCATAAAAAAAAGAGAAAAAGAAAAAAAAAAGAGAAAAAAAATCACAAATAAAAAATGTGTCTGCATTTCACACACTCGCATCTCATCGAGCATCGCATTTGCATATGTGAAAAGTCATTGGGTTCTGAACCGAGTTATGAGCCGAAACCGAGAGTGGTCTGGACTTGACCTTAATCCACCTAATCTTCAGAGGAACTTCACCGAGAAATAGGATTTTAGAGTCTTCAGGTCGTTGACTTAATTCTTTGAGTTCCACATGACAATGTACAGCGTTTGACTCTTAGTGTCTAACCTGGTCTCTTCATTCTGGGTACAACTCTGGAATAGGGAATTAATTTGTACTCTCGCACTATGCACTTAGCTCAACTCATACGGGATGTTGGAAGACTGTGTGAGTTTCTTTTCTGGTAGCGTGGAAATCTAAAGACCGGAGTACGGGTTGAAATTAAGCTTCGGAAAAGGGATGGACGGCTGGGCACAATTTTTTCTAAGACCCCAAAAAATGTACGGAAACAAAAGATTCTATATCCGTAGGGGCACAACAAGATCCAAGCAGAACCACCAAAAATTCCATATACAAAGAAGCAACTACCAAATAAAATCTGACCAAAAAGGTCCAAGCTTCCAGAAACCTGCAGATCTTGGTGGAGACTCGGCTACACTGGCCATCTTCACAAGGAGAGGTGACTACACTGGCCACCCTCCAGTTCTTTTCTCATTCTTCTATCTTCTCCCCCCAATTCGATTGTGAACACAGCACGACAAACCTTAGAAGGAAATACCTGACTCCCCGAGGACGAGTTATTGGAGAGGAGGCTTGCGCGGTAGTCCGGCATTCTGGGTGGGAAGAGCTAAAATATTTCACACACAAGAGTCGGTTATTCAATGTTCATAGGGTATACTTTGCGAAGATGGTTGATCTAAGATGACTTCTGAGCCGAAACTGTAGCAATGATGTGTAGAACTTGAGGGCTGTTGATTTTAAAATTCTAAGTCTCACAGAAGTTCCGACACACAAATAATCCAAAGGTTGAGTTTAGGTTCACTTTCACCTTCAGCTCATGGTTTTGGTATGGAACCCAATCTCATTTCACCTCATGGCATTTCTTTTTGATGCTCAGGGACGAGCATGGTTTAAGTATAGGGGGATGATGAATCTCGTATTCATCACTCTAAATCTCATTTATTAAGCTCAAATCCCTAAAAATCAACATCTATTTTGCATAATTAGCATTCATGCATGTTTCCATAAGAATGGCATTTTAGCATAAAAATCTGCATAAAATAAGAAGCCAAAAATCCAAGCCAAAATGACCTGTAAATAGCCTAACTTCCCAGATTTTTAACCCATTCATGCTAACTCCGAATGACTCAAAACCACTTCCACTGTGTACATATCACTAACAAGAATAAAGGAAAAATACAAAAAAATAACTAAACCAAATAAGCGGACCAAAAACCCAAACCCTAATTTCAGGATTTTCGGACTAAAAGCCACATATCTTCCCCATCCAGTGTCCGATTTAATCCTACTCACTTTTGAACTAATGTGCATTCAATTACCTTCAAAACAAGACCAAGTTCAAGTGAATCGGAGCTCGTATGTGAAAGTTGGGTTTTGGGCCTCTTTTGTACATTGTATATTTTCTCGGTTTTTAACCTTGTATTTTATGTATATATTTTCTTAATCAATAAAAATCAAAAAAATTAGAATTAAGTGTCTTTTATTTATCTTTGATTTTTCCATATTTTTTCCGAATTTTTATCTTGTTTAAAAATGACATAAAAATTACAAAACCCCAAAAATTAAGGTATTCTATGTACATGGGATACCCCAAAAATTCACTTTGTACAAATGATCGATTTTGGTTTTGATGTTTTCATGAAAGTTGTAGATCTCATCGAGACGAGAAATTTTCGTGAAGAAAGTTTTTCGATCCGAAGTCATTTACTATTTATTTTCGATTTTACAAGATATTTATTTTCGGAATTTTGTGGTGCTGACACGTGGCAGCACCTGGTACCGCCACGTGTCACCCATTTTTGGGTTTATTTATAATTCGTTTTATTAAAAAAAATAAATAATAATAATAAAATAAAAAAAAGGATGCACGTGCGTCGCACGTGCCTCCAGGGCACGTGCTCTGCACGTGCGCCCTTGCCCCCTCTCTCCACCACATGGCTCGTCAACAGCCGTCCGATCTCGGCCGATCGGACGGCTGCTGTGCTTCTTCCCCAATCAGCCCCCCTTTCCCAATCGGTCTCCGCCGTCCCCCGATATCTCCGCCGCCCCCGCGTATCTCGCCGGCGCCAATCGTATCCCCATCTCCGATCCGCTCCCCCCCCCCCCCGCGCATCCCGCGAATCTCGCGCCACCCCGCGATCATCCCCTCATCAAATCAAACCCCGATCAAACCCCCACCTTCCATATCCGACGAGCATCTCCTTCCTCTATTTAAACATCACCGCCACCCTTGAAGCACTCATCCGCTGATAGCCCTTCAACTCCAGGCCGAGCCGGTGGTGACAGCCCGGCCTCGCCTCCCTCTTCCTCAGCGAGATCCGAGGGTGCTCACCGCCCCTCGTCGCACAGCGGCCCTCCGCCGCACTTGCTGCTGCAGCTCCGCCTTGGCGTCGAGACAACGCTCTTCTTCTCCGACAACCACTCGCCTCATCTTCGCCAACTACCCTCACGCCTCGACTACTCCGACGACTGCGGGCCGTCTGTCGGCCACGCACACGTCACCGACGCCCCTGCCGCGACAGCCATCGCCTTCATCCTCCTCCGGCTCCGCTCCAGCGCCACCACGCCACCGAAGCTCCTCCGACATCGCCTTCATCGCCGTCATCAACGACCGCCTCCGCCTCGCCACGCCGCTACCTCGACGACCCTCGGTCGTTTGTCGGCCACCACCGACTCCTCCGCCTCGGCCGTGTGGCGGCCGTTGACCGCCCCTCGCCGGTCCCTCATCCGCTCGCTGGCCAACATCTCGCCAAGCCAGAGAAGCCTCCACCTCGCCGTCGACCGGGCTCAGAGCCCGAGGCCCCGGCACGTGCAAGGCACGTGCGCGGGGAACTGCTTCAGCCGCAAGTCAGCCCAGGGGTCACGTGCGCAGCACGTGACCCATTGGGCAAATTGCAGGAGCACCCCCGGAGTTTCCCCTTTTTGCGCAGACATCCCCGCCAGCCAGAGGCACGTGCAGAGCACGTGACCTCTGGAAATTTTGCAGAAATACCCTTCGGGGTATAGGTAATTACAAACAAGTCCCCCTCTGCATGTTTATTTATTTATTTATATTGCATTTGTACCCCTGTATTCCCCCTGTGATTTTAGACTTCTTATCTACATTATTTTATTAATCCAAAAATAGCATGATGTTGGCTAATTGATTCTCTACGCTTTGACATATTGTGGGTATTTTTCTGATTGATGGTTAATTAATAAATAATTACTTTGTGGAAAATTGCATATTTTACCCATTTCTTGCTCTGAAATTCATAATTGATTAAACATTGCTCTAAAAATCCCCGAAAAATCACATATCTTAGAGTACATTATTCTTAACATTGTGCCCAAAAAGATTTGCATTTGCGTGCATATTTTATCCTGTAAAAATCATTTAGCACATTTTAGTATTTAATTTTTAGTAGGTATTAAACCCCACATTTTCGAGGTTTAGGATTTTTCTGAGATCCGTCACCTAGTGATAGATCTCAGATAATTTTGATCCTTGAAAATAAGTAGGTTTGATATTTATTAAAATTAAATATTGAAAATCATTTTGTTTGCATTTAAAAATCAATAAAAAATTCATATTGCATCCAAAAATTCCAAAAAAATTACAATGCACACATTTCATTATAATTTACATTGTGGCCAAGTTTCATATTTTCGGACATTGTTTGATTGACATTTACGTTTTAGTCCCTAAAATAGGCCGAACTTGCATTTTGCATCTCATATTGCATTAAAAAATTCCAAAAAAAAGACCGCCTCGAAAACCCAACTCTAACTTTGATAGACTTAATTCTAGGTTGTTCCTTTGCCTCCTTGTGATCGACCTTGGGACTTGCCCAAGTAAAATAAACATAAAACCACGATATTAAAAATTGAATAAATTATTTGTGGTATTTTCTTGATCGTTTCCGATTGCCGCCTACAACGCACAACACGATAAAAAACAACTTCTTAAACGCTGCATTTTCGGATTCGTCAACAGGGTGCTTCTGAAAACCACATTAGAAAGAATGAGTTGCTAAACTTTCTGACATCTCCTCAAAAATTTGATAAAGTACGTCCTCGTCCTTATTGAAGTGACTTCCCCCACAAGCGTCATCTACCAGCTTCTGATTCTCAATGCTTAAACTCCCAAAGAAATTTTGTATAAGGCTGGTCTTTAGGTTATCATGATGGGGCCATTTCTTGGTCATATCTTTGAATCGTTCCCATGCCTTGTGAATAGGCTCTTAGGGCTTCTGGGAGAAATTAGCAATCAAGGATCGCATTTGGTTGAGTCATCCAAGTGGATAATACTTATTCAGAAATGCGGACCTCAACTCTTCCCAAGTAGTGTCAACCTTCCCCAAGTGATTTAACCAATATAAAGCTTTTCCCATCAGACTGAATGGAAAGGCAATCATCTGTACTACCTCTAATGGGACATTTGGGTAGTGTACTATTCCACAAATGCAATCGAACTGCTTGAGGTGTATATAAGGTTCTTCATTAATATTTCCATGGAATATGGGAGAAGAGGTAAAATAGTAGGCTTAAGCTCAAAATGCCAAGGAACCACAGGGATTTGTATCCAAGAATTTGTCTGTCCTGCCCCTGGATTATAAGCATCTTTTAGTGTAGGCTTAGCCCCAAGTTCTATATGAGGTTCTTCTCCCCCATTCCCACCTCCAGGGTTTCTGTTATCCCCCTCTCTCCTATCTTCTCTTTCTTGTCTCATCTCGAGAATCATGTCTCTCAATGTGTTCTGAAAGTTAGCCTTCTCTGCTATTTGGGCTTGAATTGTCTGGACGGAGGCTAACAAGGTGCTATTGATCTCGCTCTGCTCCGATATGGTTCCCTTTCCCTTTGGTGGCATCAAGTGTTCGGGGTCTGACTCTGAAAATGTGCTTGATACTTGATTAATACTTAGAATTGATGGAGTCTCAGATATTAATTCGAAATTAAAGACAATGTCAAATAGTGGATTGATGGATGTTGTGAAGGGCGAAGTGGAGGAAGAGGAATTATCGGGAAGTGAGTCTCCCCGAATAGAAGGTGAACGGCTCGGAGTGTAGAATGAGTTCGCAGAGTCCGAACGAGAAATACTCCGGTCCGACATCTTCGAAATCAATAGGCAGGATGCAAGAACGGGAAGGTCAATGCAAGAGTGAAAGTGAATGAAGGCGCAAATTGCGCAGAAGGATTTTTACTGCTAGAAGCAAACATAATACAAACCCCCAGTTCACCAACTCAACTCAATGTGAAGACCGTGAAGGTTCGGTCAATTATCTTGTCAATTTTAGAGTTTGGTGACAATACACTCTATCAGAGCGGTTAAAGCGAGCTGTTAGGAACTCAATGCTCTCAAGAGACTGGCCTAATCCCAAAGTTAGATCTTTCCCAGCTAGTATGAATTGTGGACCATTTACCGGCTACCTGATTAATTCAATCTGTTAAGGACGTCATGGGCCGCTTTACCAGCTACCGGAGCGATCCTCACTGGAGAACGACTAACCCAAGATAGTAGTCTGAAAAGAGTTTGGGCATGGCTCTATCCTAGTGTGCGGGTCGCTCTCTCGCTCAATCAAATCAAATAATGAGAGGGTTACTCTCCCCAAAACAATAATTTTTCCTTGTATTTTTTAGGGTCGAGTTTTCTTTAGCAGTCCCGGTTTTAGCAGTTATCACTTGGTTAAAAGATTTTCAACGAATCTCCTACCATGTGTCCAATTTCCTTTTTAACTTATGTGAGTGAAAATAAGGAAGGAGATCAGAAATGCCAATGCGCGATAAAAAACAATGATTCATGCAAGGGTCACCAGCACTCTACATGCAAGTGATCCGCGTAGAATTTAAATAAACTATCCTATATGATGCAAGTGAACCGTCCTAGATGATAGCTTCTATTAACGGCAAGAATAAGTTAATTTGACTAAGTCCAAATTACGCTCTACTCTATAGACACAAAAATTTCTTGTTTAGGGTGTTTGGACCTAATTAATTACCTGGCTTAAGCAAATTAATTAAAGCAATCAAGAGGTAGCTCACGAAATCTACGGGAAATAAAGAAAAATAAAGGTGATGAAAACAAAAATGGTGAGGTCCCCCAAGTGCACCGACACTTGGTGAAACAGACCCCGCAACAAATGAATGTCTGTTTACAAGAGTTCAAATACTAGAAAATATAAACTCTCTCTCTTTAATTTTTTTTCAATTCTTTCTCCTCTTCCCACGCTATCATGTGGCTTGGTGAAGAATCAAGCCACCTCCACGTCGCTTGGATGCTTCGGCTCTCTTATGATCGCCTCCTTCGCTCCGCGGGCCCTCGCAAGAAAAAGAAAAGAGAATGTGTAAGAAATACAATTATCAAATATGAGAAAAGAAAAATGAAATGAAACAGTGAATATGAACAATGCAGTGAATGTGGAAAATTATACAATTAAGAATAATAGGTCAAAAGAGAAACCTAACTACCCTCGTCGTGCCTCCTCAGCAACGACGCCATTTTGTTGACAGTGGTTGTCTGGAGGATCGGGAATTAATGATACGATAGGTCGTTGTTATCCCCAAAAATCCCGCGTCAAACAAAAAAATTTGCTACTTATTAACCTGTATAGTGGACGTGGTTGAACTCAGGGAGGCTACAAATCCCGAGGGTTATTCAATTAATCAAAAATTAATTAAGAGAAAAACAGGAATCTCAAATGATAACTATCCATGGTTTTTGTGATTTTTTATTTTTTTATTTCTAATTTTTTTATTTTCTGATTTTCAAATTTTTAGTGATTTGATTTTGTATTTTTTTATTTTCAAAAATAATACAAAGTAATATTCATAAGATCAAAAATACGCACACCAACTCTTTTTGTAATTTTTTAATTTATAAAAAATGCTCAGAAAAATTCAGAGAAAATATTATTTGGTTTTAAAAGTTTTGAAATGTTTTTGGAAATTTTTTGTGGAATTTTCAGATGTTTTTGTATTTTTCTAAAAATCAAACAATGAGAAAATGCGAAAATGTGCACAACCTGGAGTGATCTGCAATTAAAAATATTTTAAGGGCCCAAAATTCCTAGCAATTATATTTATGACAAACTACATGCAAATACCTACTAATAGGAACTGAAATCAGAATTTTTGGATTTTTGTAGAATGTTTTATGATTTTTATAAGATTTTTGGCATTTTTATTTTTTGGGGTTTTATAAATAATTAATGCACAAAATCTACACAGAAATTTTAAGAGAATGAAATAAAACTACCTTATTTTTCTTGGAATTTTTAGAGTTATTTTAAAATTTTTGTGAATTTTTGAATTTCAGGAAGAGAAAAATGGCATGTTTTTGATTTTTTAATAATAATAAATGAAGACAAAATATAATGAAAATTTTATGCTAGATGGATATACACATCAGGAGAATAGAATAATTTTTTAAATATTTTTGTACTAATAAAAACATTTATTTCAATAGAAGAATCATGCAAATCAATGTCTGAATAATAGGGGCAGAAATATAAATAGTTTAGGTTCTTGCATTAAATAAATGATAAAAATATACAGATTAGAGAATGTGCAATTTACCCATTGTGTCACGTGCGTGGCACGTGCTTGAGGCTCTGGCATGGGCGCATTTTTAATTTGTAAAACTTCTGGGGGTGCTCTGATGTTTTCCCAATTATGCCAAGGGGTCTTCTGCAATTTTGAACACTTCCGGGGCTATACTTGTAATTTTCTCAAATCTTTCTTATAGAAAGCCCTAATTCTGTTTCCCTTCTTCTTTGTTCGATCAAATCAAGGCAAGGGAGAGCACGGTCGCCGCCCTTCTTCAGATGGCGATGGCAGCGGCGGCGCGCGGCGCGAAGGCGGGCTCAGGAGGGCGTGGTGGAGGGAGTCCTCCTCAGGTGGAGATGGCGTCGTCGGTAGTCGGCGGTGGATGAGAGGTGACAGTTCCTGGAGGAGGGGCCTCTGGCGGCGATGGAGGGCTGTGTTGGTGCATGCCTGGCGGCGGTGAAGGTGCTCCCAGGGAGGCGGTTGAAGTCGGTCGGCGGTGCTCGATGGACGGTTGGTGGTGCTCTGTTGCGCGTGCTGGCGGGGAGGATGATGGGCTCGTCAGGAGAAGATGGCGATGGCGGATGGCTGGAGAAGGGCGTGGGTGCCTCGACGCCTGGAGGTCGATGATGCGTCGGTAGCGCTGCGCCTGGAGGTTGGTGCGGCGCTGCCTCACACGGCGGAGAAGGAGGGGGTAGCTTCAGGTGATGGTTGAGTCCAGGAGGAGAGAAGGCGCTTCCAGGCGGAGGTGAAGCTCCGCCCCACGACGAGGAAGTGCGAGATGGACATGGGGAGAAGGGCGTGCAGTGGCGATGGTGGCAGGGGGTGGCGGCCTTGCTGTCGTTTCTCTTTTTTTCCTTTTTTATTTTTTTGTAAATTTTATTTCTTTTGTAAATAGTGAATGAAAACAATAATAAAAAAAACTTTTTTTGTAAATCCAAAATATAGGAGTTAAAAACCGAAGATGAGAATTTTTTTATTTTTTTAAATGGTCCTACAAAACAAACATTTGAGATAAAGAAAACAAATATTTATTATTATTATTATTTATTTACCAATAGGAAAAATGAACGGGGATTCGATGAAATGAGAGGAATCAGATCCGATTCTTTGACAACCGTACGTGGTCGGAGTTGATAGATCGTGGAAGATAGAAATAGAATGCGGGGAGATAAAGAACGAGAGATGAAAAATCGAGTCGAAGCGGATCAAATCGTGATGGAAATATTTTTTTAAGATCTAGAGAAACAAAACGACGATGGAATTAAAAATATGAGAAATGAAACTAAGATTAACCTAAGATAAAAATAAGAAAAATGTGGATCTCACCGTAGTAGCGGAAATGGATCGTGATCGCCTCGACGAAGGCCGACTCGCTGTCACCGGACGGCTCAGAGGCTGGGCACTTTTCTCGACGAAATTTTCTCTTGGAGATCAAGCTCCTCTCTCTAAAGATTGATCAAGTTGGAACGAGGGAGAAGGAGCCAAATAAATAGAAAAGATAGAGGTGGAATTTGAATTTTTGATTTTTTGAATTTTTTGGTGGAAGAGATAAGAGAGATTAAAATTGAAATGAGATGAAGATAAAAAGAGATAAAATTATTTACAAAATTATCTTTTTTTTTGAATTTTCGTCACTTTATATATTTGAATTAAAAAAAGTTATTTTTTTAATTTTTTTATGGTGGTTAATTAAAAATAGCAACTATATACAAATACTATATACATATATGACATTATATACAAGAGTAATTGAGGAAATTAGTTTTTTTTTTGTTTTAAGAATTTTAATTTTTTTATATTTTTTTCATTTTAAATAATTAGTAAAATATTTACAAATATATACAAATACAATATGTACAAAATACATGGGAAAATTGCACAAACCACACAGGAAAACCAACTTTTTACTCGTAACTCCAAAAATTATGAAATCATAGTCATTTTAAAGATAATTTAATTTAAAATCCAATGGAAGTGAGATTGGTTCAATTTGAGTTCATATGGAGCCGGAATTATTCTTTCAATTAGCTTATTGGCTTTTTCCAAGTGTGGTTACTTTTATTCTATATATGATTTAATTGTGCAGTTATTTTTATTATTATAACACATTTTTATTTACAACTTTGGTTTTGAATGTTATTTGATTTGAGGTCAATTAAGGTAAAAATAAATTAGTGTCAATTTTATACAGATATATACAAAAATAAGTGAGAAGTATTTACAACAACACACACACATTTTTTTGGATTTTCTGCTTAAATACCCTATCTCCCCCTACTTTATTCCTGGTCAATCAGGTCAAGTCATGACCTTCTCTCAGGGTTGGGTCAGCCTGTATACCATCTTTCTTTTTTATTTTCTTTTCTTTATTTTCTTTATTTTTCCTTTCTTTCTTTCTTTATTTATTTTAGGTTAAAATTAGTAAGAAGTGTACAATATTTACACACAAATGCAAGTTAATAAGAATATGGAGTTAGTGTTTTATGCAGATGTTTTATAAGGGATTTTAAGCTAAAATAAATGAATAAAGATGTCAAATCGCAGATTCATCAACCGATTAAAAATTGAATAAATTATTGTGGTTATTTCTTGACTGATTTTGAATTCCCTCTTACAACAAAACGTCAAATTTAAACGATAATTGACACAAATTAAAGAAGGGTTTTCACGACTTGTAAGATAGCGTCATTGCTAGGGAGACAAATGGCTTAGATTTTCTCTGAAAAAATAGTGCTCTATTTTCCACACATTTGGATGGTCTGACCTGCGAACGTGCCACTGTACATTCTTCATTTATTTTTCAGCATTTAGCTGTCTTTATTTTTAATCTTTGAGTCACTATCTTACACTCTCTCTTATTTTTTGTGCGAGGTATCAGGCGTACGTCGAGCAATGTATCAGAAAATTCAGTGCATCTTCACCGACTTCCGAAAAGCCGCAATAAAATTACGATTGAGTCGAGTCGTGAGAGAGCGCAGAGTCTAGGATTTATTTTCTGCAATTTTAATTTTTGTAATTAATTGCTCATTTACAACGGTGTCCATTTGGACTCTCGCATGTGTAACAAGACATTGAACATTTTCTATGGTGTATCGTGGCCAGTTTCACTCTCCGGTGAGGGAGGGGTCTGACTTGAGTGGCTCGTAGGTTAGACCTGCACATGCGGCTATTAAAGCTTCTAGGATTTTATTAATTGTGCTCGTATAACTTTGGACCGCACTTAACATTAATCGAGATGCACAGTAGATCGTTCAACTTAGTAGAAATTTTAACTCAATTCTTCATGGCTAATAGAACTGACTGCTAGGTGCGGTTTTTATCTGCTTTCATTCATATAGATTAATTTTTAAACTCCTATATTGCATCATACATGAAGATTGCGAGGAATTACTATAAGTCTTCTATCTGAGCATACATCATCGTTTCACGTGCATTGGCTTTTTTCGAATTTCTCCCTCCTGTTTTGTCGCTTAAAATTTAAAGGAAATTGGGATTGGACGGTAGATGTGCATTTGTGCTCATCTAATTTTTCAATGATCGCCTAAAATTGGCACTGCTAAATATAACTAACTTTAATTAACCCATAAAATTAAGAATTTTTGCGGGAGAGCAACCCCAACCTTGGATTCATTTATTTGTCTGAGTGAGCGAGAAACAACACTTAAGGTTAGAGAACAGCTCCGGAATCTTTGTTTAGACTAATGATTATATAAAAACGATTAGCTACTTCTCAATGAGGAAATATAGGTAGCTGGTAAATGGTCAGGATTTCCTTAGCATGGTGAGTGGTTTAAAGGATTGTGTAAGGCTCCGTCCTTAAGTAACACGGGTAGCCGTTTTACAGCCCGTACTTACACCCATACTAGCTGAAATTGGATGCAACTAGTTGTAAGAATTTGGGCCAGTCTTTGAGAAAATTTCTAGCACCTAACGACTCGCTAAAATTTTTCCATGATTGAATTTATCACCAACTAAATTTAATAAGATAATTTGTCGAACTCTTGCGGCTTCATTATGTGAGTTGCTATTATTGGGGTTTGATTTGTATTTGCATTTGTGTGCGTGAACCAATCTCAAATATCAAAAATCGCACACTTGTGCCATCACTCTCCTTCCTTTGATTTAAAAGTTTCGGGTTTTTACTGTTTCAACCAAGATCTATCATGACAACTCATCCATCTTCTTCGAAGATGACAAGACATTTGTCCGAGTACCCTTCAGACCTATAATATGAAAATGAATTCGTCTCGATCAAACAAAATTATCTAAATCCTCCTCTGACAGGCACCACCCAACTTTCACAGGAGACTCTCACCTACAAATAGATCCAACCCTCTCTAGAAATCTAATCTACGCCATGAATGACAATCCTTTATATTCGAATCATACAAACAAACATCCAGCTGAGGTCTCCACTTCTTCGTATGTCAACGCTCTATATTCAGATCATACAATCAATCCTCCATACAATGTGAATGTCAATCCTTCATTCGTGGGAGACTCTAATCACAGGATGAATCTAATTGAATTTAACACTTCTTCACATCTTCCACCTCCCCCAATCTTGAACACAAATGAGGAACTACCATCTTGGATTGACCCATTTCTCGTTGGAACTCATGAACCATTTGATGATCAAATCACTTTTGAGACAAATGACCGAACGAGACAACAAATCCAAATGACTTCAATCTCTCCTTACCATATTGTTGAAATAGGTCCATACTTTACAAATACGCAATTCAATTTGACCATTGGGAATAAAATGGAAATCCAAACATATCAAGAGGATTGGCCCGCGCATGATAATCTTCCATCTTGGGTTAACCGTGACAATCTCATCTTCAGATATGACACTCATACAGAGGACTGGACTGATGATATCGACACACATAAACCATGTATATTGACTCAACAATATAAGAGTCTGACCAATCATGACCAAAAGAGTGGATTCTACTCAAAACAGCAATGCATGCCCGAGTCACAACATTTTGAGTATGCAAACTATAGATTCCCTTTGAATCCTCCACCTGAGCAAACCCCTTCCTTGATTTTTCAAGAGAAAATTTCAAAAGACAACAAATCAAGACATAGTTTGAGAGGATCTTTTCCTAGCTCGAACATGAAAATAAAAGATGAAATAATTGGATCCCAAGTTAAAAAATGAGAGAATACTCATACTGCTCACATGATTGATCATGAATTTTTTTTGGAGGATGACATTTTGAGGATAAGTAAAAGATATGAATTACTTGAGTATAAATTTAGAAATTTTACTAACCAACTAATTTCATTTTATGGAAGCTCAGGTATGAAAGTGATGGATGAAAAATTGGATCTAATGTCGAGAACCCTAAGGATAATACTCCCCTAGGGATAACTCTAATTCTGACACTTACTCGACGAATCAAAACCCTTCATCATCTACGGAAAGAACCACATCACCACACCACATAAAAAATACCAAAAATCAAAATATTCAAAAACACTAAAAAAATCAAAAAAATAAAAAAAAATCGTAAAAATTAAAAGTGTTCAGGATTTGAGAATTCGGATACGGCTTTAAGGGAAGCATTGGAGAAAAGATTGATTTTTGAACTTCCCTTGATACGGGCCATTGAACACTTTCTCGACCTTAAAGGATTTGTAATGTGCAAATTAATAATGAAAAAGTCGGACTGGACGAGAACAAAGACTGAAAGACATATCTTGTCAATGGCCACCTCCTTGGTGTTGAGGAGAAAAACCAAGAGCCACATAGTGAAGTGGCTGCCCAGATTTAACTGTGGAATAAAAGGCACAACATTTACCCATGCTCGAATTGATGATGACTCACTAATCAATATCCTCCCGACCTATGTATTGGACAAGCTCAAAATCAAGCCCTTCAGGAAGATAATAGAAATTGTTCAACTGGTTGATCGATCAATAAAACGGCCGAGAGGAACCATTTCAATCATCATTACATTACAATGTGCTACGCTCAAAGTGGACTTCATGATCATTGATATTGAGCATCAAGGAGAATTCACCCAGTCTCCAATCATTCTCGGGAAGCCATTCTTGGCACTGGCTATAGCAATTATTGAATGCGAGACTCAAGAAATCAATTTTACTGCATTGGAAGCATTTCGATCTCACCCGATCTTTGAGGAACCACGATTTTCTGAGGCAACTCACGAAGTTGTTAACAGATGTAACTATCAAGCGGTAGAAGAGACCTACCTCGTTGCTACACCTGAGATAACGGTTGTTAAAGAGACTATTGGTTTAGAGCCTCATCCCATTGTTCCATTTCCCGTTGCTCTCTCCATGGGAACTAACTTCTTATATGATCCTGAGACATATGCATAGATGCATCCTGAGTCGTCTGAAATCTCATCTGACCACTTTGATCAAATCAACTTGAGACAGGAATGCACCAACATCAAGTCAATTGGGAACAAATATGCAGAACGTGCACTAACCAGTAGTTTAGAGACTCCCCCCACTATTCCATTTCCAATTGCTCTCACCATGGGAAAGGACTTCTATTATGATCCTGAGACATATGCATGGGCGCATCCTGAGTCGGCTAAAATCTTCTTTGATCACCTTGACCAATACAATCCAATATAGGAGTGCACCAACATTAAGAAAACTAAGAATAAATATGTGATACGTGCACTAACCAAGGAGAATTTTTTAAATGGTTATTCAGCTAGAGACTCTATTGTCAAAACCTCACTCTTAGGACCATCACTTTCATAGACAACACGAAACAAAATGGTTGCTCCTTCATCTAAAAAGAAAGTTGCCTTCAACCTTACAGAAGAGGAATCATCTGATGATTCCTCATTAGGTCTAGAAAGGGTAATCTACATGCTTGAGGTTTGTTCGGCAGTTTTAAAACCCTATCTACACAAATATCCAAACAACGATTCCCATTGTATGACTCATGTTCCTCACTATTATTCGTCCAAAGCTAATTCTCCTATCTCATTAAATATACCGAAATAATCTCTTATGCCCATACTAAGACTGGTGCTTCTGAGTATTCATCATCCAAGGACGAATCGCTTGATCCAAGAAGGAACAAATTCTGAGAAAACAACTAAAGTATCTTAAGAATAAGAATAACCGGAGTACCTCCACTTGCAATTACTATTCCTCTGAGGATAACTCCGATGATGGCTGGATATCATCTAATTAAAATGCTTCATCTACTCTCTAGCATGATTTTTCTGAGGATAACACTGACGATGGTTGGGAATCATATGCTTCATCTTCTTCTTATCATTACGATCTCCCACCACAAACTCACATAAAGATCAGCCGAAAACTGCCTTAATCATCGGCTACCCTCCCTCCCTCCCTCCCGACCCCATCGATCTCCTTGTACATCTTCTTCCTCTACTTAGGCCAAGGTCTAAGTATGGGGGGACCGATGCCATATGTATATAACATTCTCCTCATCAACTCCTTCTCACGATCGCCCCATTTCCACCCTTCTTCTGTACTTAGGCTGATCAGAGACTAAGTATTGGGGGAACAGATGCCCATATGTATATACACTCCTCATTCGCATCTCCCACCACCTCATTTTCACTCTTCTTCTATACTTACAATGTTCACAGTCTAAGTATAGGTGGCGGGCCGACTTCTATTGTTTTTCTTTTTCACTCTCTTACGTTAGCCCGAGCTATGTCTTCTCTATGCTTCTTATGCTCTAAGGACATAACACTCGTTAAGTATAGGGGGGTGTGTGCATGTGTATACTGTGTATATATTTTACCCATAGCTCGTACTTTCGCGTAAAGTCTATATGTATTTATGGGATGGGTAACTAACTTGTAAAAGCTTCAACAAAAACAAAAGAAAACATTTTGCAACTAACACTGACTGTGTCCAACCAGATATTTTGAAAAATGGCTTCTTATTTATTTTTACATTAAAAAAATCTTTGCATTAATATATATATATATATATATATCAAGTAAAAAAAGAAAAATGAAGAAGAAGAAGAAAAATAATGTTTGCATTCCACATACGTGTGCTACATCCAACATTACATGCATTTGCATTTGTGAAAAGCCCATGAGTTCTGAACCAAGTTATGAGCAGAAATCGAGAGTGGTCTGGACTTGACCTTAATCAACTTAATTTTCAGAGGAACTTCACTGAGAAAGAGGATTTTACAAGCTTCAGGTCTTTGACTTAATTCTTCAAGTTCCACATGACAATGTACAGAGTTTAACTCTTAGTATCTAACCTAGTTTCTTCATTCTGGGTACGACTCTGGAATAGGGAATTAATTTGTACTCTCATACTATGCACTTAGCTCAACTCAGACAGGATGTTGGAAGACTGTGTAAGTTTCTTTTCGGGTAGCGTGGACATCTAAAGACCATAGTACAGGTTGAAATAAAGCTTCGAAAAAGGGATGAACGATTGGGCACATTTTTTTCTACGACCCCAAAACATGTACGGAAAAAAAGATTCCATATCCTTAGGGGCAAAACAAGATCCAAGCAGAGCTACCAAATATCCAAACACAAAGAAGCCTACTACCAAATAAACATTTGATCAAAAAAAGGTCCAAGCTTCCAGAAAACCTACAGATCTTGGTGGAGACTTGGCTAAACTGGTCGACTTCATAAGGAGAGGTGACTACAATGGTCGCCCTCCAGTTCCTTTCTCCTTCATCTAATTTCTCCCTCTATTCGATTGTGAATACAGCGTGACAGACCTTAGAAGGAACTACCTGACTCCCCAAGGACGAGTTACTGGAGAGGAGGTTTGCATGGTAGTCCAGCATTCTGAATCGGAAGAGCTAAAATCTTTCACACACATGAGTCGATTATTCAATGTTCATGGGGTATGCTTCGGGAGGAGTATTGATCTAAGATGACTTCTGAGCCGAAACTGTGATAATGATGTGTAGAACTTGGAGGCTATTGATTTTAAAATCCTAAGTCTCACAGAAGTTCCGTCAAACTAATAATCCAAAGGTCGGGTCTAGTTTCATTTTCACCTTCTGCTCATGGTCTTGGTATGGAACCCCATCTCATTTCACCTCATTGCATTTCTTTAGACGCTCAGAGACGGACACGGTTTAAGTATAAGGGGATGATGAATCTCAGATTCATCACTCTAAAAGTGGTTAATTAAGCTAAAATCCCAAAAATTCGTTGGCATTTATTCATTTATTCTACAAAATTAGCATTCATGCATGTATAATAATTGCATTTTATCACACATTATTGCATAAAATAAGAAGCCAAAAATCTCAACCCATTTGACATGTAAAATAGCACAACTTCCCTAATTTTTAATTAATTCATGCTAACTCCAAATAACCTGAAATCACTTCCATTGTGTACATATTACTAACAAAAATAAATAAAAAATACAAAAAAATCACTAACCTAAATAAGTGGACCAAAAATCCAAACCCTAATTGCAGGATTGTCGGACTAAAACCTCGATATCTTCCTCATCCAGTGTTCGATTTGATCATACTCATTTTGAACTAATGTACATTCAAGTACCTTCAAAACAAGATGAATTTCAAGTGAATCAGAGCTCATATGTGAAAGTTGGGTTTTGGGCCGCTTTTGTACATTTTGTATTTTAGAGGTTTTTGACCTATTATTTTATGTACATAGTTAACTCTTTCGATTTTATTTCTTTTTCATTTGTTTTCTTTGATAACAGTTTTATTAAAATGTGTAAAAATACAAATCCAAAATAAGGTTGAAATCAATAACTGAGTCCGAGTCTTCATTGACTGTCTGGTTTAAAAATAACAAAAAAATTAGAAAACCCAAAAATCAAGGTATTTTATGTACATGGGATAGCCCAAAATATTATTTTGCTCAAATGATCGATTTTGGTTTTGGTATATTCATGAATTTTGTGTATCTCGTTGAGACTAACAACTTTCATGAAGAAACTTTTTCGATCCGAGGTTGTTTGCTATTTCTTTCCGAATTATCTTTATATTTTATTTTCAATTTTTCTGGGGCTGACACGTGGCAGCTCCTGGAGTCGCCACATGTCACCCATTTTGGTCTTTATTTTTGTTTATTTTTTATTAAAAATTTTCAAAATAAAAAAATAATAAATAAAAAACAAGCCACGTGGTAGCATCCTAACCGTCCGATCTTGGCCAATCAGACGACCGATGCCTCCCTTCCTCCTTCCCCTACTTTCCCAGTCGGGAGCGGGCACCACCGCCGTCGCTCAACGATTTCCTCCGCTGCCTCTCCCCTTTCCTTTTATGGCTAGCCACCCTCGCATATCTCGTCCCCAAAATCGCTCGGCCGCAATTCCCGGACACCTTCCAGATTAGGCCATCGTCGCGTCGCCTTCTATTATTCGCCTTCACCCCATCGTCTCGTCGACCTTCCATTTCTAGCCCCTTCACCAGCCCTATAAAACCACACCGTGCCCTCCGTTGAGTGCATTCTCCATCTGCACAAAATCGAAGGATTGGGTCTGGTGGTGACAGCCCGGAGCCACCTTCCCTCCGGTGAGATCCTAGCCCAGCTAGGTTCGCTACAACGCAGTCTAGCTCCGCCAACTACCCCTTGATCCGGCCGCTTCATGTCGTAGAATCATCGACACTCCAACGCTCTGCCCCGACTTCAACTTCATCACACCAGGAGACCTCTCCATCAATGCATCTTTACCAACAGTTCCTCCGCACGACAACGCTCCTCCGCCAATGATGCCAGCGCTTTCCACCTCGTCTAGTCCATCGCCACTGCATGAGGAACCCTGATCGCCATTCCAGCTCATTCCCTCCACCACGCTCGAGCTCCACCTCGTCTTTCGACTCCAGAGGCTGCCACCCTCCTCTGTTGTCCTCAACCTCATAGCCTCTTCTCCGCCACATCAATCGACATGCCTCCTTCGCAATCCACCACGCCATCAGGGGCTGACCCAAGACCTCCCCATGTGAGGTGCACGTGCGAGGAGGGACACACGAGATGCATCACCCTCTTGAGTGATTTTGCAGGAAAGTCCCTGGAGGTCTACATTATGCCAGAACCGCCCCTGCCTCTCCAAGGGTCACGTGCTTGACACGTGACCGCTTAGGTTTTTTTGTAGAAAACCTCCTTGGGGTTTAGGTAATTACAATTCAGCCTTGTTCTGCATTCTCTACATTATTTTATTTTATATTATTGTAATTCTACCCTTGTGTTCCACCTTTGTATTAGACCTCTACATGACATTATTTTTATCATTCAAAAATAGCATTGTGTTCTTCAATTCCTTCTCTACAGTATGGCAAAATTGTTGTATTTTTCTATGATGTGGTTATTTAACAATTAATATTCTTGCGTAAAATTACACATTTTGCCAATCTTGTGCTTTGAAATTCATAAATAATTAAACATAGCTCTGAAAATTGCCAAAACTTTATGGATTAGAGAATTAATTATATTTAACAACGTGCCCAAAAAGAATTGTATTTGTGTGCATGGTTTGCCCTATAAAAATCATTATGCATATTTCAATTTTTTATTTTTAATAGGAATTAAAACTCGTATTTTCAAAGTTTAGGATTTTTCTGAGACCAATCACCTAGTGTAGATCTTAGATAATTTAATTCCTTGAAAATAAATAGTTTTAATATTTATTATATTTAAATATTAAAATTCACACCTTTTGCATTCATAATTTATTTAAATATTCATCTTGCATCCGGAAATTCTAAAAAAATACAATGTGTTCATTTCATCATAATTGACATCTCGGCCAAATTTCGTAATTTTTGGACATCGTTTGATTAAAAATTGTTAGTCCATAAAATTGGCAAATTTGCATTTTGCATTCCAAAATTGCATTAAAAATACCAAAAAATACCACCTCAAAAATTGTGTTCAAACTTTGATAGACAAAATTCTAGGTTGTTCCTATGCCTCCTTGAGTTCGACTTTGGGACTTGCCCAAGTAATAAACATAAAACCATGCCGATTAAAAATTGAATAAATTATTGTGGTTATTTCTTGTCTGATTCTGAATTTCGCCTATAACAAAACATTAAATTTAAACGATAACTCATACAAAATAAAGAAGGGTTTTCGCAATTCCTAAGAGATATCCCAAAATATAAACAAGAAATATCAATAAGTTAAGAGACAAACGAGAAAGTGAAATAAAGAACAACCCAAAGACACTCATCCTCCCTATACTTAGGATGAAGTATATATCCTAATATAGCACAAATGAATGGGATGAACGAAGTAATGAAAGAATGAAAGAAATGAAAAGAATAAAATCAAAAATGTTTTTGCAGCTCATGTGCCTGATCCATCTTCCTCTGGGAGCTCATCTTGAAATGCCACATGTATTAGATCCATCATGGATAGGAATATATCGTGATCGGTATATGGTTTCAGCAACTTTTCGTTAATGACGAATGGTTGTGCGCCAGTTGACAATCCAGATATAACAATATTGCCATTATCACATACATTTTTAACCAAAAAGGTCGTGGCCATTTGCTTTTGAGTTTGCCTGGAAACAACTTCAACTTTGCATCAAACAACCACGATTCTAATTCATCTCAAAAGTCTTTAATCTGATATTCTTATCATGTCATCTCTTGACTTTTTCTTTATACATGAGGATGTTGTCGTATGTAGAGTCTCATAATTCCAACAATCGATTCAGGTCAAGTTTTCTTTTCTTAGTGGCTTTCTCATAGTTCATATTGCATATACTGACTGCCCAAAGTGATTTATGAATGAGTTCCATGGACAAATGACATGGCTTGTTGTACACCAGACGATATGGAGACATTCCTAGAGGACACTTGTATACTTTACGATAATCCCAAAGAACTAAGTTGAGCAACTGTGACTAATTCTTTCTGTCAGGATGCATAAGTTTTTTGCAAAATCTTTTTAATCTCCATATTATAACATTCGGCCAAGTTGTTAGTCTGTGGGTGTTAAGGAGATGCGACACGATGTTCAGTGTCGTACGCCTTAGTTAGCTTCTTCATTTCCGTGTTGATAAAGTGGCTACCTCTGTCTGATATGAGGATCTTCAGAATCCCAAATCGTGCAATGATGTTGTCTTTAATAAAGCCACACACTATGCGGTTGTCTGTGGATCGAGCAGGGATAGCCTCTACCCATCGACTAACTTAATCGACAACAAGTAGGATGTACTCATAGCCTTGGTTGTTAGGGAATGGACCTATAAAGTCGATACCCCATGCATCAAAGATATATAATATCTGAATATACTTTAGAGGCATGATGTCTCTTACACTGATGGTGTCGCCAATCTTCTGGTAGTCAGTACAACCTTTAACGACCCTTGAAAAGAGTCGGCCACCAGAGGTCGTATTGAAGCACTTTATCTGCCATATGCTTTCCAGAACGGTGTCCTCCAGATTTTAATTCATGACAATGGTCCAAGACACTTGTGTACTCCTCCTCAGAAATGCATTTTCATTAGATACAATATGCACCCTCACAAGACAAGTATGAATCCTCCCACTGGTAAAATTGTAACCGGACATGAACTTGTCCACATTCAGCTTTGGATAGTCATGTGGAATTTCCTCAGAGATACGATAGTTTACAATATTGGTGTACTAATGAATCTCCATTTCATCCCCTTTACTCTTTCATTTTGGCCTTTAAACCCCATCTAAATGCATGTATATATCACTATTTTGCATAAAATAACATATATTATTTATTATGTAAATATTTTATAAAATACATTATTTAAAATCAAAATAAAAGAATAAAGAAAACAAAAGGAAATAAAATATCGAAGGTATTTTATGACCCTAAACCTCGAGACCTAGGCATCGTGATGACTGGGTCGACAAGGAATAAAGTAGGGAGAGATAAGGGCCAATAAATAAAAGAAACCATGATTCATAAATGTCCAATAATCTTTTTTTGGATCTATTTTACTCTTTATTATTTATACCTCAAATAAAGAAACTTTGTACATTAAATTTGTAGATAAAAATACATATAAATATGCAAAATTGATTTCATATAAAAATAGTACAAATTGTGCATTCTACACTCAGAAAGAAAATCCAAAATCCAAATATCCCATATATTTATCTTCTCCATATGAACTCAAAATGCATCAAAATAACCTTTAATTTTATATAACTCTTTATTAACTATTTAATGAAGGTGGTTTCATTCAATTTGGAGTTAAGATGCAAAAGTTAGATTTTTGACCCAAACATACAATATACCTAAATAAAATATTCATTTTATTTATTGTTTATATTTTTCATACTTTTATATTTTTACAATTTTGGAAATATTATCTACAGTATATGTACATAATTAAAATAAAATAAACTCATAAGAAAACAATAAAATAAATAAGTCTATTTCTATACATAGATGAACACACTATACATACTTATATAATTAATACCTATATTTAATTAAGTGTACATATAAATTCAGAAAAATAAATTTATATCTATTTAATTTTGTGTTAAATGTATATATTATGTATAAAAAATAATAAAATGCAAAATACAAAATAAAAATAAAATATACAACATATATGTAAATATACCTATAATTATACATGTAAAAGTTACCTATAACAAATTAAGTTGAAAAAAATAAAAATCAGATTAAAATACTACATAAATAAATAAAAAATTTTTATGCTTTAATTAAAAAATAATAAAATCATTTATTATTTTATTTTGAATTAATAAATTGTTTATTTACAGTTTTGTCGTGTAACATCCTACGTGGCCCAATCAGGGCTCAAAAGTAGTTGATCGCATGTCAACTCTCTGACTGAAGGATATGGAAGAATCCTTAAGCGCATCACGGAAGCATGAGGATCGCATCGTATGCGACCGAGAATGACTAGTCCCACTAGTTGCTCGAGGCTGCGGAATTTAAAAAATTTAATACAATGAAACCACATGATCCAAGAACACTTCGGATCATTTCATCTAAACCACAAACAAGTACAAGGTTTACCTCTTGGAGCGTGGTTGCGATCGAGTCTCTAAAGGAAGAGACCTCCTGTCTCAAGTCCCATCCAACGGAGGAGACACTTGCGAGCACGTTGATGAGACGTGTGCTCCTCGCAATCCATGTTGATGATCCAAGTGACGAATCTCCTAATATCGTCACACGAGATCCAACGTCTTCTTCACTAGAGAAGTGCACCAAAGGAGATGGAGATCCACGAGCAAATACTCCGGCAGCATAACGACGATGCTGTGGCGATGGCGATTCTCTCCAAGGCTTCATGGTGGACGGCCACAATGAGAGAGGGAGAGATACTTGGCGTGTAGAAAGAGAGGGAGAGAGAAATTATTTGATGTATTGTTGTTGTAACTTGAAGAGCAAGGGGTGCCTCTTCTTATATAGTATTTTGGGAGTCCATGGATCCCAATCCATGTGTACACAAATCCAATAGATGAGATTGAATTGTGTTTCTTTGAATGGCCATGATGTTGTTGTTGTAAAAACACAACAATAATTAATTTAATTTAATTTAATATATAGATAAATCAATATAATTAATTTCAAATCAAATTAATTAATAATCTTGAGATAATGAGAAGATTGACCTCATCACCTAAAAAGGGGAGACCGGATCTATCTCCTCAATATCTTATGAGATCTCATTATCTCATGATATCTCCAAGATTTACAACAACACTTGTTGTAAATTATTTCACAAAAATAATTCATAATTATCTTGTGAATATTGCAATCATGCCATTTGAAAAATGTGGATCACATTCACATCACAAAATATAATTTAATTTATATTTTCAATTAATTATCCAATGTGAATCTAATTCACATCAATAATTAATCAACAAGTATATAAATTATAATAGGCTCTCTCTTATATATTATAAATCACATTTACAATATATTTATGATTAATATGATAGTTATATCCATATTATTCATATTCATGATAATTAAATCGCATTTAATCATCTTGGATCTCTATTCTCATGTGCCCAAATAATATGAATCACATTCACATTATTTACATCTTTCATAACTAAATCACATTAATTATCTTAGATAACTCTCCTTATAATATGAATCAAATTCATATTATTCATGATAATTAAATAGCATTTAATTATCAATTTTCTCAATGCTCAGATACATATATCAACAATGAAATTATCCTAAACTCTTTCAAGGATAATGCGCTTCTCCGCGGATACTTGGAGATAAGGACATGGCGATATATTATTCCTCATATAGTGACTTTGATATTGAGATCAAATCTCAAATCCAGATCTTGCGGACCTCTCATAGATGCTTGATTAAATCAAGATCATAAATCTAATCTTCTCATTACATCTGAATCACATTCAGATCAATGTCCAACATTTGGACTAAGATCAGATTACTTCTCTATAAGAGGAGTCACTAAATCCAGACCTGTTTCATCGCTCCCTCGGAATGGAAGCATCATGATTATACAATCATTTATGATCACATCTCTCTCGGGTATTCTAATACCTATACATCCTGTATAGTGGATAACCTAGATAAACCCGAAGTATTCGATCAATTTTACGTTGTCTACTTCAGGGTTTTATCACTAAGTTTCTCATTCGATCATTGGGAGTTGGTATTGATCATATACTTTCCAAAAGCATATATCATACCTAGGTGTTGATCATATACTTCCAAAAGCATATATCAAACCTACAAATTCAATCAAGCTTCCAAAGCAAGACGACCATGCACGGAATTTGATTCTTCTCAATATCTCATGAGTGAGCTCATGTCTTCTGATTCAGCAATGAACATGTATGATCCCTTTGAGAGATTGTATTACTCATATGCCCTTGCATGCACACCAGTGCGCCAGTATATAGACCTTGGTTAGGTCATCAACCTATTGGTCTGGCCAAATTATATACTCAGACATATAGTAAAACATCTATCTCCAAGTCAGAGATGTGTGCCTATATCGTAACAGCATGCGGCATAGGTCTTTGGTTACCTCGATCTCGTTAAGTAAGCTCTTTGACCTAACTTATCTAAGACCTCTTAATCTCTATTCCTATGCAGAGGACCTGCATCAAGAGATCGGTTAGATATCAACCTTCAGAGAAAAGGATTGCCATCTACTTCTCAGGCAGGAGATCATCTCTTTAATAATCATATGACGGTACTTATTGAGTCCTCAATCTAACTCTTTAGATATTCATCCAAGCACCATCCTCTATGATTCAGTAATTGAATCAACAGTTCTATGATCATAAAGATGGCCATGGTACAAAACCCTAATTGTACTAAGGGACCTATTATGCAAATTAGTTATTCTTCATTTCATATCAGGGAATGATATTTGCAATAACATTTATTTCATAATGTCTCGTCATGGACTCGCATGTCCAACACTGACCCCCTTGGTTCGACCTCCTATCAAATCAGTTTTGACCCTGCCATCCTCGAATTATCACGCTCGTTCCTTTCACCAATTTGGATTGAAGTCTTCTTGACTTTTGATCCTCGACCCTCGGCCTTTCATGCCCACATAATTTCTTGGTCGAGGCACCTCTAAATCGAGCGCATTCTCCCAATGAAGAAGCCCATGTACTTAAGGAGAATCTTTGTCATCTTTTGGAATTTGATCCCTCTTCCACCAAGTAAACCCTAACCCTAGCCTCGATTGAGCATATTAGTGACAATAAGAGTTCACTCCATGCTTCAGGGGGTGGATTTGGTGTTGATCTGAGGTTGATCCGAGCTTCGCCGTCCACCTTCGTCGCGAGCTCGAGAGCTCCTCATCTCCGGGTAGGTAGAGCTCATTTTCTTTGTTTTCTATGTTAGTTTTTTCTAGCATTTAATTTCTGCAATTAGTTTAAGTTTTTATTCACAACCTTAGCGTAAAATTTGATTACCATAGTTCACCGGAGCTCTACTATGATGATGATTCCATTGTGCTTCCGCCTCATTCTGACTCGCCAACCGCCTCCATCTTCTTCCCCTCCACGTTCTCTTCATCCCATATGCTTGCAGACAACTTGATTCTCACTAGATCAGGAGTTGGGTGCTCCACCTCTAATGCCTGCCAGAGCACCTCTGCCCACATCCATTCCGACCCATCCCTACTTAACAGGACCACTAATCCCTTCGTTTTTGCATGTATTTGCTTCCTGTGTAGGAACTGGAGGTCCAATGCCTCTTGGGAGGTGATTTTGATCAGAACGAAGCATATCTGGAGCCTATTCCTTCTCTAATCATCCATGACCCTGCCATTAGGTCACAGTCACATCTGATTCTTCCAGGAGTTACAGATCATCGCCTGGGATGATTTGAACATCTTAGCAGGCGCGGAGACTACCGAAGGAGTGCGAACCAGCTGATCGAAGTTTGGGGTGACTCTGTTCACCCATGTTCTTCGCACATAGCAGCCACCGTTTGATCAAGGGGACGCTCTAGTTTTGAAGATAGTCGTTCGATCAAGCATTCTTAGCATCGTTGATCTCCATTGGGAGGTTTAATCCTAGCCATCCATCTGCGAACCAGTGTCGTGCATCCAGAGCATGCCATGCATCAAGTGGATTTGTCCTAACCATTGGATCATGCAATAGAGGGTATTTTGCATATTCCACCTACCACATTTATAGTTTATTTTTAGTACACAAACTTTCATATGTAGTGTTAAATATTTTATATATTTTACAATTCAACCCATGTAATTCCTATATTTGCACTTAGGTCCAATCCACATCACCTCACATGCCCATGTGCATGAGTGGATTGGGAATTTTGCACCAAAATCCTTGGGTTTTCTGTATTTCATTTTAGTCCATGTTTTTGCAATATAAGTGTTTAATTTTTTAGAAATTTTGCATCTAGCCCTTGAACCTTGTATTAATTGCAAAAAAAAGTCTCCGTGTATATATCATTGGAAATATTTTGAAAAATTACTTTTTTGGCCTTAATTTTCTCTGATTTATTTGGTATTAGCCCAAAAACTTTTAATATTTACATAAATGACCCCTTCATGCTATATTTTCTTTTTGTAGATTTTATTTCATTAAAAATAGTTTCTCTACCTAAAAATTAGTAGAAAATTAGGATAAATGCCTTATATAATATTCTATCACTTATAATTTTATTAAGGTATTTTATTTCATATTTCTATTTATTAAAAATAAAAAACAGAGCTATTTTTCCCTATCTAACTTAAAAAAATACAGAAAAATATAAAAATATTTTGAAAATTTCCCCAATATTGTATTTTATTTATTAGCCTATTTAGCTTTTATAGACAAAAAATCCTAAAAAAGAAAAAGGAAAACACTAAAGATTAAAAAGCTCCAAAATATTAATAAAAATTAAAAAAATCAAGAAAATCCCCAAATTATTCATTTATGTTTGTGAATTTTGTTTATTATATTTATTATACATTAAAATAGTTTTGGAAAATATTGAGACTTATTTATTTTTTAATTTACAAAACAATGGCCCCTATTTATCTTAGTTACTATTTCGCATTATTAATTCAATTTAAAATACAAAATTACTAAAAAATATATAAAAAATATCAAACATAGAGAAAAATATAGAAAAGACAAAAATATGTTTTTTGTAATTTTGGAGTATTTATAGCCAAATCTATATTAGTATTAGTCATATTATCTATATTGGTACTTATACTTTTATATTTTATTATTAAAAAGAAAATAAAATAAAAAATCGGACATTTTAAAAGAAAATAAAAATTATAAAATTAAAAATCTAAAAAAAATATATAAATAAATATTCCAAAAATAAATAACTAAAAACATATAAAAACTCAAAATCCATAAAAACTTAAAAACACTTTTTATTTTTTTAGTCAATTTTTGTAGTATAACCCCGTTCTCCTGGTGTTTGACATTCTACTTGTACTTGACCACTATACTCATTTATTTCTAGGGTTATAATAAATTTTGGTTCACACTTACTTGCATTGCTTTTTCTATATATTGTGTGGGTTGATTGTTGATCGATCTCAACTTTTGTGAGCGGTCACCTCAACGACAATTTATCTTCGCTTCTTGTGAGGATATTTTAGACCCTCACCAAAGTTGAGCTATCAAATGGCGCCATTACCGGGGAGCAACGCATAGGATAGAATTTTGGGTCATTTTTATTCACTTATTTTCTCTTTGTTTGATATAATTACTTATTATGCTCTCATTTGTCTCTTCTATTTTTCTAGCGAGGGACTTCGAGATGATGGCGACTGCCTATGTGGTTGAGGTATCCGAACAAGGAGACTTGGTCCTTATACTTGTGGACTAAGAGGAGAGAGCAGGAGAGAAAGTGAGAAGAATTTAGCATAGAATTTTCTTTTTATTTTTATGAGATAGTGATTTTTATTTTTACTCTATCTAATTTGCAATAATACAGGTACTGGGATTTAGACAATCGAGGATAATTTCCAAGTGTTTTTTCACTTGGGGCCTCACCGGAGTTTTTGAGATTTTATCTATTTATTTTCTTTGTTTTTCGAGTTTTGAGTTTTCCACTATATTTTTATTTGTTTTGTGGAATAAGTCCTTAGTTTTGTAGGATTGCTTCCTTGGTAAGCTAAGGCCAAACACTTAATATCTTGCATGTACCTATAGTTTCTGTGTTTGGACTTAGATCAAACTTAATTGTTGGATACTTGACTTGAAACCATGCACCATGAGAGGTCTCCAGACAATGCTTGCAGGACCCACTGTGGTGGGCACCGAGGAGCCTCCAAGACCGGACCTTAGGTTTCTATTCTTGTATTTACCAGTTCGTTCTTCCTATTAATAGTGGTTACTGTTTAGGACGATTTCTTCATGTTCATATCAACATATAGATTAGGTTTAAAAATTCCTTGCCTTGCATCCTGCATGAAGAGAGAAGGGAAGCGTTGTAAGTCTTCTATCTCTACTGCCTCAATAATCACTGGGATCAGCGAAGTATTGGCACTTCTATCATGACCAAGTAGAGCCTTGTCAGCGACAGTGTTCCCTCCATGTGGGAAGCATACAACTTGGTCTGAAGTATTGAGCCTATGCCACGCCCTTACAGGTCTGTCTGTTTCATCAGTTTGTGTTTGAGTACCTTGCTTATGAGGGAAGTAGTGGTTTCGCCTTTTGGCTTCCTCTCTCCTTTCTTTGGTTGAATAACCACCCAAGCTCGAGGTTGAGGACATTAACGAGCGCAGATAACATGATACAAAGGAGGTGAAACAAACATGGGTAGACTTTTTCTGGTAGTACACGCTCTCTTGTAGGGCTAGCCGCTTAAGGATTCGTAACAATATTTTGCCTGGATTCACAACTCTAAAATTGAAAAGATAAAAATAGCCAAACATTTACATATTCACATAAGTTGAGTTGGTGAAGCCAATTTTGTATTGTTTTTGTTTTGATCTAGATTATGATTCAAAGATCAGTCTCGCGCCTTTGCGCTATTTTGTCATGTTTTCTCTTTTGCATATTTCCACTTGACCCTTGCTCATTATGAGCCTTATACTATTTTACACTCCTTTAATTTCTCGTGCATCACTGTATACTTCATCCTTCATCGATCTTCCTCATTCCCTGTATAAAGTCGAACCTTGGATGGTTTCGTCGGGACTTCGTCGTCAACTACATTGATTCCTTGGGTCCGACATCCGCCTGAATAAGGGGTTATCTCCAAGAAGACATGATGAACCCTGTAGACTTCTCCTTGGACTCCCCTGTCATCACTTGCTTCGAAAATTGAGAAGAATCTTGTCTTGATCACCTTCCTTCTACCACCTTTCTTTCACCAATAAATCATTTGTTCAAGACAGACAAACTCTCATCTCATACTTACTCCATCATTTATGAGGATTGATTGGGTATTATTTCCTGATGCAGATTCACAACCCTATCTGGATCTCGTGCATTCACAAATAACATTAGAGATGGCTCCACCGGGATGAGGAAAGGGACCACAGCTTCCAACCAGCAAGCATAATTAGGAGCAGGGCACGAGTCAGAACAAGGTCAAAAGTCGATTACTAGCTTCCATTCAAGCAATCCAACAACAACTGACCGACCAAGCACTTGCCCAGGTCGTCTTCCAAGAAATGATGAACGATATGAGGAGGAGATCTGAAGAAAGGGAAACAACTTTAAGAGGAGGTGATGATGAAGATAGAGATGATCGCTCTGTAGATGGACCTCATGGAGGCAGGGATGAAGGAGAGAGAGGCCAACCCAAGCCAACACTAAAGCAATCATAAAATCTAGGGGACAACCACATCGATGAGTGGATCCAAATCCCACAGATCCATGGAAATTTTGAACTGAAGCCACAACTCCTTTTGCTCCTCCTTAGCTTCCATGGGAATCCAAACGAGGAACCCTATATCCATCTATAGCAGTTTGGCTGCATTTGTAGTACCACTCACTAACCCAACATCCTGTTTGGCGTAATCAAGATGTCTGCCTTCCCATTCAGCCTTCAAGGCAAGATGCTCTAATGGATAATCCATCTGGGGAAGGTGGTGACAACCTTGGAGGACCTAAACTCCACATTCCTACACATGGACTACCATGTCGATTGTCTTAATCCCATGCGATCAAAGATCGCTAGCATCTCTCAAGGACCCCAAGAGTCCTTCCATGAAACCTGGGAGAGGGTAAGTGATATGATCAAGAAGTGCCCCCACCATGACATTCTGAGGACCAACTTGGTCCAACACTTCTTGGGGGATTGACAGAAGCAAGTCAATGTCTGGTTGACGCCTCCTACGAAGGATCTCACTTCAACAAGGACAAGGACATAATATGGCAGATTTTCAAGGAAATGGCCGAAGGAGAGATCGTGTTATCCTCATCTCGTATCTTCTAGGTCCATCCGCCACCACAACAGGTTCTCCACAAGAATGTAAATATGGCGGAGATAAGAGAAGTCGACATATGTGACAATTCTAACATGACCATCATTGGCAACCACCTATCGAAGATTGACATCATTGAGAAGAGGTCGTTGGACCTAGAGAAGCTCATCGGATAGAGAAAAGAATAAAGGGATTAGACAAGCTCGATATCATCACCAAGCAGCTAGAAATACTGGTAAACACCATCAACGCCTGCAATGCAGTGACCTCCGCTACCAAGCCTCCAGCTGAGAAGAAGGAGCATAAACAGCCCCAACCTCCTCAGCCGAGTCCCAGCGAACCTCCAGTCCGACACCTATACTGCGTGCGAGCTACGAACCAACAACAACCACAGTCGCAGACTAAGATGGTCGTCTAAAAGCCACCTAACTTCCAGCACCAGTACCTCAAGTCTTGTTCTCCACCTCCCTCGCTCATTCAAGAAGTGAGTGTCGTTTAGGGCACTGATCAACAGTAGACATGTCCTCAGGTACAACAACATGGTCAGAAATAGGCCAACTAACCATTTCATCAATAACAAGGAGGGCATACCTTTCATCCCAACCTGACCCACCAGTAGTAGCCTCTGCAACATGGATACAACAAGAGGTAAAATAACTACCAACAACAGTCTGGATACCGTCATCAGTAGTATCCGCTACTGGTTGCTCAATACCATCCCCAGTATTCTTTTAGTATCAACAATACCCTTCTCTTCCTCCTCTTCCTTACTACTCTTAGGATTACCAAAAACAGCCTCCCTATTACCAGCAGAATCAATGGTATCATTAGACCAAACCTTTTGAGGTTGCCTCGGTTAACCCAGATCTTGACTGTCTGGCCCATCTCATCAAGAACATGACTGAGATGAGCTAAACGATCGATGACTTGATGACCGCTAAAATTGTCATTCCAGCCCAGGTCGAAGCAAATTCGAATATTTTTTGTCGTAAGGAGCATGTAGTTTGTTTTGTTCAACCCAAATCAGGTAGAAATGATATTGCTTTATCTAATGTTGTACATCTCAGGAGCGGTAGGACACTCCAGCCATCAGTGATAGTGAAGGGAAAGAACAAAGCATATGACGGTTAATATTCAACCAATCTAGTCGCTGGGGCCAGAGATATTTTTGGAGCTACACCTGAATCACAAATGCAAAACATGAAGAAAATACATAAATACAAAAAGAAAGCAACAATCTCGATGATGCTGCACCATCCTTAGAAAAGCTAGCACCAGCAACAGAACCAAATCCAGTCAATGGAGTCGAGCCTGTCAGTTTTGGTCCACAACATGTAGACGATGGTATTCCTTTTTGCCATCTACCTGTGCAAAAAGACATGGAAAGAAATGTGAATGAGATTGTTTTTAATGGTGTACATATACCTTTTCCTTCTGCCATTAAATAAAAAATAGTAAAAAAAATGAAAAATGCTTTGTATGATCCTGAAATATTCCCAATTCTACAAAACTTAATTCTTGAAATGCCTTTGCTGAAAGCTGTGGAGTACATGCCTACGATGAAACAAGGACTTAGAGAGTCATATACATCAAAGTATCCAAGCCACTGGAAGAATAATTCAGAGAAGCACATCCTTAACATGGCTACTGTGAATGCCATCAGCGACCTCCCGAATAAGAAGAAAGGCAAGGTAGCACCTTTGATCAGATGCACAATGTTCGTCCTGGAGTTCGAGCGCACATTGCTTGACAGTAGGTCTTCTATCAATCTGTTGCCATCGTCACTACTCATAGAATTTGGGATAGGACCACTTAAACCTATCAAAATGATTTTGCAAGTCATGGATAAATTAGTCAAGCAGCCTCGAGGCATGTTAGAAGATGTGATTGTCACTGTCCAGGGGGATGCAATTCCATGTTGATTTTAGCGTCTTGGATATGGTCAATTCTAAGTCTCTACTTCATACCCCGATTATCCTTAGCTAGTCGTTCCTTCGAACATCTGAGGCAGTAGTTGACTATGATAATAAAGAGATCACAATCCGCTCCAGCACTAACAAAGTTCAGATAGAGACCGTTCCTGAGCCAAAGCCTGCAGAAGTTGTGTCTGAAATGAGAGTGCTCAAATCTTAACGTTTCGAGGACTGTTATTTTTTAGAGATATCAGATGTACCAATTTATTTCTTGATGATGGAAAACCCTGGAAGCCCTCTCCCTTGAGGATGGAAAGGACAACACAGTCCATCTAGCCGAAGCTTTGAAGATGAGGTTTTCGCTGATGTGCCATTGGAAGAACTTGAACAATCCCTCCTGCCTGAGCAGGAAGATTTCATTGCAGATATGTGTGATATCTTGAATGATGAAACATAATTATCAAAAGTGGACAGAAGATAGTTGAGATCTTACACCTGTAGTTGTCATCAAAGTCACCATTGAAGTCGCTCCCACTCCACTAGAGCTCAAATGATTGCCATTCAATATGAAGTACAACTTCTTGCTGGAGAAACGAACATGTACCCAATCATTATCAATACTCATTTGACCGAAGACCAATAATATCGTCTGATGGAGGTTCTTGAACGCAACCACAATGCGATAGGCTGGAAGATATCGGATATCCATGAGGTCCATCCATCTTTGTGCTCGCATCACATCTACCTTGAACAAGATAGAAAGCCTTCCGATGAATTGCAACACCGTTTGAATCCAAACCTCCGTAAAGTGGTAATGAAAGAAATTCAGAACTAGTGTGATGCGGGATTCATTTATCCCATCTCTGACTCCAAGTGGGTGAGTCCTCTACACTTAGTGCCCAAGAAGTTCGGGATCGCCATTGATACTAATGACAAGGGAGGAAAGATTCCAACCCCAGTACTGACATCCTAGCAAGTCTGTGTTGATTACAGACGTCTCAAACTCGCCACTAAGAAGGACCACTTTCCATTTTCCTTCATCGACCATATTCTCGAGAGACTAGCCATGAAGGAATATTTCTTTTTCTTGGACGGGTATTCATGGTATAATCAAGAGGCAACTATGCCTGAAGACCAAGAGAAGACCACGTTCACCTGTCCTTTTGGGATGTACGCCTTGCGATAGATCACGTTCGGGCTGTGTAACACCCCTGCTACATTTCAGCGATGTATGCTAGATGTATTAGTAAACATGGTGGGCAGTTTTCTTAAGGTGCTCATGGATGATTTTTCAGTCAACGGAGATTCATTTGATCAGTGTCTTGATTATTTAGATCCAGTTTTGAGGAGGTGTTGTGAAGTGAACCTTGTGCTCTCGTTGGAGAAGAGCAACTTCATGTGAATGAAGGGATCATTGAAGAACCCAAAATTTACCCTTTTAATAATGTCGAATTAACAATTTTGTTGTAGTCAGATAAATTCAAAGTTAATCAAAAACCACTATTTTAATTAATGTCAAATTAAAGCAAGTGGTTATATTCCTTTTTTTACTTGGGTAAGTTTAAGGTCGAACTCGGGGAGGCAGCTATCTCCTTAGATTGGTTTAAAGTCGATCTCAAATTTTATTTTCCAAAGAGGAATTTTTTTGGTATTTTTTAATGCAATAAAAGTGTGATGTGCAATTTCGACAAAGTTTAAGGGCTTAATTGCAAATGTCAATCAAATGAATCCCAAAAATCCTTATACTTGGTCAGAATGTGAAATATGATGAAATTAGACTACTGCATTTTTTTGGAATTTTTGGACGCAAGATGAATTTTCCACGATTAAATGAATACAAACAATGAGAATTTCAATAATTAATTATAATAAATATTAAATCTAGTTATTTTTAGGAAATAAAATTATCTAAGATATGTCACTAGGTGATCTATCTCAAAAAATCCTAAACCCTAAAAATATTAGATTTAATACATATTAAAAATTAATCAATGAAATGCGTAAAATGATTTTCCTATAGAAAACTATGCATGTAAATGCAATTCTTTTTGGGTATAATGTTACTTCCAATCAATTCTAAGATCCATGAATTTCTGGCAATTTTTGGAACTGTGGTTAATTATCTACGAATTTCTAAGCGCAAGATGGGCAAAATATGTCAATGTTTGCAAGAACAATTATTATTAATTAACCACAAAGCATAAAAATATCAATCAAATGCTACATTGTAGAGAATTAATTGAATAACAAAATAAATTTTCAATAATAAAAAAACAATGCCAAAATTAGATTCAAAATAACATGCAAACAGAGGGTTCTATATGTAATAACAAAATTTAAAAACTTTGATAATAAAAAATGCAATATGTTGACAAGGACGTTTATGCAATTACCAGAACATGCAAGGGTCGAATTGCAAGTACCCTAACCTGTCACGTGCCAAGCACGCGACCCTTGGAGAGGCGAGGACTTCGTGCGATTGTTGATTCCTCGGAGGGCATCTCCACAATTTGTCTCCTCCCCATGTACAAGTCACGTGATGGGGGAGGGCTCTGTCTTTTTCTTCCTGAGGTCGAGGTTGGACTGCTCGCGTGGGGGAGGCACGTGTTCACGGCCGATGGCTAGCTACTGATGCAGACGGACACGTGGGTGGTTGGGTCGGTCACGCGCAGCTGATGTGGATGGCAGAAGGCGCACATAGAGTTGCGCGAAGATGGAAAAAGATGGTGGCTAGTGGTGGAGCGTAGTTAGTATCTAGAGTGACCGCCGCTGGAGGAGGCGCTGGATGGCGCTATGCAGCTACACCGCACGTAGCGGCGTCTGGAGGAGAGCGGCTAGGGGGGTTCTGGAGAGGCTAGTGGCAATGCTTGGCATGGAGGCCCGGGAACGGGCGGAGCAGGCGGTGCTCCGACTGCTGGATGGTGGAGCAGTGCGCACAGGTGGCGCAAGCTGCTAAAAGCCAAGGGCGTTGCTGGATGTGCGGGTTGTTAATGACGTACCGACCGATGTGGTTGCATGGTTGAAGTGGACGATGTTGAAGGTGGTGATGATGGGCGATTGAAGAGCAGAGTATTGAGGTGAAAAAAGGGATTTTGGAGAGGGGGAGAATACGAAAGGAGAAGGGATGTAGTTTCGCCTGGAAGTAGGAATGGGCTATGGCCCTCTTCCTTGGTTCTCGCTTTGATAGGCAACAGGAGAAGGCTTCAAGAAGCTGTAATGATCACACCAATGATGTTGTCGCCGGAGAAGATGGCCCTTGTCACATGCGACTTCTCCAGTTTTCTCTCTCTTGTAGAGGCCATGGCGGATACCGTGATGGGGAGATGGGGGATGGGGTTTTATAAGGAGCCAGCCGTTGCGCGGTGGCCGCGAGGATAAGGGAGTAGCTCGTGGGTCTGTTGGGGACGACCGGTGGAGGAGATAAAGGGGTGGAGGTTGAACCGTTGGCAAAGAAGACAGAGGTCCTCCTATTGACTTGGAAGAAGGAGAGGGCCTCACGTGCGTGGCACGTGAGGCGAATTTTATTATTTTTATTTTTTTTAATTTATATTTTTTTAATAAAACAAAATAAAAAGTCTAAAAATGAGTGACACGTGGTAGCTCCAGGAGCTACCACGTGTCAACTCCAAAAAAATCCAAGAATAAAAAGGAAAGAAAAAACTAGAAGAAATAGCAAACGGCCTCGGATCGAAAAGTGCTAACCATAAAAATTGCTCATCTCAATGAGATCTACAACTTTCATGAAGAGACCAAGAGCAAAAGAGGTCATCTGTACAAAATGATATTTTTGAGGTACTCTATGTACAAAAAAATACCTTGATTTTTGGGTTTTGTATTTTTTGAGATTTTTAATCAAGTGAAAATTTTATAAAATCAAAGATAAATACTTACACAATAATCTAATTTTTTGTATTTTTAATAAATAAGAAAATAGGGAAATAAAATAAAGAAGAAAAAGTGAGAAATTTGTACAGACTCACAAAGGACACTCGGACTCAGTCAATTTCTTTGATTTCAGTCTTATTTTAAATTTGGATTTTTGTTGATTTTATTAAAACTTCCATCAAAGAATATAAATGAAAAAGAAATAAGTCAAAAAGAGTTAATTATGTACATAAAACAATATGTCAAAACGGATAAAACACAAAATGCGCAAAAGAGGCCCAAAATCCAACTTTCGCATACGAGCTCTAATTTTTATGAAATTGGCCTTGTTTTGAAGGTCTTTGAATTTGTATTACTTTAAAAGTGAGTAGACCTAAATCGGACATTGTATGAGGAAGACATAAGCATTTTAGTCTATCTGGTCTGAAATTGGAGTTTTGTCTCACGAGCAAATTATTTGAGTTAGTAATTTTTTATTTTTCCTTTAGTCTTGTTAGTAATATGTACACAGTGGAGTTGGTATGAGGTGATTTGGAGTTAGCATGAATTAGTTAAAAATGCATGAAATTGGGTGCAAATGTGAAGATGATTATGAATACAATTATGAGTGCTAAAATGCAAATATTAATTTTACATGCATGAATGGTAAAAATACAGAATAGATGATGAAATGCAGCTAATTGCTCAGGAATGAAGCTTTATTTTCATATCTAGTATGATGAATCGTGGATTCATCAACCCCCTATGCTTAACCCTTGCTTGTCCCCGAGCAACTAAAATGAAATGCAAAAGTGAAATGATTTTGGGTTCCATACCAAAGTCATGAATAAAAGGTGAAAATGGAGCTAGACCCGACCTTTGGATTAATAGTGTGGCGGAACTTTTGTGAGACTTAGGGTTTAAAAATCAACATCCCTCAAGTTTTACATATCATTGTAACAAATTCAGCTCAGAAGTTGTATTAGATCAATCCTTCTCCCAAAGCATATCCCATGAACATTCAACAATTACCTCATGTGTGTAAAAGTTTTTACCTCTTCCCATCAAGAATGCCAGACTATGATGGAAACCCCACTCCCAGTAAATCGTCCTCAGGGAGTCAGGTATTTCCTTCTAAGGTCTGTCGCGTTGTGTTCACAACCGAAAGGGGGAGAAGTTAGAAGAAAGAGAAAAGAACTGGAGGATGACTAGTGTAGTCACCTCTAAGCTTGGACCTTTTTGGTCAGATATTTATTTGGTAGTTTGGCTTCTTTTTGGTATGGAATTTTTGGTAACTCTGCACGGATCTTTTTGTGCCCCTACGGATATGGAATCTTTTTTTCCTTGCATGTTTTGGTGTCTTAGAAATATTTGTGCCCAGTCGTCCATCCCTTTTCTGAAGCTTTATTTCAACCCAAACTCTCGTCTTTAGATGTCCACGCTACCAGAAAGGAGACCCACACAGTCTTCTAACATCCCATTTGAGTTGAGCTAAGTGCATAGTGCGAGAGAACAGGTTTACTCAAAAGCTATACCCAGAATTAGGAGACCAGGTTAGACACTAAGAGTCAAAGGTTGCACATTGTTATGCGGAACTCAAAGAATTAAGTCAAAAGACCTAAAGCTTCTAAAATGCTCTTTCTCGATGAAGTTCCTCTGGAAATTAGGTAGATTAAGGCCAAATCAGGACCACTCTCCACTTCTACTCACAACTCGATTTAGAACCCAATAACTTTCCACTTTGCATATGTTAGATATGCAAAATGAAATGCAGATGCATACGAGGTGCAAGATGATTTTTTCATTTTTTTTTTAATTTTTTTAAATTTTTTTGTTTTTTCGCACTTTTACCCACCCCATAATTATTTCATAAATATATACAAAAATACATGAAAGTACGAGCTATGGGTAAAGTATATGTATACAAGCCCCCCATATTTAGCGTGTGCTATGTCCTCAGAGCACAAGAAGCGACAAGAAGACATGGCTCGTGCTAAGCATAGAGAGAAAATTAAAAAGGAGGATAAAAGTCAACCGCCCCCCTATACTTAGGATATGGATAGTCTAAGTATAGAAGAAAATCAAAAAGCGGAGCGACTGAGGTCAAGAAGTGAGATGGATGGATATATACTAGGCGGGCATCGGTTCCCCCCTATACTTAGGCCTTGGCCTAAGTCTAGGAAGAAAAGGTACAAGGAAACCGATGGGGGCGGGGAAAATGTTGGCTGATGATCAAGGCGGTTTAGGGCCGATCATTTTTAGGAAATGTGGTGGAAGGGAATATTGATTGGAAGAAGATGAATTAGATGATTCCCAGCCACCGTCGGAGCTATCATTGGAATAATAATCAAAGGTCACGTCACTCCAACTATACTTATTTTTGAGCTTTTTTCTTAGAGCTCGCTCAGTTTTTATGTCAATATTTTCTTCCTCTGAATATTCAGATGAACAAGTATCAGTCTGGTCATAACGTATTGTTCCCGTGTATTGAATGGGACCAGGGGATTCGACCTTAGTTGAATAATAGGGAGAGACAGGGAAGTCCAACGTGGGTCGATATATGAGTTTTTGTTCTGATCATTCTGTAGATTCTCTGAACTGAGATCTCTCATACTTCTCTTATCCTTCGAACTTGATGAGTAATCTGAAATGTTGAAAGTGACATTTTTAGTCAGTTCAGGAGGTATTCTTTGTTAGGTGTTGACCATGAGTTCCCTATCAGATGAGTCTCCATATAAATAGTCATATTCTTGTAAGGTCAGCAGACGTCTTGAGTATTTACTCTCTATTGGCTTTGCATGTGTGGACTCAGGGAGATCTGATATAGCCTTGTCCGATTTTGGTGAATCGAGTGTCTCTTTTGATATCATTCACCTTCATAGTTTCGCCAGCCGTCTCATAGGATGTCTCTCCTTCGTTTGTGTCTGTGATAAGTGGAGAGGTCTGAACATATGAGGAATCTTCTATATCATGACTAACGGTTTCCTGTTCGGTTGTCTCAAGGTTTGGTGTGTCCTCAAGAATTTGATCGATTTGGTTTGTGTTAAGGAAAATGATATCTTGAGTCTGGCAGTTAAGAGTCGCTCTAGCGGAAGCTAGAAACAACTTTCTCAAAATAATGGGAGACTCAGATAAATCTCCTCGGTGTTCAATGTCCAGGAAAATGAAGTCCACTCCATGTGCAACACCTTGGAAATTAATTACGACAGAAATGGTTCCTCTCAGTCTTTTTGTGGATCGATCAGGAAACTGAACGATCACTCAAGTCTTTCTGAGGGGTCCGTTCAAGTCTGTCAAACACAAACTTCAGGAAGATATTCAATGTAAAATCATCGTCAATTCGAACATTATTAAATTCTGTATTCTCAATTTCACAGGTTTCCTTGGTCAACCGTTTAACTTTCAGGACCTTATTTGTCTGGGTCTGCACCATTGAACTGGCCATAGTGATTAAATGATATTCTGTTCGAGATCTTTTCTTTCCCATCTTCTTAGGTGATAATCGACTCTTGACAAATCTCTGAAATTCGGGTACATACTCTATGGCCTTGATTAATGGAAGCAATAAGATCAGACTTGTGTAAAATGGTTCCATATTGATGTTGTCCGATTTTTTTGAATTTTCTGATTTTTTTTTGAATTTTTACTGAAGTCAGTAGGAGGGTCAGTTGTATGTGGTATTTGTGTGTGTTTTTCAGGCACATTATGAGTTTCAGGTTCGCTCTGTGATCGTCTTGATTACTCTTGGTTGATGATCATACTTTGACTATTTGGATGACATTATCAAATTGTTCAGTCAAAACCTCAGTCCTTTTATTGATCCGAGCTATGTCATCCACTATCGTCTCATGACTTGAATCTAAGTAACTATGCTCGGTATGTTGTGACATTGGCATTTTCTCTTGAACCGAGATATAGTCAGCTTCTGTAATTAGGGTTTGGTCATGAGGTCTATTTCCTTGACTTTTGATGTCATCTATGTGGTCAAAGGAAAAGTGATCATACTCAGGTTGTGGATCTTCCTGAGTAGAGGATGGTTCAAACAATGAATTTTCATACGAAATCGGGAATCGTGTTTCCCTATCAAAGTTGGTTATGCTTATGTTCATCCTTAAGTCCACTCACTCCATTGTGTCTTCATAGAAAATGTTCGATTCTGTGAGCGTCTCATATCTTGAAGTTTCAACCATGGGTGGGTGGGTGGGTGAAGAGAATGATGGCTGGGGAGAAACTACCTCAAAAAGTGGACTTCTCTGAAAAGGAAATGGAAATGAAGATTGGGAATTTGTCATGTGAGGCGACCCATGAAGTTTGGGTATGAATGCCAAAATTCTAACATCTTCAAATGGAATGGAGAAAGGATTTGCAAAACCACGATCTGTGTGTGCAAATGCACTGTCACACAATTCAATACACAAATGCAAACCCCAATTTCACCAACTCAACTCAGTGAAGGCCCCAAAGCTGGGTTCGATTAATCTAGTTGGTTTTAAATGTGATTTTCAAGCAAAGTTAGTAAGGATTACATGATGGCCTATAGGGAAGTCGGCTCAATGCCGGTTGTGTCTCCCCTGCCTAAGATACCAACGCCCTTCCTCTCTTAGCTCCTATCACCAGCTTACTCGGTTAATATCGATAAAGTTCAGGGACCCACCCCTATCTACCTACCGAAGTAGGCGGAGGATGACAAGGCTTGTCACTTTGCCCTACGGGTTACTAAGCAACTTGTCACATCGCACCACTGGTTCACCCCTATCTACTTGCCAAAGCAAGTGGAGGCTACTTGGTGTTGGTCAGTTGAACTTCGAATACTTCGGTCTGTGATATTTGCGAAGAGCAGGGTACATTGATATGGAAGGCGGGAATTTGGGCTCTATTTTAGTGTGTACACACACTCTCTGTACTCAGCCTGAAATTAAACAATGACTAGGTTGCTCTCCCGAAAACAATGATTTTCAATTCTATCCAATTTTAATTAATCAATAATGTTAGCAGTCCTCTAGTTTTAATTTGGTTATCACTTGAATTTGAGTGGGGAACAATGCACGTCTACACGGGGATTCTAATTTCCTTTATTCCTATGTGAGTGAAAACCAAAGGAGAATCGAAAAATCCATGCAGCGGGAAACACGATGATGAATGCTGAGTTAGAAATACTTACAGTGCTTCCTTGCAATCTTCGTACAATATGCTAGACATAATTGAAATTTCCCTAGAAAAATAAATCTAATGCATGCATGGGAAATCACACCTAGATCTTGAATTTCTATTAGCGAGTGATAGAACAATTCAATTTGGCTAAATGAGAGACGATCTAGTGCGTATAATTTAGTGAAAGTGTGGTCCTAGTCCTACGAGCACAATAAAAAATTATAATAGCTCTAATAGCCATATGTGTATTCCTAGAACTACGAACCACTCAAGTCATGCCTCACCCTCACCGGAGAGTGAAACATGCTGACACACCACAGAAAAATGTGTAATTTTTTTACACACGTGAGAACCCGATCAAGAACTGCTATAAATTAACAATTAATTAAAAAATCTCTCTTTAAAAATTAAATTCTTCGGGCGGTTGGTCGCTTCGAGTTGCATCGGCTTCCATGAAAGCCGCTCCAAGTACACCGGGTACCTCGCACGAAAAATAGAAGATCAAATATAAGAAAGAGGTTCACAGATAAATATACACAAATAAAAGAAATAAAAATGCTGAGAAAGAACGAAAAAAATGGAGAAATAATTATAAGAAAACCGCGAATCAGACCTCCCGAGGATGGAAAACCTAAAAACTTGATTTTTCTTAAAAAAACCTAAGTCGTGCCTCCCCGACAAGGGTGCCATTTGAAGAACCCAAAATTTACTCTTTTAATGATGCCAAGTTAATGATTTTGTTGTAGTAGGATAAAATTCAGAGTTAATCAAAAACTGTTATTTTAATTAATGTCAAATTAAAGCGAGTAGTTGTATTTTCTTTTTTTTACTCGGGGAAGTCCAAGGTCGAACTTAGGGAGGCAACTGTCTCCTTAGGTTGATTTAAAGTCGATCTCGAATTTAGGTTTTCAAAGAGGATTTGTTTTGGTATTTTTAAATGCAATAAATGCGTGATATGCAATTTTGATAAAGTTTAAGGGCTTAATTGTAAATGTCGATCAAATGAATCCCAAAAATCACAAAACTTGGCCAGAATGTGAAATATGATGAAATTAGACTACTGTAATTTTTTTGGAATTTTTAGATGCAAGAAGAATTTTCCATGATTAAATGAATGCAAATAATGAGAATTTCAATAATTAATTATAATAAATAATAAATATAGTTATTTTTATGAAATAAAATTATCTAAGATATGTCACTAGGTGATCTATCTAAGAAAAATCCTAAACCCTAAAAATATTGGATTTAATACCAACTAGAAATTAATTAATAAAATGCGCAAAATGATTTTTTCTAGAGAAAATTAAGCATGCAAATGCAATTCTTTTTGGGCACAATTTTACTATCAATCAATTCTATGATATGTGAATTTCTGGAAATTCTTGGAACAGTGGTTAATTATCTACGAATTTTTAAGCGCAAGATGGGCAAAATATGTCAATTTTCGCAAGAACAATTATTATTAATTAACCACAAAGCATAAAAATAAAAATATCAATCAAATAACACATTGTAGAGAATTAATTGAACAACAAAATACAATCTTCAATAATAAAAAAACTATGCCAAAATTAGGTTCAAAATAACATGCAAACAAAGAGTTCTATCTGTCATAATAGAATTTAAAAAATTGATAATAAAAAAATGTAATATGTTGACGAGGACGTTTATGCAATTACCAGAACATGCAACGATTGAATTGCAATTAGCCCAACCGATCATGTGCCAAGCACGTGGCCCTTGGAGAGGCGGGGACTTCGGTGCGACTGTTGATTCCTCGGAGGGTGTTTCTACAATTTTTCTCCTCCCCATGTGCAAGTCACGTGATGTTGGAAGGCTATGTCTTCTTCTCCTCGAGGTCGAGGTTGGACTGCTCGCACGACAGAAGCGTGTGTCCATCGCTGATGGCTAACTGCTGGCGCAAGCGGACGCACGGGTGGTTGGGGTGGTCACGCGTAGTTGACGTCGGCAGCACAAGGCGCACGGAGCGCTGCGCGATGTTGGAAAAAGGTGGCGGCTGGCGGTGGACCATAGCTGGGTTCTAGAGTGACCACCATTGGAGGAGGCACTGGATGGCGCTCTGCTGCTGCGCCGCACGTAGCGGCGCCTGGAGGAGAGCTGTTGGGGGGTTCTGGAGAGGCTAGCGACGGTACTTGGCGTGGAGGCACGGGAGCGGGCGGAGTAGGCGGTTCTCCGGCTACTGGATTGAGGAGTAGTGCGCACAAGAGGCGCAAGCTGCTGGAAGGTGAGGGCATTACTAGATGTGCAGGCTGTCGATGATGGACCGACCGAGGTGGTTGTGTGGTTGAAGCTGGACTATGTTGAAGGTGGCGATGATGGGAGATTGAAGAGCAGAGTATTGAGGTGAAAATAGGGGATTTTGGAGAGGGGGAAGAATACAGAAGGAGAAGGGATGTAGTTTCACCTGGGAGTATGAATGGGCTATTGCCCTCTTCCTTGGGTTCTCGTTTCGATTGACGCCCGACGAAGGCTTTGAGAAGCTACGATGATCACGTCGATGATGTCGTCACTGGAGAAGATGGCCCCTATCACAGTCGACTTCTCCAGTTCTCTCTCGCTTGTAGAGGCTATGGTGGATACTGTGATGAGGAGATGGGGATGGGTTTTATAGGGAGGCAGCCGTTGCGCGAGGACCTCGAGGATAAGGGAGCGGCTCACAGGTCTGTTGGGGTCGGCCGGTGGAGGAGATAAAGGGGTGGAGCTTGAACCATTGGCGGAGAAGACAGAGGTCCTCCTGTTGACTTGGAAGGAGGAGAATTTTTTTTATTTTTAATTTATTTTTTAATTTTAATAAAAATGAAATAATCAGGATAAAATTGAGTGACACATGGCGGCTCCTAGAGTTGCCACGTGTCAATTCCAAAAAATCTAAGAATTAAAATGAAAGAAAAAACTAGAAGAAATTATGAATGACCTCATATCAAAAAGTTCTCAACATGAAAATTGCTCGTCTCGATGAGATCTACAAGTTTCATGAAGAGACCAAGAGCATAAGATGTGATCTGTACAAAACGATATTTTTGAGGTACTCTATGTACATAAAAATACCTTGATATTGGGTTTTTCACTTTTTTGAGATTTTTAATAACGAGAAAAATCAATAAAATCAAAGATAAATATTTACACAATAATCTAATTTTTTTGATTTTTAGCTGATAAGAAAATAGGGAAATAAAGTAAAGAAGAAAAAGTGAGAAATTTGTACAAATTCGCAAAGGACACTCAGACTCGGTTAGTTTTTTTTTATTTCAATCTTATTTTAAATTTGGATTTTTGTGGATTTTACTAAAACTTTCATAAAATAATATAAATGAAAAATAAATAAGCGAAAAAGAGTTAAGTATGTACATAAAACAATAGGTCAAAATGGGTAAAACACAAAATGCGCAAAAGAGGCCCAAAAGCTAACTTTCACATACGAGCTCCGATTTTTATGAAATTAGTCTTGTTTTGAAGGTCTTTGAATATGTATTACTTTAAAAGTGAGTAGACTAAATCAGACACTGTATGAGGAAGATATGAACATTTTATTCCGTCTGGTCTAAAATTGGAGTTTTGTCTCACGGGCCAATTATTTAGTTAGTAATTTTTTGTATTTTTCTTTTAATCTTGTTAGTAATATGTACACAATGGAGTTGGTTTGATGTTATTTGGAGTTAGCATGAATTAGTTAAAAATGCATGAAGTTGGGTGCAAATGTGAAGATGATTATGAATGCAATTATGAGTGCTAAAATGCAAATATTAATTTTACATGCATGAATGATAAAAATGCAGAATAGATGATGAAATGTAGCTAATTACTCAGGAATGAAGCTCTTTTTTCATATTTTAGTATGATGAATTGTGGATTCATCAATCATGCTGGATCACGTTGTATCTAAAAGAGGCATGGAAGCTGACCCAGCCAAGGTGGAAATAATTTCCAAACTTGAACCACCAACAATTTGAAATAGGTCTAGTTATTTTTGGGGCACATCGATTTCTACTAACGATTTATGAAAGACTTTAGCAAGCTCGCTTGATCGCTGACAAAATTGTTAGGCAAGGAGACAGATTTCGTGGTACATGATTGGTTACCTTTGGAAATCATGACAGATGCATTTATTTCGCAATTGGTGTTGTCTTAGGACAAAAATGAGATGAGATTCCATTTTCTATTCATTATGCTAACCGAACATTAGATGAAGCTCAGAAGAACTATATTGTGACAGAGAAAGAGCTGCCAGCCGTAGTGTTTACCCTGGAGAAGTTTAGGTCACATCTCCTCGGATCAAGGGTTATCATTTACCCTGACTATTCTACAATCAAGTTCCTCCAAAGCAAGAAGGACACCAAACCTCGTCTGATTTGTTGGATCCTTCTACTCCAAGAGTTTAACTTGGAAATTCGAGACAAACATGACATCAAAAATGTGGTGGCAGATCATCTTTCCAGAATCATCAATGCTGAGCCTCTTGAGCAAAATTCAATTCCTATCACTGAGACATTTCCAGATAAGATAGTCTTATCTATATCTTCTCTTCCATGGTATGCAGACATTGTGAATTATCTCATCTCCAAGAACACTCCGCCAGACTAAACAAGACAAATTCTTGACCGATGTGCATTTTTACTAGTGGGAAGAACCACAGATATTCCGAGAGGGCACAAACTGTATTTGGAGGAGGTGCATACCTCATGAGGAGATTATGGGTGTTCTAGACCACTATCACAACCTTGAAGCTGATGGACACCATTCTGGAAAGAGAACGGTGAAAAAAGTGCTTCAATGTGGCCTTTGGTGGCCTACTTTTTTCAAGGATGCAGATGAGTATGCCAATAAGTGCACTGACTATTAGAGAATGGTTGGGAACGTCAGCATGCGCGACACAATGCCTTTGAAGTACATTCAAATATCTGATGTATTCAACGCTGGGGCACTGACTTCATGGGATCATTCCCTAACAACCAGGGTTTTAAGTACATCCTACTTGTCGTCGACTATGTCAGTAGATGGTTAGAGGCAATCCCCGCTTGAACCGCAGACAGCCGCACAATCTATCGATTCATGAAAGATAACATCATATCGCAGTCCGGAATCCCCAATATTCTCATTTCTAATAGGGGAGTCACTTCATTAACAAGGAGGTCAAGAAGTTGACCAAAGAATACTGCATTGAACATTGTATTGTTGTGCTGTACCACCCACAATAAAATGGCTTGGCTGATTGTTCAAATAGTGAGATCAAAACCATACTACCATAGCTTGTACGTCTGGATCACAAGAATTGATCTCAGTTACTAGACTCAATTCTTTGGGCTTATCGTATGACATACAAGTCTCCACTCGGCATGTCTCCCTAGCACCTTGTCTATGGCAAGCCTTGCCACCTGCCCGTGGAACTTATTCACAAATCCTTGTGGGCATTGAACTTGTGCAACCTTGATTCTGAGCGAGGAGGAAAGAAAAAAAGTTGATCTGAACCAACTGCTTGAATTTCAAGACAACATATGCGATAACAACTTAATGTACAAAGAGAAAGTCGAGAGATGGCATGACAAACATATCCGAAGAAGACTTTTGAACCTGGACAGAAGGTGTGGTTATTTGTCGTGAAGTTGAAAATTTTCCCGAGAAAACTGAAGAGCAACTGGACTGGTCATTTCAACGTTAAAAATGTGCATGATAACGAAAGTTTACTCATATATGAATTGTCTCCTAATGCACAACCTTTTGTCGTTAATGGACATTGGCTAGAGCCATATCTCGAGCATGACACATTCCTATTCGTTGTTGATTCGATTGAAGTTGTATTTCAAGATAATCTCCCAACGAGAGAAGGATCAGACATTAAAAATTTAAAATCATAAAAATATTTTTGTTTTCTTCTTTTGTTTTTATTTTATAGTTTCTTCTATATAGGTGTTCAACCCTTATATCACTTCTATACTTAGGACGCATTTTATCCCTAAGTATAGCAGGGGTTATCACCCTGAGGTATTCATTCTTTGATCCCTCACCTGTCTCCTCAACTCTTGTTATTCTGTCTATAGTCAGGGATATTTCACCCTAAGTATGTGTGGGGGGTGCAGGTCGAGCCAATGATTTCGTACATTCAAACCCTTGACCCTCCCTGCCTTGTGTACATTCTACAATGACTATTTCATCCTAAGTGTAGGGGGGACGACCAACTTCTCATTCGCTCATTCTTTAGTCATTATATTATAGACTTGTCTATACTTAGTACGAGTTATATCTTCTCTTTTTCTCTCTAATCTATGATGACATAGCTCAAGCTAAATATAGGTGGGTCATATATACGATGTACATACTTTAACCATAACTCATATTTTTAATAATATTGCTAATTAATAAAAATTAAAACATAAATTAAAAATTCTCCGTATATATTTATTAATAAATCGGTTAAAAATGTTTTACAAAATATTTAAAAATTGATTGGAAAATCTCTTTGAAAAAACGTTTGAAAATAGTTTTGTAAAATATTTTCAACCTTTGTAAAAATATTTTGTTTGTAAAAATATCTTCTTATTTTTGAATAAATTATTTTGAAAATCTATTTGCAAATGGTTTGGAAAATGGTTGCAAAAATATTTTGAAAAATCTATATATATTGTTTGAAAAATTCTTGCAAAATGATTTGCAAATTTTGTAAATTTTTGTTAAATTTATTTGTCAAGTTATTCTTTCAAAATTAAGTTTTCAAAATATTTGCGAAAATCTTTTCAAATTATTTTGAGAACTATGTACATGATTTAAGAAAATAAAAATCTTTTAAAACCTTGCATATACAAACCTTTAAATCCTTAAACCTATATTCTTGTAAATACATGATGCACTCCCGTGTAAATATCTGCACATAGTTATTTGCCAAACTCTTTTGTTTTAGAAAAATCCTTAAAAATTTACAAAAATAAAAAATCCATAAAAATTTTGCAAAATGTTTTCAAAAAGCATAAAAATTTGCAGAACATTTTCGAAAATCCATAAAAAGATCAAAACTAGAAAATTGCATCACAAAAATATCTTCCTTGCATTGTACACAGCATTTGCATTTTTTGGATTGAAACTGATAATTGAACCAGTCTAAGTAAAATCTGAAGATTGGAGATTGGTTGGACCTTAATCTACTTAATCACAAGAACCTACAAGGAATTGGAATTGAGACGATTCAGAAGACTTAATTCTTTGAGACCATGAGACTTAGTTCAGTGTCATCTTGACTATCTAAGTAGAATATTTCAGAATACACACATGACTCTTATCGATAGGGACGTAGCTTGCAAACATGCACCTTGCACTTTGCTCAACTCAGTTGAAGTGGTATATGGTTAAATTTATCGGCATGAGACACAAGCCAATGGAAACATCTGAAGTCACACATTTGTAGTCGTTGTACCCCAACTCGATCTAGTGGCCATGAGGTCTAATGACAGAAGTTGTGGGTTGCAATAATGCTTCAAAAGAGAGATAGTCTACTGGCTCTAGAAGAAAAAGTCCATATGTAAATGCTTATGTATATAATATTTAAAAATAAAAAAAAAGTAAAACTCCAAACAGAGCAGATCGACAAAAATTCCAAGAAAAATCAATTCTCGTTGAAGCATGTATATAGTCAATAAAGCAAGTGTGAGCTTCAAAGTCAAACATGTATGTGAGCCTGCAGTTGGATGACTTTGCTGCACTAGTCAAACATCCTAGGATGGGTAGCTAAACTATCTGCCATCCATTCTTCTCTCCACCTCATCTTCTTAATCCAATTGTACTTGAACTTAAAAAGGAATACCACGCTTCTCGAGGAAAGAGTTGTTGAATTGGGGAATTAGGGTCACCATGCTAGAGAAGACTGGCTTCTACCACTTCAGCCGAGAGGAGCTACATATCACACACGTTGTAGAAGATAGACTCATAGTCATAAAGGGTATATGAATCAACTTGTTCTGACCTAGCTATTAAGGAGACTTGGACAGAGTCTTGTGGGTCTTAGACGTTGTCGTGTTTCAAATCCATTTCCCAATAAGGTTCTGACCAAACTTAATTTCCAAAGGTCTGATTAATCCACAAACTTTGATTTTATGAAGACAAGTTTGAAAGTTCAAATTAATCCAAGTTCTTTCATTTAATTTTCTTTATTTTCTTTTATGTACATATAGGCACAAGTGTTTGATAGGGACTAGCAAAGGCAAGTATAGGAGGGTAATGAATCTCCATTTCATTACCTTTATTCTTTCATTTTGGCCTTTAAACATTAGCTAAATGCATGTATATATCACTATATGCAGAAAATAACACATATTATTTATTATGTAATTATTGTATAAATTACATTATCTGAGCCAAATCAAAAGAATAAAGAAAAGAAAAGAAAAATAAATAAATGCCAAAGGTATTTTATGACCCTAAACCTCGAGAACTATGCATCATGGGTTGACAAGAAATGGAGTTGGGGGGGGGGACAAGGGACAATAAATAAAAAAAATCTTGATTAATATATGTCCAATAAACCATTTTTGGGCCTTATTTTATTCTTTATTATTTATACCTTAAATAAAGAAACTCTATACATGAAAGTATAGAAACAATCCATAGAAAAATACAAAATTGATTTTACATAAAAATAATACAAATTGTGCATTCTACAATCAAATTAAAATTCAAAATTCAAACTTCCCAGACATGTATCTTCTCCATATGAACTCAAAACGTATCAAATCACCTTTATTGTATGTAACTTTTTATTATCTATTCAATGAAGTTAGTTTCATTCAATTTGGAGTTAACATGCAAAAGTTAGGATTTGGACCCTATTGTACAATATCATAAATAAAATATTCATTTTATTTATTCTTTATATTTTCACACTTTTATATTTTTACAATTTTGTAAATAATATATATAGTATATGTACATAGATAGAATAAAATACAATCATTAACAAGACATTAAAATGAATAAGTCCATTTCTATACCTAGATGAACACACTATACATATACCTACAAAATTAATACTTATATTTAACTAAGTGTATAAATAAACACTAGAAAAATACAATAAAAATATATTTCTATCTATTTAATGAAGTTATAAATGTATAAATTATGCGTAAATAATAGTAAAATCCAAAATACAAAAAAAATAAAATATACAATATATAGGTAAATATATCTATCAATATACATGTAAAAAATAACCTATAATAAATTAAGCTGAAAAATTAAATAAAAATCAGATTAAAATACTACATAAATTAATAAACATTTTTTTATGTTTTAACAAAAAATAATAAAATCAATTACTATTTTATTTTGAATTAATATTTATTATAGTTTTGTTGTGTAACATCCTACGTGGCCCAATCAGAGCTCAGAAGTAGTTAATCGCAGGTCAACTCTCTAACCCCCTTGGTTTGGCTGCCTATCAGAGCTTTGACCCCGCCTTCCTCGAATTATCGTGCTCTTTCCTTACACCCATTTAGATTGAAGTCTTCTTGACTTTTGTCCTCGACCCTCGGACTTTCACTCCCACATCATTTCTTGGTCGAGGTGCCTCTGAATCGAGCGCATTCTCCCGATGAAGAAGCCATGTACATAAGGAACCTCTTCGCCATCTTTTGAATTTGATCCCTTTTTCACTGAGTAAACCCTATCCCTGCCTCTATTGAGCCTCTTAGTGATAGTTGGAGTCAACTCAATGCTTCAGGGGTGGTTTTGGTGTTGATCTGAGGTTAATCCGAGTTTCGCGGACACCTCCGCCCCGAGCTCTAGATCTCCACGTATCCAGCCAAATAGAGCTCCTTTTTCATTTTTTCTAGTTTAGTTTTTTCTAGAATTTAATTTCCGTAATTAATCAAAGTTTTTATTGACTGACTTAGGGTAAAATTTGATCTTCATAGCTCGCTAGAGCTTTGCTCCAGCGACGATACCGCTATGCCTCTGCCTCATTCAGACTCGCCAACTGCCTCCATCTTCTTCCTCTTCGCGTTCTCTTCATCCCACATTCTTCCAGACAACTTGATCCTCACTGTATCAGGAGTCGGGTGCTCCACCTCCAATACTCGTTGGAGCACCTCCACCCACATCCATTCCAACTCATCATCGCCTAACGAGATCACCAACCCCTTCATTTTTCCATGTCTTTGATTCCTATGCAGGGTCTGGAGGTCCAATGCCTCTTGGGAGTCGATTTTGATCAGAACGAAGCATACCTGGAGACCATTCCTTCTTCGAGCAGTCAAGTCCCCACCCTTGGGTCCCCTATCACATCTGACACTTCCAGGAGCTGCGGACCATCGTCAGGGATGATTTGAACATATCAGCAGGTGCGGAGACCGTTGGAGGAGCGCGGACCAATCGATCAAAGTTCGGAGGTGACTCTGTTCGTCCTTGTTCTTCGCACGTAGCAGCCACCATTGATCAAGGGGAGCGCTCCAATTTTGAAGATAGTCATCTGGTCAAGCGAGCTTAGCACCGTTGATCTCCGTTGGGAGGTCTAATCCTAGTCGGTCATCTGCTAGCTGGTATCGCGCATCCAGAGCACGTCACGCATCAAGTGGATTTGTCCCAATTGTTGGATCGTGCAGCAGAGAGTATTTTGTATATTCCACCTCTCGTATTTTGTATTTTATTTTTAGTACACAAACTTCCTTCTGTAATGTTAATTAGATATTTTGTTGTTCACCCCTATACTTTCCATATTTGCACTTAAATCCAATCCATGTCACCTCACATGCCCATGCACGTGAGGGGATTGGGTATTTTGCACCTAAGCCCTTGGGTTTTCTGTATTTCATTTTAGTCCCTATTTTTAAAATAAATATAAGTATAATATTTTTTCTAGAAATTTTGCATCTAGCCCCCTGAACTTTGTATTAATTGCAAAAATACCTCTCCAGGTATATATTATTGGAAATATTTTGGAAAAATAGCTTTTTTGGCCCTAATTTTCTCTGACATGTTCAGGATTAGCCCATAAACTTTCAATATTCACATAAATGCCCATGTTAGTATGTATTTTCTTTTTATAGATTTTATTTTGTTAAAAATTGTTTCCGTGACCTAAAAATTCGTAGAAAAATTATGATAAATACCTTATATAATATTCTACACCATATATTTGATTAAGGTATTTTATTCTTTATTTTGATTTATTAATAATATAAAATAGAGCTATTTTTCCTTGTCTATCTTAGAAAAATACAAAAAATATAAAAATTTGTTGAAAAATTCCCAAAAAAATGTATTTTGTTTATTAGCCTATTTAGCATCTATAGATTATAAATCCTTGATATAGAAAAAGAAAAGCAGTAAAAACTAAAATACTCCATAATCCTTATAAAAATTATAAAAAATTCAAGAAAAGCCCAAAATTATTCATATACACTTCTGAATTTTATTTATTATATTTATTATACATTAAAAATAGTGTAGGAAATTTTCAAGACTTTTTCCTATTTTTAATTTCCAAAATAACTCGACCTATTTATCATAGTTACGGTTTTGCCTTATTAATTCAATAAAAAAATTCAAAAAAGTAAAAACTATAGGAAAAATACAAAAATAGAGAAAAATATAAAAAGACAAAAATATGTTATTTTGCATCTTTTGAGTATTTATAGTTATATCAATATTAGTATTAGTCATATTATCTATATTGGTTCTTATACTTTTATATTATCTTATTAAAAAGAAAAGAAAATTAAAAAATTAGAAAATATAAAAAGAAAATAAAAATTATAAAATTAAAAGTCAAAAAAATATAAAACCAAAAATTCCAGAAATTAAATAATTAAAAACCCACAAACATTGAAAAATCCCCAAAAACCCACAACACGTATTGTCTTTTTTAATCAATTTTTATTGGCTATCCCCCGTTCTCCATGTGTTCGACACCCTACTTGTACTTGACCACTATACCCATTTATTTGTAAGGTTATAATAAATATTGATTCATACTTGCTTGCATAGCTTTCTCAATAAATTGTGTGGGTTGATTGTTCATCGATCTCGACTTTAGTGAGTGATTGCCTCAAAGACAATTTATCTTCACTTATTATGAGAATTTTTTTAGACCCTTGCCAAAGTTGAGCTATCATGTACCAGGGGAGAGAGGTGACTGCCAGGATAGCGTCATCTAGGTAGGTTTTAATGATTGGAATGATTTCCTGTTTAGGAGTTTCTATCTCAATGATTTTGGAAATGTAATCTGCAACCACATTTTTGACTCCAGGTTTATTACGTATCTCTAAACAAATTCATGGAATAGAAGGATCCAATGAAGTAATTGTGACTTAGCATCCTTCTTACTTTGTAGATATCGTATGGCAAAGTAATCAGCATATACAATAACTTTTGATCTAAGAAAATGTAACCCAAATTTCTCCAGTGCAAACACTACAGGTAGCAGCTCTTTCTATGTGACAATGTAGTTATTTTGGGCCTCATCCTGTGTTCTGCTAGCGTAATGAATCACAAATGTCAATCTATCTTGTCGTTGACCCAACACAAACCCAATAGCATAATCAGAAGCATCTGTCATGATCTCTAATGGTAGAGAACCAATCCAATGGATACAGGACATGAGATTGGGTGATGATTTCTTTCATTTGATTGAAGGCATGGAGTACTCTGTCATCTATAATGAAATCGGTGTCCTTGTCTAGAATCTCTATCAGAGGTTTTTGCTGAAATATTGGATGAATCTTCTGTAAAAACCTGCGTACCCCAAAAATGACCTAACTTGCTTCAGTGATGTAGGTGGCTCTAGCTAGGAAATGACCTCAACCTAGGTCGGGTCGAACTCCATGCCTTACTTGGAGACGACGTGGCCTAGCACAATCCCTTCAGTCACCATAAATGAATCTTCTTCCATGAGAGCACCAAATTAACCTCACAATAACGTTGAAGAACTCAGTCTAAATATGCTAGACATTGATCAAAATTATCTCCATAGAACAAGAAGTTGTCCATGAATACCTCAAGAAAACTCCCACCATGTCTGCAAATACAACTAGCATACATGTCTGAAATGCAGCGGGGGCAATACATGACCCAAACGACATCCATCGAAATGCGTACATCTCGAAATAGACATGTGAAAATAGTCTTTTTTTAGTCTTAAGGCATAATTGCAACTTGATTATAACTAGAGTAACCATCCAACAAAGAAAAGTATTCCTTTGCGGCCAGCTTTCTGACTATTTGGTCGATGAAAGGAAGTGGAAAATGATCCTTCTTGGTAGCAAGGTTCATGCATCTGTAGTCCACACAAACGTGCCATGAAGTCGGTACTTGGGTCGAAATCTCCTCTCCTTTTTTTGTTGCTATCATAATCCTCAATTTCTTATGAACCACATGTAATGGACTTACCCATTTGGAATATGAGATGGGATATATGAAACATGCATCACACCACTTCGTGATTTCTTTCATCACAACCTCCGGGAGGTTAGGGTTTAAATGACACTGAAATTCACGAGAAGGCTTGTTGTCTTCTTCTAAGTAGATGCGGTGCGAGGACGATGACGAGTTAATCCCATGGAGATCCAAAATTTTCAATCGATCGCCTTGCAGTTTCTTTCTAGAACCTCAAGCAGACAAGAGTCTTGGTCTGTGGTCATCTAAGAATTGATAATGACCGGGAACATATTAATTTCTCCCTCTAAATTGGCATACTTCAATGTTGAGGGTAATCGCTTTAGCTCTGGAGGGGTCTGAATTGACTCACTTGTGACCTCTGCAACGATGGTAGGTGTAAGATCGGTTGACATTTCACTATCCACCAATGTGACTTGAGGCTTTGAGTTCAGTGTATCACAAATATCTGCAATGAATTATTCTTGCTCCGACAGGGATGGATGAATCTCAAGAAGTTTGGTTGGCATATTAGCTTCCAACTCATCTTCAAGAAAAGGGGGAAATTTTGACTATGCTCTCCCGACATTCCTACTTGGAGAGGAATTCCAGGGTGTCATTATCATAAAAAATAAAGCATTGTCTCTGATCTCTGCTAGAAAGTCACAGTCCTCTGTCTCAATCTTCTTCGACTCAGTCTTGTCTGATGCAGATTATGCAAGCTTCGGTATCATCTCAATCTGGAACTTATCACTGCTGGAGCAAAAGGTCATCTTTCTGATACCATGTTCCACTACTACTTCGGATGTTTGAATGAACGACCATCCCAATATGATCAGGGTCTGGAGTAAGGGGATAGAGGGTGTCCATATTTAAGATAATGAAATACATAGGGAATTGCATCCCTTGGATCGTGACAATAACATCCCCGGGCATACTCTTAGTTGTTTGACTGGAGTATATGCAAGATGCAGGATCATTATGGTGGGATTAAGAAATCCCCAACCAATTCTTTTAATATCGATGTGGGCATCAGATTGATATACAACCCGCTATTAAGAATCATTCGTTCGAACTCTTGGTTGAAGATCTCGCATCTGATGAGCAGAACTCCCTTGTCCTTCTTCTTGGCTGGGAGGTTACTGATGGCGTTCACAATGTCCATGCTAAGAATATGTTTCTAACATGATTGCGTCTGTTTTGGAAGGGTTGACACTTTGAAGTACATGCCCCTTTTAGACCTTTATTCATAGTTGGCATGCATTCCATGGCTTTCAGAAGTGGCATTTCCAGGAAAATATTTTGCAAAATTTAAATCACACCTTGATCAGATAAAGCAATTTTGAATTTTCTGTTTTTTGTTGTTTTTCATTACCTCAGGAAATGGCATATGTACACCATCCTTCAAAAATGTTCATGGTAATCTGATTTTGCATGCAAATGATCAGAATGGATACAATCATTTTCCTTGGTGAAAATCTAAAAAGAGATACATCAGCTTCGCTGGTTCGCACTGGTTTCATCAACTCAACCTTGGCTTTTATTGTTGGACTTTGGTTTTTGGTTTTCTACATTTTTTATCTTTCTTTTACATCTATACTGCATGCTTTTCTTTCTCCTCTCCTCCTCCCGACTCGATGCGGGCACAACTAATGAAAACTCACCTTGTGAAGCTTTATTCTTAATCTTCACACTAGTAGATGGTTACAGTGTCCTACCGCACCTGAGAGTCAAAGTGTTAGATACATAATCACATCATTCATACCTGACTCAGTCGGGGATTGGACATTGCAAACTACCTACTCTTTACGTCGGAATTTTTTTGAATTCACCTCCACATATGCTAGGATAATCATCTTGGCAATGATGAATACCCATTCATCACTCTTTATTCTTTTATTTAGCTACAAAACCTATGCAAAACACATGTAGATATCTGTAATTAGCAATAATTAGCATTCGACATGCATTGTGTAAATATGCACTTTTAGCATGTTTTTGTGCATAAATAAAAGAATAAAGAAATAAAAGAAAAAGAGGGAGATATTTAGAATAAATATTGAGCGACCTAATCCCAAGGGAGGGCTTGGCATGGGCCTGACTGCATAAAAACCCAAGTAGAGAGAGATAAGGAAGCTCATGTGTGTACATGTATACCTGTATATAAATAAAAATATTTTCCTCTAAATATAACAAATAGATATTTTTGAAAATATGTATATATTTGTAAATATTAAATTAAAATATAAATGAGAAAAACAAAACAAAATTAAAAATAAATAAAAATCCTTCACCGTTGTACATAAGCTATGTATATAGAAACCACTTATCTATTTATTTCCCTTTATAAATAAATAAATCAAAATCCAATAAAAATGTGTACATATTCTATACTTCATAATGTTAATAAATAAAAATAAACATTACAAAAATGAAAATAAAATAAAAATAAATAAAAATAAATAAAATAAAATCAAAACCTACATTGTATATATACCATGTACATATGTATATAAATATTTATTTACCCTTGTAAATAAACAATAAAAATAATATAAAAATACCTTTTTATTTCAAATTTTATTATATAAATAAAATATAAAATTGGAATAAATTGTACAAAAATAAATAATTAAAAATAAAAATAAAAAATACAATATTAGATATACCTATATAAAATAATACTATATTGTACATACAATATTTTTATTTCAAAAAATAAATAAAAATCACAAAAAAATAGTTTAAAAATAAATAAACATTTTTTATGTTTTAAGTTTTTCGAAAATAATTCATTTAGTATTTTTAAATGAATTATCAAATAATTAATAATTGGCGGGCTCTGATTGGTCCACGGGGATATTGACCCCCGGTCAACTCTCCCCCCAGGACCACCAGAGGCGGATCATGCTCACCCGACCCGATTTCTCCTATTTCTATCCACTTGATCCGACCGCCAAATCGCTAAACCCCGAGCTCAATTTGACCCTTGTTCATTCCTGATCCATGCCCGGGGTGGGTTCTAGGGATCCGAGCTCCAATATGCTCGCCCGATCTTCATCTTCTCGGACCCATAGCCATATATAATCTCAGCTCTGCCGCACGATTCAGGGCATCTTTGGCCCTCCCCTTCGTTGCCAAGGAGCTCCTCCACCTCGCCTGAGTGACAGCCGTGCGAGAGAGAGTCGAAGCGAGGCTCGGGCAGCGGGAACCACTGATCCGGCAGCTTCTCGCCGCCGTGCGCCGCCGCGAGTGCGCCAAGCCTCGGGACGCGACGACCCCTTGAGGCAATGACCCCCGGAGCTCCAGCAGCTCCAGCACAGTCGAATGCATCCGCCAGGTAGTTTCTTTAGCTTGTAGTTTAGCCTAATTTAGGTTTTTCCCCAATTTTGCTCCGCCACCGTCGCCGACCAATTCAGCTCACTCTGACCGTCCATTTTCCATCCCCCGACTACCACCTCCGCCAGACCTCTCTCCATCTTCTTCACCCATCCACCCCCCCTGTCTCGCCCCGGAGCAGGGCTATCATTCTCCGTCGCCACCGCTTCGCCGGAGGACTCCACTCCGCCTTATCCTTCATCTTCCACGTGCTCTAACGGGTCGAGGCAGTTTGCCCTCGACCCCGTGTTTCGCCTGTGCAGGTCAGAACGTCAGGAGGACCTCACCTGGAGGTCTACAGCTCGGGCACAGGAGGTAGGCTCCACCGACGTAGCCAGAGCTCCTCGGAGCTCCCCGACGCCATCGGAGAAGCTGAGTAGCCGCGGACCATCGAGACGAAGAGATCACCCACCTCAGCAGCTCCAGCGGAGGCCCAGCGTGCCCGTGGTGTGCCGGCGAAGTTCGCCGGCATTCTTGTTCTTCCTAGAGCTTCAGCCACCGTCTGATCACCACCTCAGCCCAGTTCAGATCTTGACCATTCGTTCACACCAGCTCTCCACCATCGGATCTAGCAGAGGTCTGATCTGGACCATCCACTCAGACGAAGAGACACCCTGCAGTCAGGATCGTTCGATCTACACGTGTCATCTTCACTGCCGTTGATCCAACGAGGGTTTACCCACAGCGCACCTTAGCCGTCAGATCCTCCACGTGGTAGGCCCTCAGCGTCCGATAATAAGTGGGGTAAATATCCCTTAGGCCCCCTCTTGTTTTATATTTACTTTTTAGTAGTGTAAATATTTTGTCCTGTTATTTTTATTTTGTAAAAATTACATCGAGGACCTTCTTGTTTTGGATATTTGCATTATAGTCCCTGTGTGTATTGGCCACGTGCATCGACACGTGATTTAGTGGGCTTTTTGCACTTTCTACCCTGTATTCCTTGTGTGTTAATGTCTGATATTTTATAAATAGGAATTGCATTTCAGTCCTTCCAGGCCTGGTCCACGTGCGTGACGCCTGTTTTATTGGACTTTTTGCACGTTTGGCCCTGATCTTTTATGTCGTGTTATTGATAGGCCCCTGTACTATATTTTCATTACATATAGGTCCCTATGCACTGTGTGTTTTTTATTTAAATAAAATATCAAAATTAATCCAAATTGCATGAAAATTGGATACATGGCTCCTGCCACTGTGTAAAATTTTCACCAATTTTTGTGTACATTTTTTAGCCCTTTTAGTATTTTAAAAATTCAAAAACCCTTAATTTTGTCTCTGTCCAGATTATAAAGTCTAAAAAAAATATTAAAACCTTTTTAAAAATTACAAAATAAATTAGGTTTTATGTGTTTTTGTGTCTTTGATTTTCTGTGCATTTTTGGCCATTTTTAGAGTTATAAAAAGCTTAAAAATTAAAAATCTTGAAAAACTCATAAAAATTCTACAAAATCATAGAAAACCCAAAAATTAATAAACTCTTTTTCTGGTTTTTTTTCATTTATGTTTTATAAGAAAAATACCTCCAGGCTAATTTAGGACCATCTTATAATTTAATTTGGTCCTCCAAGCCTGACTGGATAGTTTTCTCTTAGTTTTGCCTTCTTTCATTTTTTAGAAAACTCTATAAAAATCATAAAATCCTCAAAAATTCATCAAAAACAGTAAAAAATATATAAATCGTAAAAATATTTTTATTTGAATTTTTGGACCATTTTTTAGTGATTAAATAATTGTTCAAAGTTGCTTGTTTTCATTGTTTTATTATTTTCCTTATAATTAAAAATCCCAAAAAAATATAAAATATTAAAAACCACCAAAAAAATCCTTGTTTTTATTTGTTTTAGACTACTTCGTAGGCCGCAAGGCTAACTCGTGCTCCTCGAGATCGACCCTGGGAGCTATACCAGGTTAATCTCATAGCCAGGGCCACTATTGTTTTTTTATTGATTTTTATCTCTGTTTGGTGGTCTGTCCTTCGTTTTTCTCGTTGAGCTGAGTTTTCGAGTGACTGAGGTCGCAACGACCTTTGCTAGATTTTATTCACCTTAGTTCATTCGTGAATTTTTGGCTCATCAGAATGGCGCCGTTGCCGGGGAGCACGGCTTAGTAGTCACTTTTGTTTTTCTTCTTTATTTTCTTTTCTTTTGTTTTTTTCGTGGCTTTTTCCGCGGCTTTCTTTTCGGTTTTCCGCGGCTTTTCGCGGCTTTTGTTTTCTTTTTGTTTTATTTTTATTTTATTTTATTTTCTTTTCTTTTTATTTTTGTTTTTATTTGTTTTGTGTGTTTATTTTGATTTCTGCATATATTGCTTGTTTTATTTTATCTGCTTTATTTTATTTTTATAATAATCTGCTTATACACTCTGATTGTTTCTTGCGAGAGACCGAGGACCGACGCGCCTTCTTCAGAGGCCGACGTAACCGCAGGAGTCGGAGGCGGCTTCCTTCTCTACGAAGCCGCAGGAGGACGCAAGGAGAAAGCAGGAGTGCGGGAGCCACGGAATAGCCGCGGAGTTTAGTTAGCTTAGTTTAGATTTTATTTCAGCAGACCATTTATATTATTGTAATAATACAGGTACCCAGACTGTCAAACTTGTGATTGCGGGGTCTGTTTCGCCGAGCACCGGTGTGCTCGGGGGACCCCATCATTATTTTGGTTTTTGTCGACTTTTCTTTTTATTTGATTTCACGTGGTTTTCTGTGCTCGAGCCCCTAGATTTAGGTTTTTATATCGTTGAGCCAGGTAGCCTTAGGTCCACAACCCTAAAAGAATATCTGTTCCCATAGATCACGCTTGGACGTAGGCAAATAAATTGGTTCTTCACGATAATAGAAGCTTCTGTTTAGGACGGTTTCTCGCATTGCATTCCATATAGATTAGGTTTACATTTATGCGTGGATCATAATTGCATGTAGACTGCTGGAGTCAGGTACGCCTTCTATCTCGTGCATGCATCATTGATTTATCGCGCATCGGCTTTTCCGCTTTCCTCCCTTGATTTTCTGGACTTAGGAATAAAAGGAAATCGGAAAACTCGTTAGATGTTTTCTTGAAAAATACATAAAAAGAAAAACAATAAAATCGACACTGCTAATCACACTTGACCTAAAAGACACCGAATTGAAAAAATCTGTCTTGGGGAGAGTAACCCCCTCCTTGTTTGGTTTGGATGAGCGAGAGAGTGACCCGCACCCTAGGATAGAGCCATATCCGATTTTTCTCGACCGATTACCGGCTTTCTGTACAGGACAGTCGGTTGAGAATATCGGTTTCCTATTAGCTCAATTAATCGCTCTGAAAGACTGAATGATCACCTAAAATAAAATCGACAAGATAATTGACCGATCCCTTACGGTCTTCAGCTCTGTATGCGTAGGTGAATCAGGGGTTTTGTTTTCTCATCTTGTGTGATTCCAGATCCCTTCTGCTTTCCCCTTTCTTCTCTATCCATTTGTCTCCCACCCACCCTCCCTTCAGTCTTCTTCTTCTCCTTTACCCCTGGATGATGGATCCCCCTCACTCCTGGATGACTCTTACGACTTCTTCTCCATTCTATGACCATCAGTCCAGTCCACCTTCGAGGGAGGTCAGATCTCCGACCAAACTCCCGCTCCCTCCCTCCCATCCCTTTCTTTACTCTGGGCATGCTGCGCTAGACATCCGTGGAGATCAGGTCGAGCAGATGCGAGACCCGGATGATGTCGTTGCTGAGTTGAGAGTGCATCCCGTTCGTGATCAGAGAGAGCAGAGGAGATCATCAGATAGATCCTATCCCAGATTGATGGAGGAGCAGATAGCACAGGAAGCTCAGTCAGCTTCTACACTAGGTCCATTCGTCTTGGATTTGGATTACATTCAGATATTGCCGACATTTTCAAGGGAGGTGCACGAGGAGCCTTATCTTCACAAGTCCGCATTCGAGGAGTTTTGCAGAGCATAGCTATATTTAGATATCACTCCAGAGGAGCTGATGAGGAGGACCTTCCCATTCACACTTCAGGACAGAGCCATGAGATGGCACCGACGATTGGGGAGGAGATTTGATACGTGGGGAGAGCTACACCGAGAGTTCTTACAGAGATACTTCCCCCCACGTAGAGCAGAGTTGATGCGGTCTTTGATCACCGAGTTTTCAGTTGACCCCCAGGAGCCATTGCAGGAGGCATGGCCGAGGTTTCTTGACCTCTTGAGGAGATTTCCAAACCACGAACTTTCATTGATAGACCTTATAGAGATCTCCATGCGGGAAATGATCGCAAAGCAGCTAGCACTGGTGATTACCACATGTGGCGGTTCACACCGCAGTTCCGACATTCACCTACTAGATACCATCTGGAGCTTACTTTCATGGAGATCATCTTCATGAGATGCCGTTGTCGGGACAACACATGAGGACGTTGCAGTACCAGTGCGAGGTGTCACATTACATGAGGAGACAGCTTCTACACACCAGCCAGAGGATTTGGATCATGCAGCACCACTGTCAGAGGAGATGAATGCGATAGCAGAGGTTAGGACCCAGAGTCTACTTGAGTTCCCGTCGGTTTTCCAGCTAGAGTTCGAGTTAGCCTCAAAGTTCTCAGTTGACGATTCTTGGATATCAGATCTTCTGAAACTCCAGGAATCGAAGGAGCCCCCGCTACTACAGCCATTGATTCAGCCACTTCAGTGTTCAGTCCCGGAGGAGTCAGCTTCTTTTCTGCAGAGATACTTCTCGGATTCCGACAGCTACCAGGACTCAGCCCAGCAGCCACAGTTCGATATGGGACACCATTTTGAGAGTACAGACACAGATAGTCCATATTCGAGCCTTTTGTCCTCCACTTTGAAGAGAGAGACACACTTGCTGAGGACCGGTTGGCAGCCAGCATTGCCGCAAAGCGAGGATCAGCCGTAGACATTTTGCCAGCCTCCGCAATGTTGACCAGTACCTTCTCCTGCTTCCAGATTGCCGAGAGCCACAATTGAGATGATGATGCAGCCTGGTGCACCGAGTAGATACTTCACAGCAGCGCAGATGCCTTTCTAGATCCTGATCCTCTCTCACTCACTTCTGATCTTGCATTTCTCCCCGAGGGTTATCTGCGGGAGAATGCTACGCACGATGTGTACTTGGTTTCACCTTCTGAGAGTGTATCCGATCTGGCGGAGCACGAAACCGAGTCTTTGATCTTTCTGATCCTGAGTCATCTCACCTAGAAGTCCCTCGCGAGGATGAGCCCATCCTGGAGATATTCGATGATCTGCCCGATTTGCTTCTATTTCATTCATCGAATGTCAGTCTTCTTAGAGAGTCTCCAGATCTTGATTGTCCACATCTTTTTGAGACTTTGATTGACGTAGAGGATTCCATGATTGATCCATCCTTCTCCACGTTTGATTTCTTCAGCTCCACACTTCCACTCCAGTCTGACCCAAAGCCGACGATTTCCTTTCTGCTACCGGATCCCGATCACATACTTCCACATCCATGGCCGGTAGCAGACACCCGCTTGATTGCATACCTGGGTGTCTTTCTTTACACTTTTGAGTTCGTCGCTGTTCTCATACCAAGACTGCGACGACAGTACGGCATTCACCTTACCGATGCCGTCCTGAACCTTGACACAGCTTTATCCTAGCCTTTGCGCCCAGCTAGGGGCATAAAACCTAGCGCTTGTTGAGAGGCACCTCAACATTGTACCCTTTTGTATATACATGTTTTTGACTTGACTTGATCCTTCTTTCTTCCGTTCTTGTTTTCACCCCAGGTCTCGCTTAGGATTATCTATGCTATACTTAGGATATACCTCATACTAAGTATAGGGGGGTGGAAACACCGGGTTGTTCTTCTGTTCTGTTTCATCACTTCTGTCATTGCCTATACTTAAGGATTCTTCACCTTAAGTATAGGGGGAGTGATGCCCTCCATCTTGTATATATCTGTTGATTTCTTCGTGTCTTTCTGCCCCTGTTTTGCTGCCTATACTTAGGGATATTTTACCCTAAGTATAGGGGGGTAGAACCTGTACATTCTTCACTCGATTTTCCCTTTGTGTACAGCCTGCTATACTTAGGATTATTTGATCCTAAGTATAGGGGGATAAGCCGATATCCTCTTGATTTTCTATTATTTCATTCGCCTTTGTATATAGCCTTCCTTTTCACTTCCCTATACTAAGCACGAGTTATCTCTTCTTCATTGCTCTTGACTCTGAGGACATCGTTCGAGCTAAGTAAAGGGGGATGTGTATATATTCCATATATACTTTAGGCCATAACTTGTATTTTGTGTGAGTGTGTTAATAAATAAAAATGGCTAAAAACCCAAAATCCATAAAAATTAAAAAAAATTCCCTATAAACAAACATTCTTTTATTTGCACATACATAGCTATTCTACAATTTATTTTTGTAAAATGTTTTCAAAAACTTTTTGTGTAAAGATTGTGTAATATGTGCATTTCAAAACTATGTATATAGTACAAAATTTTTCCAAAATGTTTTGAAAATCAAAAGTTTGCAATAATCTTGTGTAAATTTGTGTAAATATTTTGCAAAACTTGCATTCATACATTCATTCATGATTTCAAAACATTTTCAAAATTTTGCATTTGTGTAAATTCTGTGTAAATAGCATCCTTGTATATATATGTATAGTTTTTCCTGGATTATAGTTGACATTTAAACTAGCCTGGAATTAAATTGGGAAATGGAGCTTGATTAAGATCTTAATCCACCTAATTCATAAGAGGAACCTTATAGGCTTAGGGTTAAGGCTTTTCAGGTCCATGGTGACTTAATTCATTGAGTCCACTAGGCTATGATCACATGTCATCTCAATGAGCCTAAGTAGAGCACTTAACAACACACACATGACTCATATAGACAATGGCTTGACTTGGACCCGCACTTTGCACCGAGCTCTCTACGGATGAGGTAGTGAGGAGGCAGTCTTCCTTGACTTGGGGTAGCATATGAGGGTAGTACTTCTAGGCAAAACCTCTCTTCTTCTTTTAGTGAAGGAAGTGCATCTTAACTTGGTCTGGTTGCCATGAGGTCTAACGACAGGAGTTGTGGGTTGTAATAATGCTTTAAAAGAGGATAGTCCTACTGGCTCAAGAGGAAAAACTCCTTATGTACATATGTTGCACCATGTAAATATGTTGTATAGATGCACTTAAAAAAATGCAAAAAGAAGAATAACTCCAAAAAGTGGTGGGTCTGATAGAAAATGATAATCCCACCGGAGTATATATATAGTGCAAAAAAGCAAAGCTTGAGATTCATGTCCCACCTTATGTAGCTTGCAGCAGGGAGACTTAGCTACACTGGTTGAGCTCCCAAGGATACATGGCTACACTGGCCATGGTCCATTCTCTTCTTCCCCCTCTTCTTGAGCTGGTTGAACTTGAACTTAGAAGGGAATACCCCGCTCCTCGAGGAAAGAGTGACCAGACTAGGGTCATAGAGTTACCTTGTTGGGGAGGGTTGTCAAGTTGCTACTTCTGAGGTGGAGAGCTATACCTCACTTACACAGTACAAGGAAAGATTCATAGTCTTCAGGGTTTGTGTATGTATACTTGTTCTGATCTGGATTATTGAGGAGTCTTGATTATAGATCAGTGGATCTTAGAGGCTGTTGAGTTTTAAACCTAAGTCCAAATCAGGTTCCAACACACTAATAATCCAAAGATCTGATCGAGCTCCATATTTCAATTTAATGAAGGCAAATTTTATTATCATCATTAATCCATGCATTTTCTCCTCTTTTTCTTTTTCTTTTTCTTTGTTCACTTCTTTTTTCAAATAAGTGTTTGCTAAGGGACTAGCAAAGTTAAGTATAGGGGGGTGATGAATACCCATTCATCACTCTTTATTCTTTTATTTTAGCTACAAAACCTATACAAAACACATGTAGATATCTGTAATTAGCAATAATTAGCATTCAACATGCATTGTGTAAATATGCATTTTTAGCATGTTTTTGTGCATAAATAAAAGAATAAAGAAATAAAAGAAAAGGAGTTAGATATTTAGAATAAATATTGAGCGATCTAATCCCAAGGGAGGGCTCAGCATGGGCCTGACCGCATAAAAACCCAAGTAGAGAGAGATAAGGAAGCTCATGTGTGTACATGTATACCTGTATATAAATAAAAATATTTTCCTCTAAATAAAACAAAAATATATTTTTGTAAATATTTATATATTTGTAAATATTAAATTAAAATAAAAATGAGAAAAACAAAACAAAATTAAAAATAAATAAAAATCCCTTCACCATTGTACATAAGCCATGTATATAGAAACCATTTATCTATTTATTTCCCTTTATAAATAAAAAAATTAAAATCCAATAAAAATGTGTACATATTCTATACTTCATAATGTGAATAAATAAAATAAACATTATAAAAATGAAAATAAAAAGAAATAAAAATAAAATCAAAACCTACATTGTATATATACCATGTACATAGATGTATATAAATATTTATTTACCCCTTGTAAATAAATAATAAAATAAAATAAAAATACCTTTTTATTCCAAATTTTATTATATAAATAAAATATAAAATTGGAATAAATTGTACAAAAATAAATAATTAATAATCAAAAATCAAAAATACAATATTGTATATACCTATATATAATAATACTATATTGTACATACAATATTGTTATTTCAAAAAAATAAATAAAATTCACAAAAAAATAGTTTAAAAATAAATAAACATTTTTTATGTTTTAAGTTTTTCGAAAATAATTCAATTAGTATTTTTAAATGAATTATCAAATAATTAATAATTGGCGGGCTCTAATTGGTCTACGGGGGATGTTGACCCCCGGTCAACTCTCCCCCCAGGACCACCAGAGCCGGATCATGCTCGCCCGACCCGACTTCTCCTATTTCTACCCACTTGATCAGACCACCAAATCGCTAAACCTCAGGCTCAATTTGACCCTTGTTCATTCCTGATCCATGCCCGGGGTGGGTTCTAGGGATCCGAGCTCCGATATGCTCGCCCGATCTTCATCTTCTCGGACCCATAGCCATATATAATCTCAGCTCTGCCGCACGATTCAGGGCATCTTTGGCCCTCCCCCTCGTTGCCAAGGAGCTCCTCCACCTCGCCTGAGTGACAGCTTGCGAGAGAGAGTCGAAGCGAGGCTCGGGCAGCGGGAACCACTGATCCGGCAGCTTCTCGCCGCCGTGCGCCGCCGCGAGCGCGCCAAGCCTCGGGACGCGATGACCCCTTGAGGCAATGACCCCCGGAGCTCCAGCAGCTCCAGCACAGTCGAATGCATCCGTCAGGTAAATTCTTTAGCTTGTAGTTTAGCTTAATTTAGGTTTTTCCCCAATTTGCTCTGCCACCATCGTCGACCAATTCAGCTCACTCCGACCGTCCATCTGCCATCCCGACCCAAGTACCACCTCCGCCAGACCTCTCTCCATCTTCTTCACCCATCCACCCCCCTGTCTCGCCCCGGAGCAGGGCTATCGTTCTCCGCCGCCACCGCTTCGCCGGAGGACTCCACACCGCCTCATCCTTCATCTTCCACGTGCTCTAACGGGTCGAGGCAGTTTGCCCTCGACCCCGTGTTTCGCCTGTGCATGTCAGAATGTCAGGAGGACCTCATCTGGAGGTCTACAGCTCGGGCACATGAGGTAGGCTCCATCGACGTAGCCAGAGCTCCTCGGAGCTCCCCGGCGCCATCGGAGGAGCTGAGTAGCTGTGGACCATCGAGACGAAGAGATCCCCCACCTCAGCAGCTCCAGCGGAGGCCCAGCGTGCCCGTGGTGTACCGTCGAAGTTCACCGGCATCTTGTTCTTCCTAGACCTTCAGCCACCGTCCGATCACCACCTCAGCCAAGTTCAGATCTTGACCGTTCGTTCACGCCAGCTCTCCACCGTCGGATCAAGCAGAGGTCTGATCTGGACCATCCACTCAGACGAAGAGACACCCTGCAGTCAGGACCGTTCGATCTACACGTGTGATCTTCACCGCCGTTGATCCAGCGAGGGTTTACCCACAGCGCACCTTAGCCGTCAGATCCTCCACGTGGGAGGCCCTCAACCGTCCGATAATAAGTGGGGTAAATATCCCTTAGGCCCCTCCTGTTTTATATTTACTTATTAGTACTGTAAATATTTTGTCCCGTTATTTTTATTTTGTAAAAATTGCATCGAGGACCTTCTTGTTTTGGATATTTTCATTATAGTCCTTTTGTGTATTGGCCACGTGCATCGACACGTGATTTAGTGGGCTTTTTGCACTTTCTACCCTGTATTCCTTATGTGTTGATGTTTGATATTTTATAAATAGGTATTGCATTTCAGTCCTTCCAGGCCTGGTCCACGTGTGCGGCGCGTGTTTTATTGGACTTTTTGCACGTTTGGCCCTGATCTTTTATGTCGTGTTATTGATAGGCCCATGGACTATATTTTCATTACATATAGGTCCCTGTGCACTATGTATGTGTTTTTTATTTAAATAAAATATCAAAATAAATCCAAATTGCGTGAAAATTGGATATGTGGCTCCTGCCACTGTGTAAAATTTGCATCAATTTTTGGGTACATTTTTTAGCCCTCTTAGTATTTTTAAAAATACAAAAACCCTTAATTTTGTCTCTGTCCAGATTATAAAGTCTCAAAAAATATTAAAACATTTTTACAAATTACAAAAAAAATTAGGTTTTATGTGTTTTTGTGTCATTGATTTTCTATGCATTTTTGGCCATTTTTAGATTATAAAAAGCTTAAAAATTAAAAAACCTTGAAAAACTCATAAAAATTCTAAAAAATCGTAGAAAACCCAAAAATTAATAAACTCTTTTTTTATTTTTCCTTTTTGTTTATATTTTCAAGAAAAATACCTCCAGGCTAATTTAGGACCATCTTATATTTTAATTTGGTCCTCCAAGCCTGACTGGACAGTTTTCTCTTATTTTTGCCTTCTTTCATTTTTAGAAAATTCCATAAAAATCATAAAATCCTCAAAAATTCACCAAAAATAGTAAAAAATATAAAAATCATAAAAATATTTTTATTGGAATTTTTGGACCATTTTTGAGTGATTAAATAATTGGTCAAAGATGCTTGTTTTCATTGTTTTATTATTTTCCTTATAATTAAAAATCCCCAAAAATATAAAAATTTTAAAAACCACCAAAAAATCCTTGTTTTTATTTGTTTTTAGACTACTTCGTAGGCTGCAAGGCCAACTCGTGCTCCTCGAGGTCGACCCTGGGAGCTATACCAGGCTAATCTCATAGACAGGGCCACTATTGTTTTTTTATTGATTTTTATCTCTGATTGGTGATATGTCCTTCATTTTTCTCGTTGAGCTGAGTTTTCGAGTGACTAAGGTCGCAACGACCTTGGCTAGATTTTATTCACCTTAGTTCATTCGTGAATTTTTTGCTCATCAGGCAACGGTGAGGTCGTCCAGCTTATGGCTCATCTCACTCAAAAGCCATTCACCAACTGTGCTAGGTATTCGAGTGTGGGTTTCACATGAGCTACCTTTGAATTCTTAGTGTGATGTTGTCGTTGAGGCTGGTACTGCTGCGGAGGTTGTGACTGGAGACCTTTATATGTAAAAGGAGGGAAGGATCGGTAGTTGTACCGAGCAGGGGACTGATACTGATTCTGATAATAAGCACCCAGCTGTTGATGGTACTACTGACGGTATACTTGATGCTGGTTCTGGTAGTTCTATCTCCATGGTTGGATGTGTTGCGAAGATTGATGGTTCTGATTTTGCTGGAAGCCCCTTCCAGTTCGTTATTGGTAATATGGCCAAATCTCCAAGTTCTGACCTTGATTTTTCTCCACCGGGATGTGTCAGAATCTAATCGTAGGCCCATGCGGCATTAACCTCTTAGATTTGAGGTGGCACTGGATAGAAGGGTTCGACAAAAGTCTGAGCCTCCGAGTGATACACCATCATTTACATCTGGTGTGGAGACGGTGATCCTTGATCTGGTGCTTGTTCGTAGTACACGTGCTGAACGGACTAGGGTTGCCCTTAACTCGGCTCAGATTGTTGTAGTGTTGGTTCTTTATGCTCAGCAAGAGTCTCGGCTTGTGTTGCAATAGTGTTGCAGAAGTTAATGGTACTCACCAGAAGCTCTAGTTGCTTTGAGATCTGATCTAGCTTATCCAATTACTTGGACCTTTGTTCGGTCACGTTTAAATTTTCAAGTTTCAATGATAGCTTCTCAATAATATCGACCTTGGAGAGATGGCTCCCAATGATGTTGAGGTTGGAGCTTTTATCTCTCTCTCTCCTTCATAAGATGCTACCATATGAACGGGCTTTGGAGGAATCTACGGGTGCGTTCGAAGGTTCCATATGAAGACAAGGTGGCCGATCACTCAGCCATTTCTTTGAATATTTGCCACACCACATCTTCATCCTTATTAAAGTGAGATTCTTCACAAGCTACGTCCATAAGCTTTCTGGGATTCTTTATTGAACCCACCAAAAAAGATCTGCACCAAATTAGTCTTTGGAATTTCGTGGTGGGGGAACTTCTCTTATAGGTCCTTGAACCTCTCCCATGCCTCATGGATAGGCTCATGGGATAACTGCGAAAAATTGGAGACGAGTGCACACATCTGATTTAAATGACCCAAAGGATAATACTTCTGTAGGAAGGCCGACTTGAGATCTAGTCCATCACTACTTTCCCAAGATGATTTACTTGAAGGCAGAACATGAAAGCAGTCATCTTTACTACCTCCAACAAGATGTTGTGGTAGTGCATGGTACCGCAAATACTATTGAATTGGTGGAGTTGGATGTAAGGTTCTTCATTTGTATTCTCATGGAATGTGGGAAGAAGTGAGAGTAGTTGGGGTTTGAGTTCAAAAATGACTATGAATCATAGGAATTTGAATCCACTCGATAATTTTTCCGGCTTCGGGGTTGTAAGTTTCCTTGAGAGTTGGCTTTGGTTACTCCCTCACCTCATCATCACCCCCAAGGTGTTCTCCAGATTGTCTGTCTTCTCCTTCATGATTTTCATCTCCTCCTCGATTTTCTCATTGTCTCCTAATATCATTCAACATCTCCTAAAACATAACCTGGGCAAGAGCTGATCTGTCAGTTATTATTGGATTGCTTGAATGGAAGCGGACAGTTGCTTGTTGACCTCGTTTTGATCAACCTGCTATCCATTGCCCTTGGGATCCATCCCATGTTCAGAATCTGATGAACTGATATCAAGATCGAGGTTAATATCTGCAGTGGGAAAATTACCCCAATCAGACTTGAAATAGGTACCATATGTGGAGAAGAGTTCAAAATCGGGGTTGATTCTAAACTTTATTAAGAAAGGAGATGCATACTGAGTAAAATCAATCTCTATCCAAAAAGGAGTGAATTTGGGACAAGAGATATCTCAGTTAATTTATGAAGGATGCAAGGAGTCCTGGGAGTGGTTCGCAAAGTCTAAACCATGCTCTCAAGAATCACCCCGAATTAGTGGAGATGTCGGCATAAGAAACTCGATGTGGGTGTTCGAGGAGTCTGAATAAAGACATCTCGAATACGACATAGTAGAAGCAAGAAGGATTGAAATGATTTGGAATTGGAGCATTGAATGAAGAAGTGAAAGAGAAAAATAAATGAAAGGCTCTGACCGAGCAAAAGAAGTGAAGTATGAACAGAAGTGCAAATGAAAGGTGCAAGTGCACGATTTTATTTTGATCAAATCAAACATCACAAGGGTGAGTTCACATACTCGACACAATGAGCCATGAAGGTTTGACAATTATCTTGTCAATTTTAATGGGTTTCAAGCAATATTTATAAATTTAATCCTTAGCGGCTATCCCCAAAGGTGAGTGAGTACTATCAAACAATCATCTTCTACTTCCTGCTTCCTTTGTAACCAGTAGCCTGTACTTTTTTAAGGTCCTTGCTTTTACATCTAGATCCACTACTCAACCAAAGAATAGAGGAGGAAGTCGATAAGTGAAACCACTACTTCATAACCGAGTCTGTAAGAAGACAAGATCCTACTTGGACGCGGAAGGATGAGAAAAACACCCCCGTGAGGGGATGGCCTACACTAAATACTTCAGCTAGGTCTGCAAGCAGACAAAGCCCTACTTGCCCACATATGATAGAAGTGCCAATAATTTGTGAATCCAATCAATAATAAGGCAGTAGTTAGGCTGGGATTTGGGCTCTAGTCACTAAGGGATGTGACTTACTCAGTCTGAAGAGTACCTGAAAATAATGAGGGTATTGCTCACCCAACACATTGAAGGTTCAATCAATAAAATTTTATTTTGATCAAGTTTTCTTTAACAACCCCTTTTCGAAAATTTTGGTTGTCACTATTTTTGGATAGTTTTATGTAAAGGCCTATCAATTTTGTCAATTCTTTGCTTGGCCTATGTGCTCAAAATGAGAGGGAGAGGATGGAAAAGCAATGCAAGGTGAAAAATAATGATGTGATGCTTAATCAGAATGCTTACTTGCTTCTCATCTCTCTCCATGCGAGGTGCACAACAAAATTGAAATTTACACTAAATGAATGCAACCAGAAAATCACCCTAAGATATGAGCTTCCATTATCGTGAAGAACTTGTTCAATTTGACTAAGTCTAAGCGAGATACTATAGGTAAATGAATGATATTAGAGCTTTGGATTTAATTTAATTGCACATCCACTCCTATTATAGAAGGACTCAATCAACAAAGACATAAAATGAAAAAATGTGGAAATCTCTAATATAGAGAAATAAATGTAAATAAGAGGAAAATGGGGAGAAATAAATGAAGAAGGCGAAGACAACCGTAAAAATTGCATGGGCCCCTAAGTGAACAAACATTTGGTAAAATAGGTCCGAAGAGTCTGTGTGTATTATTACAAATTAAACAATGAATCACTCTCTCACAAAATTTAAACTACACCTATGCTAATATGCTCCAATAAATTCCTTGTCCTCTTATGCTGCTCTCCTATTGGTGAGTAGAGAATCACCAACCTCCATGTCTCTCGGGTCCATTGAGCCTCTAAAGAAGCTCTCCCTCGAACAAGCAGGACCTCACAATAAATTCAAACAAGAAATACTGCCAGAACAGATTTTAAAGAAAATATAATAACAGAGAGTAAAATACACAATGTAAATAAAGTAGATAAATGAAAAGAAACTATGAATACTACTCTGTTCTACCCAACCATTACTCCCTAGCAACAATGCCATTTGATGAATGCAAATACCAATGTACCTATCATCTGGTCTAGGAGGGCCTGTGGTGTCCGACAAGTTGGATCCGACAATCATTGTGTCCGTCGCTCCTACATCACTTAATACCCGATCAATGCAACTCAATAAACAATCAAACCACAATTAGATAAGCAATGAAATTGTGTGAGCTAAAATTTATTATAACTCTACCAAAATGTGTGTATAGTGGTAAGTGTGTAGAGTGTCGAAACATTGAAATCATAGGGGAATAGAGAAAAAATGAATAGTCTACTAAGGTAACTAATTTTTGGTGTTTTTATTTTTCAATATTTTTGTGGGTTTTTAATTATACACTTTTTTGTATTTTTAATTTTACAAATATTTTTAATTGATTTTTTAATTTTAATAATCTAAATATAATAATATATATAAGTAATATATAGAATAAGGATATATAGGTGTGTATGCAAAATAACGGAAACTTGGATATTTTAAAAGTTAAAAATAACAAAGTCAAGATTTTCCAAATAAAATATTTCAAGTTTTTTGGTTTTTTTCTTTATTTTGTATGATTTTGAGGAGTTTTGATAATTTTTAAGGATTTTTAATAATAGAAAAATAGAAAATAGTGCAAATAAGAAAGTCAGAGAATTGAAATGGGCCTAAAAAATATCTACCAAATCATATAGGGTCCAAGATCAATTTTCTTGCAAACTATATAGTATAAAGAAAATTCAGAAAGTTAAAACACCATTTTTTTATTTTCGGGGAACTTTTATGATTTTTATAAGGTGTCAATGTTTTATATTTTTAATGTTTTGGTTTTATATTTTTTGTGATTTTTGGATAAGTGTTGGTATACTGTGAAAAATAGTTAACATATTTTTTGGGAGTTTCTAGAGAGGTTCTAAAATTTTTATAATTTTTCTCAGTCAAAATAGGGAAATCTGAAATGTTTTTGGATTTTTATAAATAGGAAAATAATTATAATTACTTCAAGAAAAATATATGTGATAAAATAAGTTCCACACAATTAACTATTTTTCCAATGATTTTTAGACACAAAATGCTATTTAAAATACTTAAATAATTTAATTCAGAAATCATAGGACCTAATGCAATTTCTAGGAAGTTTTAATTCATTTCCTAACAACTTAGCAAAGCTCATGATTAATATGCAAATAACCCAAATATATCAAATTAAATCAGCATTCGTAGGGGTATTTTTGCAAATAAAAGAACTTCCAAGATGACACATGCAAATATCACAAATTTATTATGCTGAATCTACAATATTTGGGACCAAAACAAAATAAGGGAACCTGAGAGGGATTCCTTGCAAATTACCCAAGGCCTCAGATGTGAAGGCATGCAAGGTGACCTGGCAAGGAACCAAAATGCAATATCCACAAAGTCTTGGGGTCCATATGAAAATATTACAAAGTATTTCACTGTAGAATTAAGTTTCAGTATCAAATGATAAATACAAAATACACTAGGGTTTAAAGTGCAAAATACCCAAGGCACATGCTAATGGATGGTCACGATGATGTCTCTCAAACACTTGGACGGTCTGGATGCGTTGGTACTGCTTTGTGGATGCACAACCAAGATTAGATCTTGGCTCCTAATCAGACTATGGTTAAGCTCACCATCCAACGACATTTGCTCGATTTGGCGGAGGCACGTGATCTGATGTCTAAGAAGAACCCTGGAAGAACAGGCAAGAACGGGATCTCGAGGCTACTTGGATCAGTTGAATTTCTTATCCCGGACCCTCTTCCTTGATGCTCAGAGGTGCTAAAGATTCATGGTCGTGTCCCACAAATGCTGGAAGCTTTAAAATCGTACGGGCCCTATCGAGTGGGGCATGGAACTCGGTCGAAGATGGAGGACATGGGGAGGACTTCCTTGGTTCAATCGACCCTCAAATGGGTCCTTTCGCTCATCTACTTGCACATGAAATTTCGTGGCTCAAGGACGAAGGCTCTCGACCACATCAAAAGGTACGACGACAAAAAATGAAGGTAGAAGGAGAATCTTATGATGACGGGGAAAGATAAACTCAAGAAGCTCGATTCTTGCATAATGGAGATGATCTAGATGAAGGGAAAGGTCAATAAGATGAAGGGGACCGAGGTGATATGGTTAGCGAGGCTAAATAGGGACTTGAATAGTATAACAAGGGCTTGGAGCTCAAGAGCTCTAGGTTAAGACTTTTTTAGAGATTTTAGGTTTATGGATGAAATCATAAGAATCAAAAGATGCAACTACCCAAGAAATTAAAATGCGAAGGTAAATAGCTAAGGAAATGGCATCACCTAATTGGGAACCGAGGAGGGGGAACCTCATGGCGAGTTTCGCCAGAGATGGTTAAATCACCTCAAATCGAGTCTTCTACTTACCTCAAAACCGATAGACGCTCTTTTTCTCATGAAGATCTCACATCTGGATGGGATTTGTGGGGTTAAGATGTGCAAACGAGCAACTAAACTTGAGAAGAAGCTTGGTCCAAAGTTTTATAGCCAAAGGGAGGAGGTCTCTTATGATTAAGATTTCCCTTGGCTCAAGAAAGATCGATTCGATTAATGGCATGGGCGAGATTTAGGGGGATCAAATCAACAACTATCGTTCAGATCAAGGATCTAGATAATGAGTATATCGAGCGGAAAAATGGGCGAAAAATAGGGGACTGACAGATGTAGAGACACCGGGGGGAAAGGGAGGAGAGTGGGGCTATTGACCCCAGGTCAAAAGTCCCTCGCCTATGAGTGGTCCACGTAGGACCACTACAGGACAAACCATAAATCAAAATCAAATATATTCAAAACAAAATAGTAAATGATTTTATTTGAAATTAACTTAAAAATAATTTTTTTAGTTATTTAATTTACCACTTTAGGTTATTTTTATTTTTTTTACAACCTATTTACTAGGTGTTTATTTTTACAAGCATACTTATAAGTGTATTTACCTATGTTTTGAGGTATTTTAAATTTATTTTGTATTTTGAATTTTATTATTATAGATACATATTTCATACATTTATAATATATTTAAATATGTATTTTTACTTTATTCTTCTGACTTTATTTACATCCTTAAATAAATAGGCATATTTACACTATAGGTATAACATACCTACATATTATATTATATTATTTATTTTAATGGAATTTTAATTGTTTATTTTATGTTTATATTTTTAGTGTATCTCAAATAATATTTACAAGTAATTAAAAATATGAGAAAGGTAAAAATGTAAAGAATAAAATAGAATGAATAAAATATGTAGGTATGTAGAAAAAATGGGACCCAAAAAGTCAGCATTTAAATCTTAACTCTATTTTTAATGAAATAACCTTCATAAAATAGGTAATTTAATTTAGAGTAAAATAATGGTGAGTTTGGTTTATTTTGAGTTCATATAGAGGATATATTGATTATTAAAGTTGGTTTATGGCTTTTTCATTAGTGTGTCCCAAGTACATTGTGCACTACTTTATGTGCAATTATTTTATGTTTCTTTGTGTATTTTTATATAAAAGTTTCGTGTTGATCATTTTATTGTTTGAGGTGTATAAAATGAATTATAAAATAGCATAAATAATTTTGAAGAATGAAAACTAAGGTTTTATATGTAGTATTTGACCCTTATCTCCCCTATTTTATTCGTGGTCGACCAAGTTAATATCGACCTAGTCTAAGGGTCAGGGGTCAGTCAGGTATTTATAATACTTCCTTTATTTTTTTCTTTATTCATTTAATTTGTATTTACGTGCAAGTATTAATGTATTTTTTCAGATGATAGCTTATGTGTTAATTTGTACAAGTTAGATGCATTTACATATATTCATCTGGGGATTTAAAGAAAAAAAAGGCGAATGAATGGTATTCATCAGTATCACAAGGTGGTAAGCCCTTACCAATCATTCTATGCAGAGAAACACTCAACTACAATGAAAAGCATATTCAAGTTCTTAAGAAGAACTCAAGAATACGTCTTAGTTTATGGTGATAATGATATCAAAGTCTTAGGGTACACAGATTCAAACTTCAACTCTAATGAGGATGATCGGAAGACAACCTTAGGGTTTGTATTCTTGTTGGATGGCAGTGTTGTGAGAACGGATGCTTCAGCAAAGTCGGGTATTGGCTACATGAGATGCAACAACTACATAGGACATAATAACTGTTTTATAAGGATATGCAAGTTTATAACAAAACTTGCCTAGTCTTTGTTTAACAGAATAACTGGTCATCTTTGCCTGATTATTTGTCTAAATAGTCAATAAGTAGCACATGAATGTGGATTTAATAGTTATACATGAATAGCTCTTAGTGCTAGTGGGAAACTGTTGGACTTGTAAGCCCTTAGCAATCCATTAATGCAATCAAAGTTATCGTATATCCTTTCTTATCATCTGAATTGATTGTTTGTGTTTGTACTTGATTGAAGGTCCCTCTATACAACTAAGATTATGTACCATGGTTATGTTTAATACCATATAGTTGTAAGTCTAAGGAGTTAGATCGAGGACACAATTAATATCATCTATATTCAAGATTGATCTCCTATCTAAGAAAGCGATGGCAATCTTTCTCTAAAGAATAATTTCTGACATTACCTCTAGCCGGAGTTCCTCTGCATATGAATAAAGATTCGGGGATATCAAAATAGTCAAATCAAAGTGTTGACTTAATGAGGTTTACATTAAGAAGAACCTAAAACGTAACTGTCACGATCATGCAAACATCCTTTCTCTAGAGAAGGATATACATAAATATGTCCAAATATGTGCATTAGATAAACCATTAGGTTGAAGACCTAGCCAAGGTCCATACACTAGCATGTTGGTGTGCATATAAGGATATATGAGAAGTATGATCTCTTAAAGAGATTATACATGTTTATACTTGATGAACTAGGAGACAAGAGCTCACTCACGAGATATTTGGACTCAAATAGAATTACATGCATGGTCATAGTATTTATGAAATAATAAATGAATTCAGCAATATTGATATATATTTTTGGAAAGTATATGATCAACAATTATCACTCAAATTATTGATTGAGAAATCTATTGATATATCTTGGAAAGAGACAATCAAACAAGGGTTTGAACTTTGGATTTATTGAAGTCTTCCATTATGTAGGATGGAGTAGTGGAAACATTCTGGGTTGATGCATTCATAATAGATCATATACCTCTATTACGAGGGAGTGATGAAATCATATAGATTTTAGTGACTCTATTTTATGTCTATATGATAGAGAGTTAATTAGATTAAATTTTACATTTTAAAACCCACTTCTAGTGCCTATTTCTAGTGTCCATTTCTTGGTCCAAATTTACAAATACAAATGGAAATGTACTCACTTACATATCCCATTTTTGAGGTCTAAATGAGTTGGATAAATGATTAGAAATGGAAATGGATGTGGAGCCCATTTATATATTCCATTTCTGAGCTCGAAAAGAGTGTAAAAAGATTGGAAATGGAAATGCAAATAGAACAAATCAAAATGGATTCGAATGGTCATGACATAAATGGTTTAAAATTTGAATTAGATGGATATCCAAATTTCAAATAATTATACATGGACAGTGTGATCTCCTTGATATTATCTCCAAATATCCATTTTCGTTGCTCACAACTCCTAATTGGATTAAGACTCGTACATTGATATATCCATTTCATGATGATAATGTTTATTATCATGGATATGATGGGACAATGTGAATATGATTCACATCATTGGTCATTAACTTTTATGGATTTACATTTTATTCTTGACTAATAAATTATATTCATTTATTGGAGGATGATTTTTAACTCTCTCAATTATAATATTTGTAATTTAATTTAAATTGACATTAATCAAGAGATAATTAAATTAAATATTAAGTCTAATTTGGAGTTGAAATAAGAGAACCTTTATGGAGGTGTACCATGGACGTCCATCATGGTTGTTAGAGGTCAAGTTTGTTGGCCTCTTCAACTTGATTTAAATATCAAGCCTTACCTGGTTTTTATTTCGGTGATAAAGTTGACAAAATAATTGTTAAATTCTTGTTGGATTAGGAATCCATCATAGCCATCCAAAATTTAATCAATGGTGGCCTTCCCATGGAGAGTAGGACTCTCCATGGATGTCCCCAGTATGTATATAAAGAGGGGTATTGTCTCTCTTTCGTGTAACTTATTCAATTTCAAGAGGGCCCCATGAAACAACATTGAGTATTGAAGAGAAAAGAGAGTTGAAGACTCTCTTGTTGTCGTCCCCCTCTATCTCTCCATATACCCTAGTTGTCCACCTTTGTTGCATTTCTTCTTCTTCATTGGCTTGACCAATCGAGAGAAAGATTCCTTCTTCTTCGTGTTTTGTGCACATGAAGAAGGACTTGATTTCGTGCGACCAAGTCATGATGTATAGATCATCTTGATCTCTATTTTGTGTAGACAACTTGGTGGAGAAGAAAATCTCAAGTTCGCAGGAAGCAACACGAGTCATCATCGTGCCCGCTAGAGAAAGCAATGCAGGATCGGACTTGATTCAAAAGGTCTCTTTTTTTTAAATACCCATGCTTCGAGAAATAATCCCAAAACTCCAATGAATATTTGGAAACATACATATATACACACACATTTGTATATACATACATACATATGCTACACATTTATACACATAACATAAATACACATGCATACACACAAGCACATACATACACATACATATATACATACATCTAACAAGTTCCCCATGCTTTTAACTAGCTTTAAATACTTCTCTACCCCAACTCTCTTACTCTTCCTAACGACTATAGGGTAGATGATGAGACAAAGCATGCAAAAGAGTTAGGAGAAACAAATTATGAGATCCATTTGAATAAGGGGCACGAAAAATAAGTTTAAAGTATGTCAATGATTATTTAAACATCGTAGAGCATGCATCTTCGATGGTTGAACATGGTGTGTTAAAATTTAAAGGGTTCAAAGGAAAAGTGTGCAACATCTTGAGATCATCTCCATATATACTCGAACATAAACCTACATACATACATTCATAAATAATACCTACTCACTCACAAAAATACTCAAATTAAAATAAATACGTATCTACGATAATAATCAAGCATAACAACATAAACTTCTTTTTTCTCTCCTAGGTATTTCATTGAACATGTAGAGTACGAAGAAAAAACATATCTAAACAAATAATCGAAGTTATTGAACGGGAAAAATAAAAGAGATGGATATATGCCTATAAGTCGAGTCAGAGGCAAGGAGGAGGAGGCAGTGACAGACCGAGGTTCTCAACTAGGTAGAGGAGGAGGTAGCAACACAAAAGAACTGCGTGCAAGGAGAAGGAGGGGAGATGGGAGAAGCACTGAGAGGAGGTGGCGACGTTCAACGGAGAGGATGAGGAGGTGATGGTAAAGATAAAGAACATAGAGGGGGAGGAGGAGGTAGTGGTGGAAGCGTCGGAGAGCATGGAGGAGGTGGTTGGGGGAATAGAGAAGGGTTTTGGGGTTTTTAGGGAAGATGGAAATGAGAAATGAAAGGGAGAGGCAGGGAAGGGAGGCGCTATGTCTAAACTTTTTGCAGGTTTTGCATCTGCAATTGTGTCCACCAGTGCTTGCCTATGATTGCACACTTTTTGCATCCGCTTGCGTACAGATGATACGCTCACGGATTTTAAAATAAAGGATTGGAGCGATTTGCATCCACTGGTGGCAGCCTTGTGGATGAAAATGGTCTTGCGTCTAGGACCGACCATCTATGAACGCAAAATTGTACCGATAAATCCCCAATTTCTTGTAGTTTAAAAGGAAAATTGGTTCACTTTCGTATTTTAACGGTGAGAGAATAATTAGAAAGAAATATCTACCATAATTACCTTCCTAAGCTAAAAGATTTCAAAACCATACAAGTTGTTAAAAGTGGTTTTGAACCATGTTACCGGATTTGAAATTGATAGATGGGATCGAGTGCTCATCATCTTCCTCAGGGACACATTGTTCATTGGATAAATTCTCTTTGTGTGTGTAGAAAAAAATGGGGTTGCTTCCTAGGGGTAGCCAATGAGCTGCTCCCACCTTATTTTTCAGATTTTTTTTATTTTTCTGGAAAATAATGTCATGCATTCTCATGACTATATCCCTCTAATATGTCATTCCAATTTCGCTAGAAATAGAGACCCTTATGCCCTCCATCCAAAGCATGTTGATTACAACAATTATAAGACCATTAAAATTACATGTTTTAGTATGAGTCTTTGTTTCTAACAAAATTGTAATGACATAATATAAGGATATAATCATGAAAATATGGGGTGGTATTTTCCAAAAAATAAAAAAAAAATCATCGAAAGATGGGGCAGCAACAACACCATATATATATATATAGGGAGCACTTGAATTGAGGTGGCACCTTTCCTTGATCATGGAAAGGTGTCATCTTAGGCCATTGGATGATTGTACAGGTGAAATTGAACCACTCGGCGGTTTTCATGTCAACTAACATTCCTAAATTGCGACTGATTAAATTAGTGCCAATTTAATCAAATACAAGTTATTGAACAATCTATATTTAGTAAAACCTGAGGAGTGTACATTGTATTTTCTAGAAAATATGATGGAATAAATGCTTGCATTTTGAAAAAATTGTTATCAATTTATGAAAGATGGATATGTTTTACAATCATGTGTTGTAAATTACAAAAATCATAACCCCTGATGTGCGGGAAAAAAGCTCAAATTCGACAAAAATTGGTGTATTATGTATATTTTTATTTCCTAAAATATAGGGTTCTTTGATAATGACCTAATTAATTGATGTACACGTGGACACCATTCCTACAATGATGAGATTTTTCTTACAACTATATTTCCAAATATGTCGGATGTGGTAAATTGCGAACGCATTATATATTCTATACGTCATATGCATATTAATTTTAGGGGAGGTTTAACATTCTTCATTTCAAATCAGTGAATGATATTTTGTAATAACATTTATTGCATAATGCCTCGCCGTGGGCTCGCATGTCCAACAACCCGTTGACAATTTAGATCCTATAGATACTTGCACAACATCCCCTATTCATAGATCTGCCCCTACTTTTATACAGTTAGATACAAAATTATAAATCTTTGAAACATGGATGAAAGTGGTGGAACTTTTATCTCCTTATTGTCGTGGAGGAAAGATCAGACTATTAGGAGGAGCTGGAATAGGTAAAATGGTACTCATCATGGAATTGATCAACAACATAGCTAAATCTCATGGAGGCATATCCGTATTTGGTGGAGTCGGTAAACGTACCCGTGAAGGAAATGATCTTTACATGGAAATAAAAGAATCCACAGTGATTAATGAATAAAATATTGTGGAATCCAAAGTGACTCTAGTCTACGGTCAGATGAATGAGCCACCAGGAGCTCGAATGAAAGTTGGTTTGATTGCCCAAACCATGGCAGAATATTTCCGAGATGCTAGTGATCTTTGATCTTAATGTAATTCAAACAAACACCAAACAAGTTTTGGATTCACCAACTCGACCTAAGTGAAGCTGCAAGAGTTTGACTCTTTTTATCTTTTCAATTTTATTTTTGTTTTGCAGGCAAATCGTTTAACAAGTCTGTAGGAAAGCTATTCCTATAGGAGTGTGTGTACGACTGGAAAGTACCCCGTACTTCTTCCACCTCCTTTGTAACATGTGATCTGCGTATTTTGAGGTCCTTGATCTTGTAACTAGGGGAGTACTCAGCCAAAGAAATAGATGAAGTAAGTCAATAGGCAAAACTAATACCTCCCTCAAAAGTGAGGTACTCGGACGTAGGTCAATGAGACAAACACTCCTGTGAGGGTGTGGCCTATGCACAATACTTTAGACCATATGTTGGATGCTCCATACAAGGTGGGAACACCATCGTCGACAAGGTCCTACTCGCCTATGTACGATAGAAGCACCAATACTTCATCATCCCATGTGATAATCAAGGTTGTCACAGATCAGGGTTTGGGTTCTAATCCTGGTCGCACCTCACTTATTCTGAACGGTACCTGAAAATATTGAGGCCTTTATGAATCCAAAACGATGATGTCCATTATGAATTTTAATAAAGGTCAAAGTTTTATTAGAAGTTCCCTTGTTTTAATTTTTAATTTGCAATTTCTTTGAGTATTTTTCAATGTAAAGCACCTAATGATTTTTTTTGTATTTTTCTTTATGATCCTAAGTGTGCAAAAAACTGAGGGAGATAGTAGAAAAGTAATGCAAGTAGATACTAGAGTAGAAATCTCAGTCTCGTATCAAATGATGCATGCAAAGTAAGAGGACTTACAATGCTTCCCAGCTCTCTCCATGTGGGATGAAAAGCAGATATATAAATATCTACACTACATCCAAGATAGGAAAAGCAATGGAAGCGCCCTCAATAAGAATTTCTAGTTAACATGAAGAACCAAATGCTAACTACTCAAAAAATAGATCCTAAGTATTTGGTCTTAGAAACTCCTTGGTGCCTCCTACAATGGGTCATGCAAGTGTTGTGTGGAGTCTCTCACGGCTCATGGTTCTAAATCCAAGTAATTAGCAATTAAATTTGACTAAGTTCAAAGGCATATCATTATAGGTACATGAGTCTAATTAAGTTGTGGACCTAATTTACAGATGCAAACAATCCTAGATCTTGGGACTAAATCACATAAAACAAAGAAAAAAAAGGCAAAAAGCTCAAAATGTGGGAAACAAAATAAAAGAAAGGTGATAAAAAATGAAAAACTCGATAAGGCCCCTTGGTGAACAAACACCCAAGCAATGGAGCTCGTGAAGTAGAAGTGTCCAAGTATCCAAATTATTACAAATAATTTACAAAAATAAAAGAAAAGTTCTCCTCACAAATAAAACAAAAAAGCTACAAGAGCTACTCTGCTCCTCCTCTCTCTATCTTCCTCTTGCTCTCTCCAATTAGCTCACAAATAGAAGAGCCAATCTCCTTGCAGCTCAGTGCGTATACCTCCTAAGAAGCATCCATCGCCACATGGTCCCTCCCAAGAAAGTCAAACAAAGAAGAATGGGTCAGAAACATATAATCAATTATAAAAAATAAATAATAGAAAATAAAGGATGATATGATGCACAAAAATATACAGGTGCTACACTATCCATTGCTCCCTGGCAATGGTGTCATTGGAAATATCTAAGAAGACCTAGTGGAGCGGTCGTAGGGTCCACACAAGGTAAAATCACGATTGCTGAGGTGACCGACGCAAAGCACTCTGAATAGATAAAGAATTAACACACAATAATAATATAAAGCAATGAAAATCAAAGAGATGGGTAAAATATTATTATAAAACCTTGCAAACAAGTGTGTATAGTGGACAAGTATGGTAGGGTGTCGAACTCAGGGAACAAGGGACGTAGCAAATATATTATTTATCTCTAAATAATATGGGTGCGTATGTATGTATGTATGTATGTGTATGCACAATATTTACTCAATATAATATTTTTATGTGTTTCTAGTTATTTAATATTTCTTTTTTTATATTTTTTAGGTTTTAATTTTATGATTATTAATTTTGTATTTTTAATATAAAATAAGTGTATACATAAAAATATATGTATAATATATAATGTAGTATGTATAATATAAGGGATATATAAGGGGTTGGGGAAGCTGCACCCGGTCATTTTTTCAACGGTTTTTTGTGTTTTTGAAATGAAGCTGGGGGGATTTAAATCACCATTTATCACCATGTTCTCATGCAAAATTCAAATAAATTCATTACTTTTATCATCTCCATCAAGACTATTACCTTTTAACGGTCTCAAAATGTTGAAATTGACCCTATCTTAATGGGAATGTTAGAAATGTTTGTTTTGCATGAAATTTGAAACACATATTCTACTTAATAAGATAAGTAATCGCCATAGGATACATTAAAAAAAATCAAAAACCAATAAGAAAAATGTCCAGGTGTAGCTAGTTTGTTGCATCCCTCGGTGTAGCTTTTCTTTTCCCTATATAATATATAAATCGGAAAGTATTAGTAAAAACAATCCTTTTTTAAGGATTCTAAAATATATATATAGGTATTTATGATAATTAATAATAATTATAAATATATATGATAATATATAACTATATATAGGCTATATAGGGTATTTTATTTATAAATATAGGTATGTATAGCCAAAATCAACAAATAAAATATATTTTTTAATTCGAAAATTACAAAATACACGTAATAGTACATGCTAAATCTCTTGTCATCCAATATTCTGTGGAAGCAATATTTGTAAATTGCAAGATTTTTTTAAATTTTGTTGTCTCTTTTGTAAACCACATTTGATTTATTCTGAAAAATTTGTAGTCTTTTTTGAGAACATCATGTGGGAGTAACATTTGTAAGATGTGATATTAATTTGTAAACTATGTGGTCTCTTCTGTAAAATACATGTGATTTTTTTGTAGAATAGATTGCTTTTTATTAATGTATAAATTATTTTATATGTCCATCCAACGTGTTTTCCAATATCACGGGTCCATCAGAATTTGTCATCCATTGTAAAGTTTGTGTAGGTTTTGTAAAATCCACGCTCTCATTTAACAATTATGTGCTAATCTGTAAAAGAAAAAGTTAATCAGTAGTTTATCATTTATTCCTAAAAAAGGATAACATGTAAAAAAATACACGCAGAATTGTAAATCAATGAATCAAAATATAAATTATACAATCAATTATGTAAATTACTATATCAAAAGGTAAAATATATCATCATATTTGATATTTATTCCATCCAATTGAATCTATAAACTTCATCCTTATAGTATTTAATCCACAATCGATGAGATTTCATCTAATTTTATTTTTTGCAAAATATATCACCTTCTGAGCGAAAATATAATAACATGCACAATCTTCTATAATAAAAAATCATTTATTGATACTGGTAACTTGAGACATATTCAATCTGTAAATAAATATTTACATTCTTAATCAAAAATTTCTTTCTTTTAGGTGATATTTTCATTCCCATTCTACAGAATCAATATATAAACAAAACTCAAAAGAAAAAAAATGAAAAGTGTGTTGAACTCAAAAAAACGTGGGAACCCAAACTTACAAACGATTGAATATTGCAAAAAATATGATTGAATTTAAAAGAACAAAAAGTATGTTGAATATTACAGAAACTTTGATTGAATAAAGGCTCGTGTTTTGAAATAATTGTTATCAATTTACAAAAGATTGATATATATTTTACAATCGTGTTATAAATTTCAAAATCGTATTAAATGATGTTCAAAAAAAATACCCAATCATAACTACTATCGAATCAGGAACAATGATTCAAAAATTAAATAAAGGAAAAACTTTGAAGATTGGATTGAGATAAAATCAAAACAGAAGAAAAATCAAAATCCAAATAAAAACAAAAGCCATCTGAAATAACCCGGAACTTGATTAGTGCTGCAGGTGCGTAAAATTGCACTGCAGGTGTTGTATGGGACCGACTGCGGTGCGAGAGTGGGATGCAGGTGTTGGGCGACCGCTAGGGGAGTATGAGCCCTCTACCCCCTAACTCGCCACCCCAAGTTTATGCTTCATCCATGGCCATCCCGATCCCACCAACTTGAGCTTCTGCTGCCCTGTTGACTCCTACCTCGTCTCTAAAGCAACTAAGTGTCGTCATCCACTGTGTCTGCCCATCACATGGCATCTTGTTACCGTTATTCAACCTCACTCATCGTCGCCATGCATAGTGTGTAACGGCCAAGAATTTGTACAACAACTAAGATTCTTTTTTCTCCTTATTGCCTTTAGTGGAGTATTCAAAATTGTATATTAATCAAGAGAGATTTAATACCCTATTCAATAGTATTCAATACCCTACTAATGTCTCTCCATTGGATTACCATAAAAATCCATTGCTCCATTCACGTCACATGTTCTCCCCGTCTTCTTGTAGTGGGAGAGAAAGAGAGGGAGTTGAGAGATGAATCTTACCCGAGACACGACGTCTTAGATTCGTCACAAGAGACAACATTGTCGAATCAGAGAATGAGCAGTATGCGGATACGTGATCGGAAAGAGCCGTGACGACCGCGATGGGATGAAATAGGCGTTGGACTTGAGGTATATATCGGTTTAGGATTATGATGAAACGTATGTATTGGTTTAGAATTATGATCTATAACTGTATGTATCGATAATGGATTTTACATATGAATATTTATCATGCCCGAATAAGACCTTTATTGTATGTATCTATTTCGTAGATTAATACACATACACAATGACTTGATTTTGAGTGAGACATCATAATGTATGTATCGAATCATAAGATAATGCGTATATGTAATGATTTGATTCGAGACTAGATATGTAGCATATGTGACGAATCCATAGGATTTGTCAATGGATATAGACATAACTATTCTGATCATTGAGGGTATCCTAAGATTTTTAGAGTTACAATAGTCAGAATTGTATTCGTAAAAAGAAATCGGATCAATGGAGATCATTAGCATTCAAGACCTACAAAGTTGTTACTCATGTTTTCATTATAACCATACCGAATACATGTTGCGGCCTATTACTTATTTTAATGAATTAGTTGATATTTTAATACAATCAGACTACTATTTACAAACTTCACAAAGAATCCCTACACGAGTGACGTGTGTATCTTTATTAACCATTAGATAACCTCATTAAACATGAGGTGATGTAATAATACGTTATTGTTGCTTTTATGGTAGGGACCTTTATGATATTTATTGTTAATTGAAGGATTGATTTTTAAGTTAATGATTTTTAAGTTAATGATTTTTAAGTTAACTAGTTAAGCTATAAATGATCATAAAATGAAAATCTTTCGTAATGCGTGCAATCAAAGATTTTAACTTGATTTTTTATATTTATAGAAAAATCAGATTTGGATAAATTGGAATGTATTCTCGAATATAACTTTTAAGATATTATCATGACACCTACCATACATGTCAATTCTATATGTCTTACCGAGTCTATAATACGACAGAAGACCTATTCACTAAGATGTTATAGTAGATGTGTTTTATAAAAAAATCTATTAATTTGAAAATAAATTATCTCTTTGTTTTTAATCTAGCATTTATTATGCATTCTAACCTCATGTTGATTTCATGTCGTATCTTGCATAAAATATGATATAAGTTATACACTAGGCGTTAAATACTCTAGAAAATCATACATGGTAATTATATGTATGTACCACAACTCACATGATTAAATACAATGATAAAGCCCAAAGTTATAATGAAATTAGGTAAATAAGGGTGTTCAATTTCTTACAATCAATGAGTTTATAATGTCAAAGTATTGAATAATTGTGTACGCAATAAAATCGTTCAATTGTCTACTGTTCATAAGGAACAATCTTTATATGTATCACATCCAATGGTGATTATTGAAGCTATCAAGCTATAAAAGTTAACAGTAAGATAGTGTAATGGAAATGTTCACATGAACACTATTGTATGCAAAGAAAATGCTAATAGAAGAATTGGAATTTCCTTAAGATGAATAATGGCATGATGACAATAAGAGGAGCTAAGTGCTACACCTAATGGTGGGAGCCACCTCTAGAGTCCAATTATTGCAGACCCAAGAGGTAATGCCGCAAGGGATGTATGGTTGCAAGGAACCATAGAGGCAAAAACTAAGTCCTCTACAGTTGTAGCTATATTGTCATGTTATGTTCATGGACCGTTACTGCCAGCGATAAGCCAACAAAGTGAGCAAAGCCTCCTAAAGATTAAAAATCAAGACAAATCTAAACACTCAATAAGTTAAGGTATATGTGCAATTATAACAATGTTAAGGCTTGTACAAATATTATGCGTTTAAGATCTTATATCAAATTATGTTAATATTATGGTCGTATGTGCAATTATGTTAATGTCATGGACATATGTAATATTATGTTAATGTTAAAGTATATGAGCAAATGTATTGAAAAGTCATGCAAGAAATGGGTTATAAAGGTAACCCATTACAAGTATGCGAGGAAACGATTTCTAAAGGTAACTCATTACAAGTATGCAAAGAAACGATTTATAAATATAAACCCTTACAAGTATGCAAAGAGGTGATTTATAATGGTAAACCATTACATGTTATGTAAGAAAATGGTTGAAAGAAAGAGCAAATCATTACAAGTTATTGCAATAAATGTTTTAAAAACGTAAACCATCAAATGTCACACAAAGTCATCTTAAAGGGGGTAACATGTAAAAGAGACCTGTTATACCACTCCTTCGATAAACCCGCATTGACAACCCCGAATACATACTCCTTCGATAAACCCACACATACAAAGGACCAAACGGATGATATTGACATATATGCACCCTATATGACTCCATTGTTTGGGGATGTGATCAATCATGACCATAGTAGTAGACTCTACTCAAACAACATTGCATGCCTGAGTCACTGTATGCTGAGTATGAGACATACATATTCTAGCAAAATCCTCTTACTGAGCAGACTCCTTCCATGATTTTTGAGAAGAAATTTTCAGAAAATAGTGATCATATATTAGATATTCCAAGAGAATCTTCTCCCAGCTCATACAGGAAATGGAAGATGAAATGACTGGATCACAAATTTAAAAATGAGAACCCACACAGACTGCTCCAATGATTGATCATGAAAAGTTTTTGGAAGATGACATTTTGAGGATTACTAAGAGATATGAATTAATGGAGGAAAAATTCAGAAATTTCGCTGATCAACTAATTTCATTTTACGGAAGCTCGAGTATGAAAGTGGAGGATTAATTTCATTTTACGGAAGCTCAGGTATGAAAGTGGAGGATTAATTTCATTTTACGGAAGCTCGAGTATGAAAGTGGAGGATGAAATAATTGGATCTAATGTTGAGAACCCCAAGGATATTCAGAAACCCATAGACTACGTTCGCCCTAGGGACGACTCTGACAGTGGCACTTCTGCATATTACTCCCCTAGGAATAACTCTGACTCTGATTCTGACTCAGCACATCAAAGTCCCTTCTCATCTACGGAAAGAACCACATCACCACACCATACAGAAAAATACCAAAAAAATCAAAATATTCAAAAACACTCAGAAAATCGAAAAAAAACAGAAAAATACATAAAAATTGGAAGTGAGGAGGATTTGAAGAATTTAGATCCTGGTCTAAGGGAAGCACTGGAGAAAAGATTGATTTTTGAACTTCCCTTGATACAGACCATTGAACAATTCGCTAACCTTAAAGGATTTCTAATGAGCAAACTAATGATGAAAAAGTCGGGCAGGATGAGAACAAAGACTAAAAGACATATATTGTCAATGACCACCTTGGTGTTGAGGAGAAAAACCAAGAGCTGCATAGTGAAGCGGTTGCCTAGATTTGAATGTAGAATCCAAGACAAAACATTTATCCATGCTCGAATCATTGATGACTCACGAATCAATATCCTCCTGACCTCTGTATTTGATAAACTCAAACTCCGACCTATCAGGAAGATAAGAGAGATCGTTCAACTGGCTGATCGATCTATGAAGCGACCGAGAGGAATAATTTCCTTCATCTTTACCAAGGTACTCCGCTTAAAGTGGACTTCATGATCATTAATATTGAGCATCAAGGAGAATTCATCCAGTCTCCAATCATTCTTGGAAAGCCATTCTTGGCATTGGCTAAAGCAATTATTGAGTGCGAGACTTGGGAAATTAATTTTACAACATTGGGAGCACTTCGATCTCACCCAGTCTTTGAGGAACCACGATTTTCTGAGGCAACCCACGAAGCTGTCGACAGCTGTAACCACCAAGTGGTAGACGAGCCCTACCCCGCTGCTACACCTGAGATAATGGTTGTTGAGGAGACTACTAGTTTAGAGCTTCATCCCATTGTTCCATTTCCCGCTGCTCTCACCATGGGAACTGACTTCTTATATGATCTTGAGACATATGCATGGGCGCATCCTGAGTGGGTCGAAATATCCTCTGGCCATTTTGATCAAATCAATCTGACACAGGAATGCACCAACATCAAGTCAATTGAGAACGAATATGAGGGACATGCAATAATCAGTAGTTCAGAGACTCCCCCCACTGTTCTATTTCTCGCTGCTCTCACCATGAGAAAGGACTTCTTATATGATCCTGAGACATATGCATGGGCGCATCCTGAGTCAGCCGAAATATTCTCTGACAACCTTGACCAAATCGATACGACTTAGGAGTGCACCAACATTAACAAAACAAAGAATAAATACGCGGTACGTACACCGACCAGGGAGAAAAATTTCAATGGTTATTCATGTGGGGACTCTATTGTCAACACCTAACTCCCAGGACCAGCACCTTCACAGACAATCGAAATAAAATGTCTGCTCCTTCATCTAAAAAGAAAGTCGCCTTCGACCTTTTGGAAGAGGAATTGTCTGATGATTCCTCATCAGGTCTGGATAAGGTAATCTACATGAGTGAGGTCTGTTCGGCAGTTCTAAAACCCCATCTACGCAAGGATCCAAACACCGATTCTCGTTGGACGACTCATGTTCCTCACTATTATTCGTCCAAAGATGATTCTCCTGGTCTCATTAAATTTACCGAAATAATATATTATGCCCATACTGAGACTGATGCTTCTAAATATTCATCCGAGGATGAATCGCTTGACCCCAAGACTAATTGCAAACTTATAAAGCAGCTTAAGAACAAGAATATCTGGAGTACCTCCACCTTCAAGTATTATTCTTATGAGGATAACTCCGATGATGGTTGTCTTTCATCTGGTTCATACTCTTCATCTACTCTCCATCATGATTTTGCTGAGGATAACACTGACAATGGTTGGGAATCATATGCTTCATCTTCTTTGTATCATTACGATCTCCCACCACGGGCTCACAAAAAGATCGGTCGAAAATCGCCTCAATCAACAACTATCCTCCCTCCCTCCCAACCACATCGGTTCTCTTGTATATTTTCTTCTTCTACTTAGGCCAAGGCCTAAGTATGGGGGGATCGATGTCATATGTATATACCACTCTCCTCATCCAATCCTTCTCACAATCGCCCCATTTCCACCCTTCTTTCGTACTTGGGCTGACCAAAGCGTAAGTATAGGGGGAACTGATGCCCATATGTATATACTCTCCTCATTCACATCTTCCGATCACCTCAATTTCGCTCTTCTTCTATACTTAGACTGTCCACAGTCTAAGTATAGAGGGGCAGGCTCACTTCTATTGTTTTTATTTTTCACTCTCTTACGCTTAGCCTGAGCCATGTCTTCTCTACGCTTCTTGTGTTCTAAGGACACATCACTCGCTAAGTATAATGGGTGTATATATATACTATGTATATATTTTACCCATAGCTCCTACTTTCACGTAAGTCTATATGTATTTACGAGGTAGGTAACTAACTTGAAAAAAATAAAACAAAAAACAAAACAAAAAACAAAACAAAAAAGAGAAAGGTTTGCTACTAACACTGACTGTGTCCAACCAAAAAATTTTGAAAAAAAAAATAGCTTCTTATTCTTTTTTGCAAAAAAAAAATCTTGCATTAAAAAATCTATATATCTCTCAAAAAATTCACAAAAGTCAAAAAATGTGTCTGCATTTCACGCACTTGCACTTCATCCAGCATTACATGCATTTGCATTTGTGAAAATCCCTTGGGTTCTGAACCGAGTTATGAGCAGAAACCGAGAGTGGTCTGGACTTGACCTTAATCCACCTAATTTTCAGAGGAACTTCACTGAGAAAAAGAATTTTAGAAGCTTCGGGTCTATGACTTAATTCTTCGAGTTCCACATGACAATATGCAGAGTTTGACTCTTAATGTCTAACCCGGTCTCTTCATTCTGGGCATGACTCTGGAATAGGGAATTAATTTGTACTCTCGCACTATACGCTTAGCTCAACTCAGACAGGGTGTTGGAAGATTGTGTGAGTTTTTTTTTCTAGTAGCATGGACATCTAAAGATCGGAGTACATGTTGAAATAAAGCTTTAGAAAAGGGATGGAGGTTGGGCACAATTTTTTCTAAGATCCCAAAATGTGTATGGAAAAAAGATTCCATATCCGTAGGGGATCAACAAGATACATGCAAAGCTACCAAAAATCTAAACACAAAGAAGCCTACTACCAAATAAATATTTGACAAAAAAGGGTCCAAGCTTCAAGAAAACCTGCAGATCTTGGCGGAGACTTGGTGAACTGGTCGTCTTTACATGGAGAGGTGACTACACTGGCCACCCTCTAGTTCTTTTATCCTTCTTCTAATGTCTCCCTCTATTCGATTGTGAACACAGCGCGACAGACCATAGAAGGAAATACCTGACTTCCCGAGGACGAGTTACTGGAGAGAAGGTTTGCATGGTAGTCTAGCCTTCTAGATGGAAAGAGATAAAACCTTTCACATACATGAGTCGATTGTTCAATGTTCAAGGGGTATGCTTTGGGAGGAGGATTGATCTAAGATGACTTCTGAGCTGAAATTGTGACAATGATGTGTAGAACTTGGAGGCTATTGATTTTAAAACCCTAAGTATCACAGAAGTTCCGCCAAACTAAATAATCCAAAGGTCAGGTCTAGTTCTATTTTCACCTTCTGCTCATAGTATTGGTATGGAATTCAATCTCATTTCACCTCATTTCATTTCTTTTGATGCTTAGGGACGAGCATGGTTTAAGTATAGCGGGATGATGAATCGCCGATTCATCACTCTAAAAGATAATAATTAAGTTCAAATCCCCAAAATTCATCTGCATTTTATCCCTTATTCTGCATAATTAGGATTCAATTATGTAATAATAAGAAATGTCTTTTATCACTCATTATTGCATATAATAAGAAGCCAAAAATCTCAGTCCAATTGACATGTAAAAATAGCCTTACTTCTCTGATTTTTAGCTAATTCATGCTAACTCCAAATGACCCGAAACCACCTCCATTGTGTACATATTACTAACAAGAATAAATGAAAAATACAAAAAATCACTGACCTAAATAAGTGAACCAAAAACCCAAACCCTAATTGCAGGATTCTCGGACTAAAACCTCAATATCTTCCTTATCCAGTGTCTGATTTGATCCTACTCACTTTTGATATAATACATATTCATTACCTTCAAAACAAAACTAAGTTCAACTGAATCGAGGCTCATATGTGAAAGTTGGATTTTGGACCTCTTTTGTACATTTTGTATTGTACCTAATTTTGATCAATTATTTTATGTACATAATTAACTCATTTTATTTTATTTTCATTTGTCTTCTTTGACTAAAGTTTTATTAAATTGCACAAAAATCCAAATCTAAAATGAGCTTAAAATCAAAGAAACTCACTAAGTCCGAGTCTTCGCTGACAGTCTGTACAAAAGTTGTCATTTTCATATTTTATTTTATTTCCTATTTTTCTTACTTAATAAAAATATAAAAAATAGATTAATATGTAAATATTTATATTTGATTTTATCATACTTTTTCTGGATTTTTATCTATTTTAAAATTAACAAAAAAATTATAAAACCTAAAAATCAAGGTATTCTATGTACATGGAATACCCCAAAAATATCACTTTGTGCAAATGACCATTTTGATTTTGATCTATGAAAGTTGTAAATCTTGTCAAGACAAATAACTTTTGTGAAGAAACTTTTTCGATCCGAGGTCATTTGTTATTTATTTTTTTTATTTATCTTTATAATTTATGTTCCGATTTTCTGGAGGTGCCACGTGGCGGTTCCTGGAGCAGCCACTTGGCACCCATTTTTGAACTTTTCATAATTTGTTTTATTAAAAAAATTAATAAATAATAAATAATAAATAATAAATAAATAAAAACCTGACATGTGGCAGCATCTTGGTCGCCCGATCCTGGCCAATCGGACAGTTGCTGCTTCTCTTCCCTCTCCCGCATGCTTTCCAAATTGGGAGCTCATGGCGACACCGCCCGTGAATCCGTCTTTTTTCTCCCTTCCAAATCGGGGCGACCACCTCTCCAATCAGATCGCTGCCTCCCTCATCATGATCTTCCTTCCACAATTACTCCCAATTAGATCCCCTCGATCAGCCGCGTAATCTCGTCGACCACCTTCTGCATTTTGCTGACCACCCTCGCGCTATTTAACTCCATCGTCGTTACCCCTCTCAAGCTTCCACCGAATAGCCTGACAAGCAGGGAGAGCGGCAGTGACAATCTTTGATTCTTCCCACCTAAGCCTGCGAGATCCGAGCCACTTGGGCCTGTTGCATGCATCCTCTATGAACGTGCTTTTGCTCCGTCTTTTTTTGTCCATGGAGCCTGAACCTCCGCCATACACCCTCACACCTCTACTTCAAAACGATCTCCATTTCATCATCAGCCATCACCAACAACTCCTTCATCAACAATGGGCGAAGGCTTCGCTATTCACTACGCTCAGCCTTCTTCGCTAGTCCTTGCAGGACTTCATCAATGCACCTCCACCGCTATCTTTGAACAAGCTCCAGGAGCTCACCCCACCGCCTACATCTTCTCCATCGACTCCAGTCGCACATCGTCTCGACTTCATCGCATGCCTCTGCACCGACATCCCTTGGTTATCTGTCGGCCAGAGAAGCAGCCACCATCAAGCTCAGCCACTTCCCTCCGAGCAACCGATCTTCCAGAGAAGACCTACAGAAAGTGTAGGATCAAGAACGGGAGAGATCCCATCCGTTAATCCCCGCCCAATTCGCAGTCGTTGATGCCCTTCATCGCACGGCTATCTTCATGACATGTGGCCCTCTATAACCCATTAGATCAGAAGAGCATTAAGAGGGCCCAGATCAATCCTTAGCTGCGGATCCAAGCCAGGAGCCTCGTACGTATCCAAAGCAGGGCGCAGCGACACGTGTAGGTTGGAGTCTTCCCAAGATAGCCTCCTCACGTACTCCCCACGTGAGGTTCAGGGAACATTGCTGAAGTGCCTCGCCTTCTTCCAAGAATTACTAGAAGGCCCAGTCACATGCATTGTGCACGTGACTTTAGGTAATTTACATCAACATCCTCAAAAGCTTCGGCAAATTGCAAGAAGTCCCTCGCCTGGGTTAATTCACACAGATGCTCCTGCAGTTTTGAAAATATACAGAAAGGTCCTTACTAAGGGTATAATTGCAAGATTTTAATTATTTTTATTACAGTTATGCCCTTGAACATTTATTTGATCACATCTTGAGCATCTTTGATAGGATTTTGTCTTGGTGTCATTTTCAACCTTGAATTATTCTCTATTATATTGAGTATTGAAATTCTACTTCTAAGACATTATTTTACAATAATTAATATTTTGTTCTATTTTGAGCATTTGTTTTTTAATTCATTAATTTCCTTCCTCAATAAATTAGTCATTGATCTGTTAGCATTTATTTTGGGAAAATAACCTAAGATTTAATGACATATTAGTAAATTTAGAGGGGGGTGACTTGACTCGCGGAGTTGATGCTTGCTCCATAATTATCCTCACTTTGCATCATCATCATATTATTACATAATATAAAAATAATAAAAAAATGCATTCACGTAGTTCATCACACAACATAGCATTATTCTCTAAAAAATATATTTTTGCAAAACTCACGCATCACATTTCTTCTTTGAATTAATTACATCCTTAAGTAAAATTTTGCATTAAAAATACCAAAAAAATACCATCTCGAAAACCGTGAACGAACTTTGATAGACAAAATTTTAAGTTGTTCCTTTGCCTCCTTGAGTTTGACCTTGGGACTAACCTAAGTAAAATAAACATTAAACCACTCTGATTAAAAATTGATTAATTAATTGTGATTATGTCTTGATCGATTTTGAATTCCCGCCTACAATGAAACGACAAATTTAAATGATAATTCACATAAATAAAGTAGGGTTTTTGCATCTCGTCACTATTCAACTCTGAAAGTTCATTCCCTTACTCACTTTCAAAGCAAGAGATATACTTACCATTATATCTCAATCAAGATCTAGGATTTCCTTTCTTATCTTTGTTACATCCCAATAATATGAGAAACTATAACTCGGATAAAAAGATGCGGGAACTCATTCCGCCTTGAAAGTCCAACTTGCATCTCCCAACTTGATCTTTAACACCCGGGCCCACCACCCCTAAGGTGATGTCGACACGTTGTTAATTGAACCAACTGTCAACAAGAATATCACTTGCTATGTGCAATCCAATATCGCCCCAATAATATGAGGAACCAATATTGGGTTCATTACGCATACATCCTTACTCTTTAAAGAAGCAAAGTGCTGGATCTACATGCACTTGTATGCATGAGTTGTCACTTTAGACATGTGTCTCCTACATACGATCCTTGACGACGGAACCCTTCGTCTTAACGGAAGACCATGAATGTCACATGTGATGCTCCATATCATGTTTAAATTCTAATTAATTATTATGAATCATTTTCACATAAATAATTCTTCTAAAGAAAATACTACTCTATTTATAATAGAGTGTTTAAGTGGATATAATTAATTTAATCATATTAAATCAATTATCAATCCAATTCAAACAACCAATAAATAATATTGGTTGTTACTTGAAGGATGGTATAATCTCAAAATACGTATATTCAAATTTTAATAATTAGAAAAATACCTCATGATCATTTCAAGAATTATCCTTTCCTTACCCTCTATCATTGTCAGTACTCACAGGATGTGGGACAGACTGCTCATGGAGCAACCTGTTGCCCCAACGATCCCCACTAGACACCATATCTGCCTTAGGTAAGGATAATGCGATTTGATTATATTGTATTTGAGATGATATTCGGTCTTACAACCGAAGTTATATCATCTAGTATTTATCAAAATCATTTTGATTAATATTTCAAGGAGATTTGCTAAACAAATCCCCAATCCTATTCAATAACAAAGTTTGGCATGTAAAGATTGTCCTACAGCCATTGTAAGATAAACTAAGGTTTTTCATGAAACATACATTCAATGGCCTATGATGATTAATCAAGTATTATAATTATTAGGCATCATAATTAATCAAGGAAAATAAACAATTTCATGATTTTCATTGAATTATAAACACATTAAGTAAAGAGATTTGATGATATAATCACCATCCAACCCATCACCACTAAATATGGAATATCTAGAGCAAACAGAGTCAGAATCGTGTGAAATAAATTCGAGAGGTTTTATGGTTTGATACTTTACTTAATACAAGTGTTATTTCATGTTTCATGATGGAAAAATAGTAAGCAAAAATATTTTTTTTACAGATGCGTGAATACATACAAAAATAATTTTCATGGTGGGAACTCTTTGAATCAATTTTATGTACTTTTGGTACCAATATTAGGCTACTATTTTGGATCATTTTAGGCATTCCAATTACATTTTAATAACCAAAAAACATTTCCAAACAGTGCAAAAATAGTCGGTTTTTATTTTACGAAAAAGAAATTTCGAATCTTGCATCCAATACAAAAACAATGATTCTCGCACATCCGAAACATGAACCTTGATCACATATAGTTCTGTATCATATCCAAGACCTCGAACAAGGTTCTTATACCACTTTAAGGCTATGGAAAAAAATCTTAAGAGAATCACAGAAGCACGTAGATCGCATCATATGCGATTGGGAGCGACTAGTCGCCCTAGTTGCTCAGGGCAACGGAATTTAGAAAATTAAAAGCGATGAAACTACATGAACCGAGAACACTTCTCAGATCATTTCATCTAAACCACATGTAGGTATTAAGGTTGCCTCTTGAAGCATGGTTGCGATCGAGTCTCTAAAGTTAGATACCTCCAATCTCAAGTCAGATCCAATGGAGGAGATGCTTGCGAGCGTATTGATGAATCGTACGCTCCTCGTAATCCATGTTGATGATATAAGAAGCGAATTTCCTGATCTCATCTCACGAGATCCTATGTCTTCTTCATGAGCAAGATGCACCAAATGAGACAGAGATCCACAAATGGTCGAAGCGACAATACAACGGTATGGTGACGACGACGACCCTCTCTAGGGTTTAGGGTGGACATCCACTCTAATGAGGAGAGAGAGAGAGAGACGCTTGGTGTGTAGAGAGAGAGGGAAAGAGCACATTATGTTGTCTTCTAATGAAGAGCTAGGGTTGTCTCTTCTTATATAATATTTTGGGAGGTCATGGATCTCAAACTATGGACAACTCAAAAATAATAGATGAGACTGATTTGTATTTAATGGCCATGACTTTGTTGTTAAAAACACAACAACAATTATTTAAATTAAATTAATTATATTGAATAATAATCAATATACATTAATTTTCATTAAATCAATTTACCTTGGAGAAATAGGAAGGAGGCTAACCACCTTCCATGAAGGGGTGGACAGCCACAAATCCTAATAAGACTCGGTGGTCATCCCCTCTTCCGAATAGGAAGGGGAGCCTCCTTTTCCTATTTCATGAGATTACATATCTCATGAAAATCACCAAAATTTGCAACAACTTTTTTTGCAAATTATCTCAAAAAAACATTTCCAAATTATTTTGTGAAATATCAATCATGCCATTGGAAAATTGTGAATCACATTCACATCACAAAATAAAATGTAAATTACATATTTAATTAATTGTCTAATGTGAATCCAATCACATCAACATTTAATTATGAATTCTATTTACAAATAGCTATCTCTTATATATTACGAATCACATTTATAATATATATAACTAATATGGATAGTGCTATTATTTATATCCATGATAATTAAATCTTATTTAATTATCTTAGATCTCTATTCTCATATGCACAAATAATATGAATCTCATTCACATATTCGCACCTTTTGATAATTAAATCACATTTAATTATCTTAGATAATTCTCCTTATATGGCCAAATAACATGAATCAAATTCATATTATTCATGATAATTAAATCACATTTAATTATCAGTTTTCCTCAATCGGATACATTGTCAACAATGAAATTATCCTTCGTCTTTCAAAGATAATGCGCTTTCTCCATGAATCCTTGGAGATAAGGACATGTTGATTGTACGTTCCACGTATAGTGACTTGGATATTGAGATCATATCTCAAATCCAGATCTCGGAGACCTCTCATAGATGTTTGACTAAATCAAACCGTAAATCTAATTTTCTCATTGCATCTGAATCATATTCAGATCACTGTCTAAGATTTAGAATAAGATTATATTACTTCTCTATGAGAGGAGTCACCAAAATCCAAACCTGTTTCATGACTCCCTCGAAATGGAAGCATCATGGTTATACAATCGTTTATTGATCACATAACCCTAAGGTATTCCTAATATATGTACATCCCGCACACTGGAAGACCTAGAATAAGCCTAAAGTTTTAGTAATTATCTACGTCGTCTTCTTCAGGGTTTTATCATTAAGTTTCTCATTTGATCATTGGGAGTTGGTATCGAACATATAATTTCCAAAAGCATAGATCATATCCAGGTGTTGATCATATACTTTCCAAAAGCATATATCAAACCTACAAATTCAGTCATGCATCCAAAGCGAGATGACCGTGCATGGTATTTGATCCCAATATCTCATGAGTGAGATCATATCTTCTGACTCAATATTGAACTTGTATGATCCCTTTGAGAGATCGTATTACTTATATGCCCTTGTATGCACACCAACATGCTGTGTATTGACCTTGATTAGGCCATCAACTTATTTGTCTGCCAAATGTACATACTCAGACATATAATAACACAGCTGTCTCCGATCAGAGGATGCGTACGTATATCGTGACAGCATACAACATAGGTCTTGGTTACGATCTTGCTAAGTTGACTCTTTGACCTAACTTATCTAACACATGCAAATCTCTATTTCTATGTAGAGGATCTACATCAAGAGGTCAGTTAGATATCAAGCAATTAGAGAACGGATTGTCATCTCCTACTCAAGCTGGAGATCATCTCTTAATAATCATTTGATTGTGTTCGATAAGTCTTCAATTTAACTCATTATATATTCATCCAAACACTAGCCTCTATGACTCAGCAATTGAATCAACAACTGTATGATCATTAAGATGGCCATGGTACATAACCCTAATTGTACTAAGGGACCTATTAAGCAAATTAGTTATTCTTCATTTTAGATTAGGGAATGATATTTGCAATAACATTTATTGCATAATGGCTCGTCGTGGGCTCACGTGTCCAACACATAGTTCTGATCTTTGATCATCATGATCGGATACCTTTCTTCTCTAATTTGAATCTGATCATAGCATCATCACCTCATCTGTTCGATTTCTCTTCTTCATTCCTCGTTACGCGGCCTATCATCTCAGATCTACCAGATTTGAACTTGATCTCAGTCCCTCGCTCGTAGGAGATCTCTTTCATCCCATTTAGATTAGTTATCTGAATAATCTCCAAGTTGAGGACCTTGTCTTTAAGCCGAACAAACACCTGCAGATCAATAGAAACAACGTCGGGAGAGGAGATCAGCCCATCAGACCCTTCTTCATCGAGCAAAGAAGAACCTTCGACCAGATATCTGTGTAGAGAGATCTGGACACCATTTCCATCTCATATTGAAGAGGATTTTCATCAGAATCGATTGGAGTTATCAGCACTCAGATCGATTGAGATCGGGTCGATCTAAGGTCATTTGCAACCATCTTTATTGTTGTTCTTGCAAGCATCTTCAAATCCATCAGATCAAGAACATAAGAGCCCACATTCAATCTCTGTCATCCAAGCATGTCCAATTGTAAGCCATTAGATCATATTTCAAGGGGAAATCATAGCCAACCACCACCTTCAGATGCTCTGTGTGCCATGCATGTGCATCTCGGTGATTTTTCACTTCTGATGTGGTGATAAAACATCTTCAAGGACTTGAGACTTTAGAGATATTGATCTTAAAGTCTTATCTACAAATACCTTAAAAGACTTAAGGGGATAGAGATCTCCAGACATAAGGGTATTCTGATAAAATAAAAGAATTATCTTACTTGTTAAATTAACTATTAAGTTGTAATGCTAAAGACTAAAACTATCAAGGCACTATAACTATTTTAACACGATTGAGTATATGTTGCAAAAGATACAACATTCCATTGGATGCAGGCACTATAATGAGGGGATATGCGAGCCTGTAAAAGTACTTGGCATAGCCTCTCGAGATAGATTAACTAATCAGCTTACTAAGTTATTTATCTACATGGCTAATGATTAGCATGTGGGTATGTATTCAAAGATTAGCTAATTAATGGTTCTTTGGGCTAGGGGGAGATTGTTGGACATATGAGCCAATTACGAGCCATTACACATTAAAAGTTATTGCAAATCATTCCTTGCTCTGACAACGAAGAATAACAAAATTTTCATAATAGGACCCTTCGTACAATTATGGTTATGTACCATGGCCATCTTGATATCATAATCTGTTGATCTAAAGGTTGGATCAGAGGCTAGCGCAGGGTTAAATATCTAAAGGGTTAGATTGAGTACTCAACCACACCGTCAAATGCTTATCAAGAAAGGATCTCCAGCTTGAGAAGGAGATAGCAATCTTTACTCCAAAGGCCTATATCCAACCGATCTTTTGATGCACGACCTATGCATAAAAATGTAAATTTAGAGGTGCCGAATGAGTTAGGTCAAGAGTTGACTAAATTGAGATTAAGATAACTAAGACATATATCATATGCTGACATGATACAAGAACGCATATTTTGACCAGAGACATGTATTATTGTATGTCTTGGTGTATACATTTGGCAGACCGGTAAGTTGATGATCTAATCAATGTCTATATACTGACGAGATAGGGTGCATATGAGGACCTATGAGGAATACAATCTCTCAAAGGGATTATACATGTTGACAACAAGCCCGATCACGTGACACGCCTCACGTGATTGGGCTTTTGTACAAGGGACTTCGCACCGAAACCCCAATCATTGGACAAATATCACGAGCCAACAATTGGGTCCTTAATATTGTCATTAACCCCTGCCAACACATTTTTAGTTATTTAAGTTTCAAAAACTTGTAGTTTAGTCCCTCGATTGTATGCTCAATATCTTGTGGATCTTTAATCCATTTTTAATGAAATTAATTTTGTGAGAGCTTATTCTCTCCTCTTTAAAATGAGCTATGGCTAGTATTTTTCTAATGTGTAAATGATTTATTGATTGAAATATTGATTCTGAGGCCGAGCTTGTTCGTTCAAAAATTGTGGAAATTGAGAAAAGCTTAAATTTTGGAATTATTCTGCATGAAATGATCGAGCAAACTTTTGACATAGGCCTCTTCCAAATCCATTATAATTCGAGCCCTATAGAATTAATTTATGAATTACTTATCTGAATTTCCTAGGGTATTTTATGCAATATTCAATTGTCCTTTCTCGATATAAGAATCTTTAAATTTAGCACGTGGATTTCGAATAATCAAATCCATGTTTGCTCTAGCTTCTTCAAAGCAAAATTGCCTTGGAGTAATGATTGAAGCCACTAAACTGCAGAGGGATAAATCTTCATCGAATGGAGACAAAAGATACCTGTACGAGATTTCTGAAGAGTGTATGCGACTTTTGTGTGCTCAAAAATACCTTTTTGACATGGACTTTGATGCCATTTTATAGGGTTATTGGAGGTGGAATCATGAGTTGTTAAGCAAGATTAATGGCCCACAATAGCTGAAATGTTTGGTCTTCAATGCCACTTAGGAAGAAGAGTGATACTCTCTATCCACGGAGCTAAGGAACGTTGTATTTGCCTGAAAAGTAAAGCATTTTTTTAAAAAAGTTTAAAGATGAGCATTGTTTTGAAAAATTCTGGAGACGCTTCTATAGTGCCACATTCTTTGGATAGAACTTTTATTCGCCATATAAATTGAACATTGTTTGATTTTTAAAATGAGGATGCGGGTTTGATGCCTTTCTGTGTGGGCATAGTGATGCTGATGATTTCTAGGCCTCTATCTGGAAGGCTTGAGGGCTTTGTTTGTCCTTGACACCAATTGGGCCTTGCATCCCAAGTGCTTATGGGTCATTCAACAGGCATTTTTTAAAATGCATGAATGTAAATATAATTTCTAGACGTGAAGAATATATATATATATATATAGGGTTAAAGGAGGCTACTCCCTCGGAGTAGCCAATTGGCTACTCCCACCCCTATTTTTTCTCTATTTTTTATTTTTTTGGAAATAAAAAATATGTATATTCATCACTATATTCCCCTAACATGTCATTCCAATTTTGTCAGAAACAGAGACTCGTATGCCCTCCATCTCAAGGGGGTCAATTTCAGTAATTCTAAGACCGTTAAAATTTGACAGTCTTGATGGAGGGGATAGAAGTCTCGAATTAAGTTGAATTTTGATTGACACCATAGTGACATATTGTGATCTAAATTCCAATAGGTTTCATTTCAAAAAAAAAATACAGGGAAAATGGGTGGGAGTATGTAACTTGGCTACAACTAGGGAGCATACTCACTCCCCCCCCCACACACACACACACATATATATATATAAAGGAAAAATGGGGCTGCTCCCTGGGAGTAGCCAACGGGGCTACTCCCACTCCTTTTTTTCCAAATTTTTTTATTTTTTTGGAAAATAAAAATTTCTATATTCATCACTATATCCCTCTAACATTCTATTAAAATTTCGTCAGAAACAGAGACTCCTAGGCCCTCCATCCGGAGGTCATTTTTTTAACGGTCGTAGGATTTTTTAAATCGACCATGTTTGGATGGAGGCCGTAGGAGTCTTTGTTTTTTATGAAATTTTAATAGAATGTTAGAGAATATAATGATGAATATACAAATTTTTATTTCCAAAAAAAAATAAAAAATTAGGGAAAATGGGGGTGGGAGTAGCCACATTTTACCCACACACACACAGATATATATATATATATATAGAGAGAGAGAGAGTAGTGATCCTATGAGAGGAGGGATTAATGAGAGCATGAGAGGATGCTACCACAACCATTGATCTTTGAAAATATTGATGGCTGAGATTAAAAATAAAAGATTCTCTTCCCAACACGGAATGCCTTTTTAAATTCCCTATCTTTCTCTTTTTGCTCTCTCTCTCTCCACGAAGATGCCCATCGCCTTTCCTTTCCTTCTTCATTTTTCAAGTTCCATCCTCGTCAATCTCCATCTCCCATTCTTGTTAGGTCCGGCCGGGTCCAAGATCGCATCCTTGTTAGGAAAACGTTGGCAAGGTCGCCACCCCCGTCGTTTTGATCCTCCCCCTCATCGGCTCAAGTTCCTTGTCATCGGCTTCCTCGTCCAGGTTGTCCTCCGTGACCATAATTTGATGACCATAATTGTCATCAAATTACCTATGCTTCATATTGAATTACTATTATAAATATAATTCATTACAAGTTATTTGTCATATAACAAATGTTACTAACAATTCATTACAAGTTACTTGTCATTGAATGATTCTTACTGAAGCGAGTATATTGCTGAGTAACTTTTCTTTTTACAATTCTTACTATTCACATATATAAAATAGTACTGAAGCAAGTATCTTCTTAAAACGTTACTGAAAATTTGTAAGTAATGTGTATTCTTTTCCAATTTCTTGATATTTTAATATTTTTAAATGGTCAACTAACTTATTATTTCTTGCAGAACATTGCAACAATTTGGTGTCTTGAAGAAGCTGTTGTTATGCCAACGAGCAAGAGCAAAATAATATCATCTAAATGGACTATAAGACAACAATTGAAATTTGGATGTTCATCATATAACAATAATTAAGTAATTTATGTGTGGCTTTCAGTAACACTTGACATATTACAAGTAATTAAATAGACTACATAATTAAAGAAGGTGTGATTCGATAATAATTCAAAACAAAGAATAAAAAAGTAAGATATATAGAAGCATTAGTAACATATAATAAATTGTAGGTAAAAGAAGAGAATGGAATAAGTAAGTTGGAATAAGTATAAAAAATCATGTGACCAATAACTTATGTATTGCTATCAGTAACACTCGATGCATTATAGTAATTAAAAAGGTTATATAAGTAAATAAGATGTGCTTCAGTAAGACTCAAAGTATTAAGTAACTATAACATTAGTAACAATCAAAATAACTTCAATAAAATAGACATTTGTAATCAGTACTTATTGTATGGACACTAGTAATTTATATACTTAATTACTGATCTTACAACAATAATTACTTGAGAACTGAATATGTATTACTTGAGTAACATGAATGAATTACTGATCTCTGTACAATGTAATATTACATGTGTAAAATACTGATAATTGTTTCAGTATTACTGATCTCGCAACATATAATTACTTGAGTACATTATGTACATTACTGATCAAATGTACAATGATTATTTTTCAGTACGAAATTAATGATTTGAATGTATCTTTCCAAAACCGTCTTACTTTTTTTAAGGACTCGATATAATTGGAAAAATAAAAGGCTCAAACGTATTAAATTCTTTCAAAACCATGCTCCTTCGAAATAGGCAACCATTCAAATGGAAATACATGTGACGAGCCTACGTTTGGTGCTCACCGCAACTCAAATAGGCACATGACTCATTGGATAAGCTCCTCTCTCTCTCTCTCTCTTTATATATATAGAGAGAGAGGGAGAGAGAAAGGATCCTACTCCATGGAGTAGGTAACTTACCTACTCCATTTTCTTCTTTTTTAAAATTTTATTGTTTTTTTTTTGAAAATTGCTTCCATGGATTTTCATAACTATATCTCTCTAATATGTCATTAAAATTTCGTCAGAAATAGAGACTCCTACGGCCTCCGTCAAGAATATATAAAATACAGCAAATGTGTGACCGTTAAAAAATGACTGTCTGGGTGGAGGCCGTAGGAGTCTCTGTTTCTGATAAAATTTGAATGACATATTAGAATGATATAATTATGAAAATCCATAAAAGCATTTTTCAAAAAAATTAAAAATTTTTGAAAAAAAGAAAGTGGAGTAGGTAAGTTACCTAATCCATGGAATAGGATCCCTTTCCTCTCTCTCTCTCTTTATCCACATATATATATAGGTAAAAATGGGGTTGTCCCCTAGGGGCTGCCAACATGGCCGCCCCCACTCCATTTTTCCCAAAAAATTTTTATTTTTTTGGAAAAATATCACCATGTATATTCATCCCTATATGTCTCCTATATGTCATTCGAGTTTCGTCAGAAACAGAGACTCCTACGACCTCCATCCAGATGCCATTTTTTAATGGTCGCAGGATTTTTTAAATCGACCCTGTCTGGATAGAGGCCGTAGGAGTCTCTGTTTCTGACGAAATTCGAATGACATATAGGAGAGATATAGGGATGAATATACATGACGATATTTTTCAAAAAAATAAAAAAATTTGCCCAAAAATGGGACGGGGCAGCCATGTTGGGGGCAGCCCCATCAACCCCATATGTGTGTGTGTATGGGATTGGGGAGCCTACACCCATGTGTATGTAACTTTCTTACACCCGGCTCTTATTCCCTCATTTTTTTGATTTTTTGAAAGAGATCTTTAGGGGATTTACTTAGAATATTAAATGAAATATGTATTTCAAATTTCAGGTAAAACAAATATTCCTAACAGCTCCATCGGAAGGGGTCGATTTCAGCCAAATCTGAGACCATTAAAATTTGACTATCATGATGGATAAGTTAGACATTTTTGAAATAAGTTAGCATTTGAATGACGACATGGTGGTATGTGATCTAAATTCCCCAAGGAATTAATTCAAAAATATAAAAAAAATTGAGTAAAAAAATATGTGGGTGCAGGAAAATTACCTACACATTGGGAGCTCCCTTTTCCCTATATATATATATAAAGGGGACCTTTCAAATGAGGTGGGGGCTTTTCTGAAATTTTAAATACCATTGTGTATTTAGCAAAAACTCTGTAACAGTTTTGTCAAGTATAAACTGCACTGTGTAAAAAAAATGAATTTTGTAAAATATAACATCCAAATTTAAATTAACATTTCAATCCAATATACTAATATTTTCATAATTTTATTTCACTATACATGTTGTGTTAATATTTATTGTTATATATATGAAAAAAGAAATTGTAAAATACATTGGAAAGATGCCTAAATTGAGGGTGGCTCATCATATATATGGTGAGACCCCGCCTCATTTGAAGTTTCTCATATATATATATATATATATATATAGGGTAAATGGGCTGTCCCCTTGAGCGGGAGCTAACTTGGCTCCCCCCGTCCCATTTTCCCATTTTTATTATTTTTTTGAAAATCTCTTCCGTGGATTTTTCATCAATATATCCCTATATTTTGCTGTTAAAATTTAGTGCGAAACAGAGACTCCTACGGCCTCCATCCACACGAGGTCATTTTTAACAATTCTTTTACCGTTAAAAAATGACTGTCTGGATGGAGGCCGTAGAAGTCTTTGTTTCGCATGAAATTTTAATAGCATAATATAGGGATATAGTGATGAATATTAAAGGAATAAATTTTCAAATTAAATAAAAATGAGGAAAATAGGGTGGGAGGAGCCAAGTTAACCCATATATATATAGGGGTCAATGGGGCTGCCCCCTGGGGGCAGCCAACATGGCTGCCCCGCCCCATTTTTTTTGAATTTTTTTTATATTTTTTTAGAAAAATATCGCAATGTATATTCATCCCTATATCCCTCCTATATGCCATTCGAATTTCGTCAGAAACAGAGACTCCTACGGCCTCCATCCAGACAAGGTCGATTTAAAAATCATGCGACCGTTAAAAAAATGACGTCTTAATGGAGGCTGTAGGAGTCTCTGTTTCCGACAAAATTCGAATGGCATATAGGAGAGATATAGGGATGAATATACATGGTGATATTTTTCAATAAAAAATAAAAAAATTTGACAAAAATATGGGGTGGGGGCAGCCCCATCCCCCCCCCCCCACACACACATACATACATACTTACATACACACACACACACACACACACACACACACACACATGAGATTAACAGGGCTGCCCCCACACTATTTTCAATGTTTTTTTTAAATATGGACATGTATATTCATCCCTATATGCCATTCAAATTTCGTCAAAAATAGAGACTCCTACGTCCTCCCATCCAGACAGTCATTTTTTATCGGTAACATGATTTGTTAAATCAACACTATCTTGATGGAGGTCGTAGGACTCTCTGTTTCTGACGAAAATCGAATGGCATATAGGAGGGATATAGGGATGAATATTCATGATTTTTTTTCAAAAAAAATAAAAAAGATGTCGAAATAGGGGCGGGGCAGCCCCATTAAATCCTATATATATAGGAGAAACTTCAAATGAGGCGGGGTCTCACCATATATGTGATGAGCCCACCCTCAATTAGGCATCTTTCCAATATATTTTACAAATTCTGTTTACAAAATTTATTTTTTACAAAGTTTTTTATCACTTGTGCCCCTCTGAGATATCGCAATATCAATTATGTCCCTATCTTTTTTGTAATATCAGTTGTGCCCCTCCCTTCTTGCTATTTTATCACTTATGCCCCTCGGGTTAGTGACCGTCCATCCACAGTGCAAACGGACGTTTAACATTGAGGACATAAGCGGCATTAATTTTTAAAATAGGGTTTCATGGTCATTTTACACCTTCTTCCCCATCCTTTTCTTCTTCCTCCTCTTCCTCCATCCTCTTCCTCCTCCTCGAACCTCCTCCTCCTCCCTCTCCACCCCCGCCCATGCCCCGTGCCGCCCAGCTCCGCCCCGAGCTACCCTCCCCTCCCTGGTGCCGCCCCCTGCCGCCCCTCCGCCCCAACCTCCCCCTATCCCCTGCAGCCCCTCCGCCCTCGCCTCCCCTCCCCGGCACCGCCCCCTGCCCCCCGCCCCTCCGCCCCAGCCTCCAGGCCGCCCCGACCTCCCCCCATCCCCTGCGGCCCCTCTGCCCTCGCCTCCCCTCCCCGGCGCCGCCCTCTGCCCCCCGCCCCTCCGCCCCAGCCTCCAGGCCGCCCTTCCTTCGTTATTCTTCTTCCTTGCATGTTAGCTGATGCCCAATTCCGATTGATGTTCTTCGACGTTATTGTCGTCCTGCAAGGGGGGAGGGGGTACTCGAGCAACAGGGCTTGGTGAGGATGTTTGCTTTAGATACGTCGATTGGAAGGTGGATGAGCTCCAGTTGCGGATGAGGGATCGGAGTAGAACCTAGACTCCATTGATTAGAGGGCGGTAGGTTGTGGAGAATTTAAAACGTGAAACAGTAAAGGTAGGAGAAGATGATTTGATGTCATCGTCGTTGAGTAAACATGGATGGGGTTTGATTGGAATGAAGAAAATGGTGATCGTTGGTGGGTTGGAATCGACGAAGAAATCAAATAAAAATCAAGAAAAGGCAGAAGGGAAGGTGGATGGAAAAGGGAAGAGAGGTTTTCCTGGAGGTTGATAGCAATTCGCCTGGAAACTGGAGCAAGCAACATGCTCCAGTCTTCATTCGATTTGCTCTGGTCAAGGGGGCAAGGAGCTTGGCCGCATACCTGGAATGAAATCAAATCAACAGAGGTGATGAGACCTTTGGATCTAGCCGACGATATGGACGCAGGTTGTTGCTATCGCAAACACCATATGGAATCCTAACCCCCCCTCCCCATGTTCTGCACCGCCACCTCCCCTACTCCGCACCGCGCAACCGTGCAACCAGCGCCAACCCTCGACCTCCCGGAGCCACGCACCTCCCCCGGCCCCTGTCGCCATCCCGCACCTCCTCCACAGCCTCGCACCTCCTCCCCAACCCTCCTCCTCATTTGATTGTAGTCTGACCATAATACCCCTCTTAACCACACCATGGTTTGAGTAAACTGTGGTTATTTCAATTTTTTGACGGTCAATCTGACGGAAGGGCACAATTGATGACGGAGAAAGAAGTGAGGGGCACAACTGATATTACCAAAAAGATAGGGCATAACTGATATTGCGATATCTCGGAGGGTCACAAGTGATAAAATCCCTTTTTACAATGTGCAGGTTATACTTTTACAAAAACTGTTACCGAGTTTTTTACTAAATTCACAGTGGTCTTTACAATTTAAGAAAAGCCCCCATCTCATTTGAAAATCCCCTATATATATATATATAGGGATAAATGGGGCTGCTGAAGGATATGGTTAGATCCTCAAGCGCATCACGGAAGCGTGAGCGTCGTATCGAATACGACGAAGAGCGACTAGTCGCACTAGTTGCTCGATGCAGCGGAATTTTAAAAAATTTTCTTACGACGAAACCACATGATCCAAGAACACTTCTCGGATCGTTTCGTCTAAACCACAAACAAGTAATTAGGATTACCTCTTGAAGCGTGGTTGCGATCAAGTCTCTAAACGAAGAGACCTCCTGTCTCAAGTCCGATCCGACGGAGGAGACGCTTGTGAGCGCGGGGATGAACCGCGTGCTTTTCGCAATCCAAGTTGATGATCCAAGCGGCGGATCTCCTGATCTCGACACACGAGATCCAACATCTTCTTCACGAGCGAGGCGCACCGAAGAAGACGGAGATCCACGAGCAGAAGAACAGGCAGCATAACGACGATGCCGCGGCGATGGAGAACCTCTCCATGGCATCCATGGTGGACGGCCATGAGAAGAAGAGAGAGGGCTGACCTCTAAAGAGAAAGAGAGAGGGAGAGAGAGATGCTTCTCAAGGCATTATGTGTAAAGAGATAGCATGGGTATGCCTCTCTATTTATAGGGTTTTGGGATCCATGGATCTCAATCCATGTGTCATATAAAATCAATGGTTGAGATTGATTAATGACAATCCAATGGTCAAGATTGTTGTTGGTAAAAGCCAACAACTTGTGATTTAATTTTGATAAAATATATTTGATAAATCAAATAATTATTAATACCAAATTAAATCAATCAAATAAGGAGAGAAAATACAAAGGAGATCAACCTTCCCCTTTAGAGGGCAATCTCATGGATTCCCATGAGATTGCATATCTCCTTGATTTTCTCTCTACTTATTTTCCAACAACTATTTGTTGGGATTTTTATTCACCAAAATAATTATCAATTAAATTTGGGAATATTGCAATCTTGACATTGGAATATTGTGAATCATATTCACAACCCAAAACAAAATGTAATTTACATTTTCAATTAATTAGACAATGTGTATCCAATACACATTAATAATTAATCTACTAATATAAATTATATTTAACTCTCTCTAATACATTATAAAATCACATTTATAATATATTATGAATAATTGGATATTACTATCCACATTATTCTTATCCATAATAATTAAATCACATTTAATTATATTGGATAACTTATTCTCATGTGCTCAAATAATATGAATCACATTCATATTATTTACATCTTTGATAATCAAATCACATTTAATTATCTAAGATAACTCTCCTTATAATATGAATCAAATTCATATTATTCATGATAATTAAATCACATTTAATTATCCATTTTCTCAATGCTCGGATACATATATCAACAATAGAATTATCCATGAACTCTTTCAAGGACAATGCGCTTTCTCCGCGAATACTTGGAGATAAGGACAGGGCGATTGTATTGTTCCACGTATAGTGACATGGATATTGAGATCACATCTCAAATCCAGATCTCAGGCCTCCCATAGATGCTTGATTAAATCAAGACCGCAAATCTAATCTTCTCATTGAATCTGAATCACATTCAGATCAATGTCCAACATTTGGACTAAGATCAGATTACTTCTCTACTGAGAGGAGTCACTAAAATCCAGACCCGTTTCATCACTCCCCTAGGAATGGAAGCGTCATGGTTATACAACCGTTTATGATCACATCACCCTCAGGTATTCCTAATACCTGTACATCCTGCATACTGGAAGACTCAGATTAAACCCGAAGTATTGGATCAACTTTATACTGTCTACTTCAGGGTTTTTATCAGTAAGTTTCTCATTCGATCATTGGGAGTCGGTATTGATCATATACTTTCCAAAAGCATATATCATACCTAGGTTTTGATCATATACTTTCCAAAAGTATATATCAAATCAACAAATTCAGTCAAGCTTCCAAAGCGAGACGACCGTGCGCACGGAATTTGATTCTTCCCAATATCTCATGAGTGAGCTCATGTCTTCCGGTTCAGTAGTGAACCTGTATGATCCCTTTGAGAGATCGTATTACTCATATGCCCTTATATGCACACCAGCGCGCCGGTGTATAGACCTTGATTAGGCCATCAACCTATTGGTCTGCCAAATGTACATACTCAGACATATAGTAACACATCTGTCTCCGGTCCGAGGATGTGTGCCTATATCATGACAGCATATGATATAGGACTTTGGTTATCTCGATCTCGTTAAGTCAAACTCTTTGACCTAACTCATTCTGACACCTCCGATATGCAGAGGACCTGCATCAAGAGGTCGGTCAGATATCAACCTAAATGAGATAGGATTGCCATCTCCTACTCAGGCTGGAGATCATCTCTTAATAATCATTTGACGGTGCTTGATGAGTCCTCAATCTAACTCATTAGATATTCATCTAAGCACCAGCCTCTATGATTCAATAATTGAATCAACAGCTGTATGATCATTAAGATGGCCATGGTACATAACCCTAATTGCACTAAGGGACCTATTATGCAAATTATGTACTCTTTATTTCAGATTAAGGAGTGAATTGCAATAACATTTATTGCATAATGGCTCGCCGTGGGCTCGCATGTCCAACAATCTCCCACTAGCCCAAAGAGCCATTAATGGGCTAATCATTTAAACCCACACTCATGTGACAATCATAGGCTATTTAGAAAATAGCTAGGTAAGCTGATCAGTCACTCCATTCTCAAGAGACTACGCCAAGTCCTTTTACGGCACTTGCATATCTCCTAGTAATAGTGCTCGCATCCAATGCGAATGTTGCATCCTATGCAACCAATACTCAATTTTGTCGGTCATAGTGTCATTGACACTACATCTTATTAATTATCATAACCAGTATTCCCATAATCCTTTTAGAATACCTTCATTCCTGGAGATCTCTATCTCCTAAGGTATCTACAGTCAAGACCCTTATAGATCACAATCTACAAGGTCTTAAACCTTTGAAGATAAGACTTTGAGATCACTATCTCTAAGTTTCATCATCTTTGAAGATATTATTATTACTGCAATCAAGTGTTTTATCTCCATAGTAGGATTAGTAACAGTTTACTACTCCCACTGCATGGTAGACATCTGGTTCTTGTACACATCTAGCATACATTCAGCTTCTCATAACTGATGCACAAGTGCAAGCAGTTCTAGCATTCACTTCCTCAACTCTTTGAGGTGCTATCCCTCTAGACAGGTCACTACCACATCTTAAGGGAAGGAAGCCTTTCTTGGAATTTTCCAGAAAATGGAATAAGTCCAAGGTGTACTACTAATGCGACAGTCCCAATACCCTCTTCTCTTTGCTTCTGAACGACTTCAGAATTAAGATCTAAGAGGTATCTTTGAGATCATATCCCAAAGTATGGAACAACTAAATTATAAAACACTTATCATTTATTCTTATATGATTAGAATAATATCTACATTAAGCACGATGAACACAATGGCACTCCCACTAAGCTTCACATGGTTCATCGAGATTTTATCTGAAATCATAACATTTATAATTTCATTAAATCTTATGTTCCAACTACAAGAAACTTATTTGAGTCCAAAGATGGAGTTCTTCAGCTAGCACACCTTGCTTTCCTCAACCATGAAGCCATGGGGCTACTTCATATGAATATCCTCAAAGAGGCATTCATAGAGGAATGCAATCTTGAATCACACCATGAAGATGTCATAGACAAGTTGTGTAGCTATAGTTAGCAATATTCTGATGGGTTAAACCAAGGTCACTGGAGAGCAAGTCTTATCGCAAGCGATGCCTTCTCTTCGGTGTGTAGCTCATGGCTACGAACCGTGCTTTGAAGGTTTATACCTTCTCATCAGGTTTCCTCTTTCTCTTGAAGATCCATTTACACCTTAATGGGTCTGACCCATATAGGTGCATCCTCGAGGGTCCATATACGACACTTGTATATGAAGTCTACATTAGACTTTTATTGCTAACATCCATCTTTCCATGTCATGATCCTCAGGAGCTTCATCACATGAAGTCCGATCATTTTTTTTAGATTTAACTAACACATGGAATCCATCCTCAAACTTATTTGAAGAGGTATTAGTGTTTCATCTTTAATTGTCCTTTCAGTTTCCAATATCAGGAGCCTCATTATCTTTTCAAGATTAAATGAGTTCCTTTACTTCATTTTCATCTTGATTCTCAAGAGACTCATCCTATAATAATCATATTCTCAAAGATGAGATTTTTTAAGAATCTCAAGGTCATAAAGTAGGTATCCAATACCATCCTTTATTTTCCTAATGAAGTAGCACTCTCTAGTGCTAGATTCCAGCTTACTTGCATGGAACCTTATTAAGTATATAATGCAGTCTCTACTACATATATATCTTGGAAACTTAAGAGATAATTATGCTAGGATTAATCACTGATTAAATCATGTCACATATGATCAATTGTATCTCCCTACAACTCCTTTGAGTTAAGGTTCATTAGGAGGATTGAGATAGGAATGATATTCATATCTCCATAAGGTATTTCTTGAATTCATCTAATAGGTACGGGCTACCTTGGTTAGATCAAATTCATTTCATCTTCCTTCAAACTTTGGTTCTAAACCAAAATTGCGAAATCTTTGAACATTTCAAAGGTTTCTTAGGTGAAGAGAAGAGATCTCATATCATACATAATCATTAACAGATATCACATATCCATAATGTTTACTATGATATAGATGATCTGCATACATCAATATGTATGAGATCCTTAATACCTAGGCATCTTACACCTTTCCCAAGGAAGGCTGTATTAGACATTTTACTTTGAATACAATATTCACAAGTATGTGAGATTTGAATCTTTAGACAATCTAAAGTTTCATGTCTTACCAGTCCATTGATTTCATCAATAGACATATGTCCAAAATTTGATGCCAGATCATTGTCAAATGATCTTTATCCTCCTATTGATCTTTTAAAGGTTTAATTTTCAGTATTAGAAATCTTAATGAACCATTCAATAATTTTCTAATTTAATAGAGTCCACTAGATTTTAGATTACTATCTGAAATATTTCCATCATAACTCTTTATGATAGATTTATTACAGAATTCATGTTTATATCCAACAATTAGAAATAAACAATGAGTGTATTCTAATATCTAGGTCATAGAGACATTCTCTAAGACTAAGGGCTCCCACTGAAAATATGAAGTCTATTGATCTCATGGAAACTGTTGCAACACTTGCATCACTTTAACCATGGATTACCAATAAGCCTTAAGATCAAATTTCTAATATTCTAATACATATGCAACCAATTGCAAGTGTTATTAGAAGATTGAGATACAATTATTAGACTTTACCTTATCAAATAAGTAAGTCAATTTCAATGATTATATGTAGATTATACTGATGCTCCATCCGAGTCCTTTTCTGAGGATTCTAGACAGACTTGATAGTCATACTATCAACACATCAACTTATTGCAGCATTGGCATTCATCCAACTCTTTGGATGTCATATGGAAGTCACAGAAGTACAGTCAACTATTTGATTATACTTCTTGTTTGAGTCCAACCCATGCTTCCACTGCGCTCTCTTTATCTATAAACAACCATTGCTTAAGAATAAGGATCTCTTATGTTAAAATCAAAAATTTCAATATAAGAGTATTTCAACATTTATACAAGCTTCACCCAATTCATACAATATGAATATTATGAAGCTTCATGAATGACTAGAGTATAGACAGTAGAATGATGACACTCATCATCTACATCCATCTAAACTCTTAAAACATAAGTTCAGGTAGGTATTCAAATAATTTGAATACATCATCTCTTATAGAGCTACCATTCTGCATGATGTAGAGAACCACATCATTCATGATTAAATGTCGAGAGCACATATGTATGCCAGAATATCTTTATTGATTTTATAAGGATTAATTTGATAATTACGATCATCATCGACATGTCACTTCAAAAATACATTCGATAAGATCAAGACTTATAGAGACATACAAACCCTAGGGTTTTAGTCCTATTGTCTATTTAATTATCACTTCTCATTGTTATGAGGAAACTTGCACATTGCAACCACATACATTGTGTGTCCAATTGCAAGTACAATATCTGGATTATAGGGTCCAATCCACGATATTTTACTGGTTATTATTGAGTATAATATTGAGTGGGTTTAATGAAGGATTATCTGAAATAAGAAATTTGCATGAGTGTATATATTTATATATATACATGTTTTACTTTGAATTAGGAATTTTATATCAAAGTTGTCTTGCCATGTCAACAATGAAAGTTCATTCCCTCAATCACTTTTAATGTAAGAGATATACTTACCATAATATCTCAAGCAAGATCTGGGATCTCCTTCCTTATCTTTGTTGCATCCCAATAATATGAGAACCTACAACTCGGATAAAAAGAAGCGGGAACACATTCCGCCTTGCAAGTCCAACTTGCATCTCCCAATTCGGTCTTTAATACCCGGGCCCACCACCCCTAAGGTGATGTTGACCCGTCATTAATTGAACCAACCGTCAATAGGAATACAACTCGCTATGCGCAATCCAATATCGCCCCAATAATATGAGGACCCGATATTGGGGTCACTACGCATACGTCCTTACTCTTTCGAGAAGCGACGAGCCCGATCCAAATGGATCATATGCAGGAGCTGTCACTTCGGACAGGCGTCTCCTACATATAATATCTGGCGACGAAACCCTTCGCCTTGACGGGAGACCATGGATGTCACTTATGTGATCCTCCATATCTTATTCAAATTAAATTAATTTCTATGAATCACATTCATATAATTAATTCTTCCAAGGGAATTATTAACTCTAATCATATTAGAGTATTCTCAATTGGATATAATTAACTTAATCATATTAAATTAATTATCAATCCAATTTAATCAATCAAACTTAATTTTATGCTTGAATATACATATATGATATTATTCTCAAAGTACGTATAAATTCGAATTTTAATAATTAGAAAAATACATCATAATCCCTCGGACATTATCCCGGCCCTACCCGCTGTCATGGCCAGTACCGACGGGAGTGGGGCGGACCACATACGTTGCAACCCGCTGACCAGCGATCCCCGACTAGACACCATATCCACCTCGGGAAAGGATAATGCCAAATTGATTATTTTGTACTTGAGATGATCATCGGTTCTTCAACCGAAATTATACCATATAGTAATCAAAACAATTTTGATTTTAAGGAAATTTGCTAGGCAAATTCCCAAGTCCTATTCAAGCAAGAAGTTTGATGATTGTAATTCCAATTAAGGTTTAGATCAAATCTAATCAACTAATTGGTTGGGGCCAAGTCAATTAGGCAAATAATCATGTTTCAATATTTCACAAATATTTTTCAAGATTATTTCACGAAATTAACAATTAATTTCACTAATTGACAATCACTTGGTTCTAGATTAGGAAAGCAATTTCAGCAGTGACCCCTACTTACTAAAATTGGCATATCTCAATCATATTAAATCCAAATTAAGCAAAGTCAATTTCTAAAGTTTGCTAATTTGATTTAGGACAGAACCTAAGTGATGTTTCACGCATTTCTAGGCAAGTCTAAACAGTAATTAACATTTTAATCACGTTCAGATTCACAGTTCCCGCAACAGTGCATACATGTTCATTAAAACTACCATATCTAGAGCATACGAAATCCGATTTACGCAAACTCAGATCCTATGGTTTCCTTATTTAATGGGGAACAAAATTCAAGTGCTATTTTCGTGTTTAAACAATTTAAACATGGCCGAAAAAATACACCAAACAGATCTGCGAAATTAAATGCGATAAAAAATTTCGCGACCTAAACGAACCCAAGTCGTCCTTGGTTAACGAATCACTATTCGAAACCGTCGACCTAAGGCTTTGATACCACTTGAAGGATATGGTTAGATCCTCAAGCGCATCACGGAAGCGTGAGCGTCGTATCGAATACGACGAAAAGCGACTAGTCGCACTAGTTGCTCGATGCTGCGGAATTTTAAAAAATTTTCTTACGACGAAACCACATGATCCAAGAACACTTCTCGGATCGTTTCGTCTAAACCACAAACAAGTAATTAGGATTACCTCTTGAAGCGTGGTTGCGATCAAGTCTCTAAACGAAGAGACCTCCTGTCTCAAGTCCGATCCGACGGAGGAGACGCTTGCGAGCGCGGGGATGAACCACGTGCTTCTCGCAATCCAAGTTGATGATCCAAGCGGCGGATCTCCTGATCTCGACACACGAGATCCAACATCTTCTTCACGAGCGAGGCGCACCGAAGGAGACGGAGATCCACGAGCAGAAGAACATGCAGCATAACGACGATGCCGCGGCGATGGAGAACCTCTCCATGGCATCCATGGTGGACGGCCATGAGAAGAAGAGAGAGGGCTGACCTCTAAAGAGAAAGAGAGAGGGAGAGAGAGATGCTTCTCAAGCATTATGTGTAAAGAGAGAGCATGGGTATGCCTCTCTATTTATAGGGTTTTGGGATCCATGGATCTCAATCCATGTGTCATATAAAATCAATGGTTGAGATTGATTAATGACAATCCAATGGTCAAGATTGTTGTTGGTAAAAGCCAACAACTTGTGATTTAATTTTGATAAAATATATTTGATAAATCAAATAAATATTAATACCAAATTAAATCAATCAAATAAGGAGAGAAAATACAAAGGAGATCAACCTTCCCCTTTAGAGGGCAATCTCATGGATTCCCATGAGATTGCATATCTCCTTGATTTTCTCTCTACTTATTTTCCAACAACTATTTGTTGGGATTTTTATTCACCAAAATAATTATCAATTAAATTTGGGAATATTGCAATCTTGACATTGGAATATTGTGAATCATATTCACAACCCAAAACAAAATGTAATTTACATTTTCAATTAATTAGACAATGTGTATCCAATACACATTAATAATTAATCTACTAATATAAATTATATTTAACTCTCTCTAATACATTATAAATCACATTTATAATATATTATGAATAATTGGATATTACTATCCATATTATTCTTATCCATAATAATTAAATCATATTTAATTATATTGGATAACTTATTCTCATGTGCTCAAATAATATGAATCACATTCATATTATTTACATCTTTGATAATCAAATCACATTTAATTATCTAAGATAACTCTCCTTATAATATGAATCAAATTCATATTATTCATGATAATTAAATCACATTTAATTATCCATTTTCTCAATGCTCGGATACATATATCAACAATAGAATTATCCATGAACTCTTTCAAGGACAATGCGCTTTCTCCGCGAATACTTGGAGATAAGGACAGGGCGATTGTATTGTTCCACGTATAGTGACATGGATATTGAGATCACATCTCAAATCCAGATCTCGGGCCTCCCATAGATGCTTGATTAAATCAAGACCGCAAATCTAATCTTCTCATTGAATCTGAATCACATTCAGATCAATGTCCAACATTTGGACTAAGATCAGATTACTTCTCTACTGAGAGGAGTCACTAAAATCCAGACCTGTTTCATCACTCCCTAGGAATGGAAGCGTCATGGTTATACAACCGTTTATGATCACATCACCCTCAGGTATTCCTAATACTTGTACATCCTGCATACTGGAAGACTCAGATTAAACCCGAAGTATTGGATCAACTTTATACTATCTACTTCAGGGTTTTATCAGTAAGTTTCTCATTCGATCATTGGGAGTCGGTATTGATCATATACTTTCCAAAAGCATATATCATACCTAGGTTTTGATCATATACTTTCCAAAAGTATATATCAAATCAACAAATTCAGTCAAGCTTCCAAAGCGAGACGACCGTGCGCACGGAATTTGATTCTTCCCAATATCTCATGAGTGAGCTCATGTCTTCCGGTTCAGTAGTGAACCTGTATGATCCCTTTGAGAGATCGTATTACTCATATGCCCTTATATGCACACCAGCGCGCCGGTGTATAGACCTTGATTAGGCCATCAACCTATTGGTCTGCCAAATGTACATACTCAGACATATAGTAACACATCTGTCTCCGGTCAGAGGATGTGTGCCTATATCATGACAGCATATGATATAGGACTTTGGTTATCTCGATCTCGTTAAGTCAACTCTTTGACCTAACTCATCTGACACCTCCGAATCTCTATTCCTATGCAGAGGACCTGCATCAAGAGGTCGGTCAGATATCAACCTAAATGAGATAGGATTGCCATCTCCTACTCAGGCTGGAGATCATCTCTTAATAATCATTTGACGGTGCTTGATGAGTCCTCAATCTAACTCATTAGATATTCATCTAAGCACCAGCCTCTATGATTCAATAATTGAATCAACAGCTGTATGATCATTAAGATGGCCATGGTACATAACCCTAATTGCACTAAGGGACCTATTATGCAAATTATGTACTCTTTATTTCAGATTAAGGAGTGAATTGCAATAACATTTATTGCATAATGGCTCGCCGTGGGCTCGCATATCCAACAGCTGCCCCCTAGGGGGAGCTAACTTAGCTCCCCCCGCCCTATTTTCCCTATATTTTTTATTTTTGTTTGAAAAATTTCTTTCATAAATATTCATCACTATATCCCTATTTATGCTATTAAAATTTCATGTAAAACAGAGACTTCTACGGCCTCCATCCAGATAGTCATTTTTTAACGGTCACAGGATTTTTTAAATTGAGCCCGTCTAGATGGAGGTCGTAGGAGTCTCTGTTTCGCATGAAATTTTAATAGTGTGATATAGGAATTTAAAAATGAATTTACACAGTTTTAGATTTCAAAAAAATAAAAAAACATGTGAAAAATGAGGCGGGGGGAGAGCTAAGTTAGCTCCCCCTAGGGGGCATACACATTTTTCCCATATATATATATATAGGACTTATCCAATGAGCCCCTTGCCCATTTGAGTTTTGATGAGCACCAAATGTAGGCTCTCCACGTGTATTTCCATTTGAAAGGTTGCCTATTTCGAAGGAGCACGGTTTTGGAAGGATATTAACATGTTTAAGCCTTTTGTATTTCCAATTATACCTAGTCCTTAAAAAAGAAAGACAGTTTTGGAAAGATAAATTCAACCCTTAATTTCGTGCTGAAGAAATAGTCATTGTACATTTGCTCAGTAATATACATATTGTACTTAAGTAATTATGTGTTGCGAGATCAGTAATACTGAAACAGTTGTCAATAATTTACATCTGTAATATTACATTGTACAGAGATCAGTAATTCATTCATGTTACTCAAGTAATAAATATTCAGTTCTCAAGTAATTATTGTTGTGAGATCAGTAACTAAATATGTAAATTACTAATGTCCATACAATAAGTACTGATTACAAATGCTCATTTTACTGAACTCATTTTAATTGTTACCAATGTTATAGTTACTTGATACTTTTAGTGTTACCGACGCATCTCTTATTTACTTATATAACCTTTTTAATTACTTATAACATATCAAGTGTAATTGATAGCAATACATAAGTTACTGGTCACACAATTTTTTAATAATTATTCAATATTACTGATGTTATACGAAGAATTGCTTAATATTCATATCCATATTACTAAATCATTGTGATTAGTTATCGAAATTATGTTTACACATTAATATATTCATTTGATAACTGTATTTATTATTACCTCTTGTATTAGTTACTAAATGATTGGTTTCTTAATAATATTGTCAAAAATGGTCTTCTCACCTCTTTAATCGGAAAGTATACAACAATCATCAATATTTCATTCTTTAAATTTTTTTCATCCACGAATGATGTTGCGAGTTGTAACATTCGAGCATCTGGCATACCTGAAATAAAAATGAATTAGTAAACCAGTAGTTGCAAATTGTAGGAACTAAAGAGGAAGTAGTAACAATTATGTAGGCAATAGTAAAATAAAAATATCGTCTCAGTAAACAATGTAAATACATTAGTAACTCAGTATGTTTACAAAGTAATGCATGAAAAGTAACAATTGTGTTAGCGATAGTAACATAAAATATCTTATAAGTAAATTAAGTAAATACATTAGTAATTCAGTATATTTTCAAACTAACACATAAAAAGTAATAATTGTGTTAACAATAGTAATATAAAATATCTTACAAGTAAAATAAGTAGATAATTAGTAACTCAGCATATTTTCAAAGTAATGTATGAAAAGTAACAACTATGTTTACTTTAACATTCTATTATATAAATTCAAAATGCATTTGATAAAAAATCAATTAGATATTGAGATCGTGGATCAAAACAAATAAAAGTTGATATTATAAACACAACTTTATCATATTTCTATCAAATTTCTTGAATAAAAATGGCTTATGATTGAAAATATGAAGCATTCATAAAATAAATATTACTAAACTCATTGTCTCGATCTTTTTATCCCTAAACATTGTTGATAGACATGAAAAAATTATTAAAACAACAAAATTATGATAGAAATAAACGATTAAGTCATGAAAACAAATAGCATACCTCCACCGTGCGTTGGAACGAAAGAATCATCTTGCGTTGGAATGAAACCGTACGGTTTGCCAATTGAATACATCCTTCCACTTCAAGAAATGTAGATCTATTTTTAGAAATATTTTAAATTCTGAATTTGTTTTATTTCCTTTACAATCAGTTCTTATTTTTTGAAGATTGAATCTTGTAGATGGACGACTGCGATTGGATGCTCACCATGACTCAAATGGACATAGGGCCCATTGGATAAATTCCCTACATATATAGCCACTTCCACGATCCTAACCACTAGATTCCATCATCTCTTTCCTCATTAATTGTAGGAGGAGAGAGAAGAGCAGAATCTAGTGGTTCAGATTCATTGCTCTCATGCTCTCATAGATTTTAGCTCTCACAAGATCAACCCTATATACATATATATAAAGAGAGAGGGGGGAGGGATCCTACTCCAAGGAGTAGGTAACTTACCTACTCCACTTTCATTTTTTCCACTTCTTTTTATTTTTTTGAAAAAAGATTCCATGGATTTTCATAACTATATCCCTCTAATATGTCATTCAAATTTCGTCAAATACAGAGACTCATATTCCCTCCATCCAGAACAGGTAATTTTAACGGTCTTAGATTTGTTGTAATTTACATGTTCTGGATGGAGGGCATAAGAGTCTCTATTTTAGACAAAATTTGAATGACATATTAAAGGGATATAGTTATGAAAATTCATGGAAGCATTTTTCAAAAAAATAAAAAGAAGTGGGAAAAATGAAAGTGAAAGAGGTAAGTTACCTACTCCATGGAGTAGGATCCATTTTCCTTTCCTCATATATATACATATATAGGGCTCTTCCAATGTGGTGGGCCTTTCCTGGATGTATGGAAAGTCAACTATCTTATCATTTAGATATCACAAAATCCCATCTCACATGATCACTCATATATATATATATATATATATATAGAGAGAGAGAGAGAGAGAGAGAGACATCGTGGAATGATCCTGACCACTAGATTCTATCATCTCTCTCCTCATTGATTGCAGGAGGAGAGAGAAGAATAGAATCTAGTGGTATAGATTCACTGCTCTCATGCTCTCACAGATTTTAGCTCTCACAGGATCAACCATATATATAGAGAGAGAGAGAGGGGAAAGAGATCCTACTCCATGGAATAGGTAACTTACCTACTCCACTTTCATTTTTTTCACTTCTTTTTTTTTGGAAAAATACTTCCATGGATTCTCATAACTATATCCCTCTAATATGTCATTCAAATTTCGTCAGAAACAGAGACTATTATACCCTCCATCCAGAACAAGGAATTTTAACGGTCTTAGATTTGTTGTAATTTACATCTTCTGAATTGAGGGCATAGGAGTCTCTGTTTCTGACGAACCTTGAATGACTTATTATATATATAGGGCTCTTCCAATGAGGTGGGCATTTCTTGGATGTATGGAAAGTCAACTATCTCATCATTTAGATCTCAATCTAGCGACTTTTTATCAAAAATGATATTTTAGTCAATGAATTTAAAATTTAAATTTCATTTAGTCCTTTCTTTTTACCATTTTTAGTCCGTCAGAATTGGCATTTTTTGTTGCTATTTATGCGATGAAGTGTCGCCAACGCGATAACATTTTTGTGCTATGTAGAATGACGGATCTCTTTGTAAAATACCCATTACCATTGCAAGATTGTAACCTGTTTTGTAAAATAAAATCAAAGTTAGTTATACTTTTATTATTATAATTGTAAATTAGGTAATGCATTTATAAAAGTTCGTGCTTGTTTTGTAATATTCGTATGGAAATCTGCAAAAAAATAGATAGTTACTAGTTCATCAATTATTAAGTAGAAAGGAAAAATGTAAAAAAATCGAGGTTTGTAATACTTACGCTACCTTTGTAAAAATAACTTGAGATTTGTAAGAAATGGCCTGATATTGCAAAAAAATCCTGAGATTGTAAAAAAAGATATGAGATTGTTAGAAATATACAAAAGAAAAAGTAAATGTAAAAAATGAGATTGTAAAAATGACTTGCAGTTTGTAAAAAAAGATATGATATTGTAAAAAAAGATCCGATATTAGATTATAAAAACTGATCATGTCCTCCTTTGCTAGCATCCTCCTCCACATGCGCCTCCTTCGCCCTTCTCCTCCACGACCCACCTCCTCCATACGTACCCTCATCCGCCCACACCCTTCCTCTCTCTGCACATTCATCCACCCTTCTCCTCCATGATCCACCTCCTCCATGCGTAACCACTGCCTCCACGCGATGTCGCCTCTATTTCCTGCAAGGAAAGAATCATGGAGAACCCATTTTCTTTCCTCCTGATCTGAAGGTCAAACAAACACTGCACTGCCACTGGAAGAAGTTGTTGTATGTCCATATCTGTTGCTGGAAGAGCGGCATGCAATATCTACCGGCCAACATTCTCTCTCTGTCATCATTGCACACCATTAATAACATGCAATACCCCACTCCGTGTGCTGCCATCGAGAGAGAGGGGGGAGGAGAGAGAGAAGGGAGATTTTTAGGGAGATTATTTAGGAGATATTTGTTGCATTCTAAATATAGAATGTGCCAAAATGACCATAATGGATTTTTCAACATTTAAAAAATATATATAACGAGCCACTAATCATAACCATTGGATTGATTACGAATGGATAAGATCATTGACTTTCCACACATACAAGAAAGGACTGTTTTATCTGAAGTTTTTCACACACACACACACACACACATATATATAGGGGTTGGGGAAGTTGCACCTGGGGGTATAGTCAACTAGCTGCTCCCGACCATTTTTTTCATTGTTTTTTTTGTTTTTGAAATGAAATATAGGGGGATTTAAATTATCATATATCACCATGGTCTCATGCTAAATTCAACTCAACTCGATACTTCTAACATCTCCATCAAGACTACATATTTTAACAGTCTTAGAATTACTGAAATTGACCCTATCTAGATGGGCATATTATGAATATTTGTTTTGCATAAAATTTGAAACACATATTCCACTCAATAAATTAAGTAAATCCCCAAAGGTTTCCTTCAAAAAATTAAAAATCAATCAGAAAAATGACTGGGTGTAGCTAGTTGGTTGCACCCTCTGGTGTAACTTCCCTTTTCCCATCTACATATATATATATATATATATATGGCTGATCCTGTGAGAGTCAAAAACTGTGAGAGCATGAGAGCAGTGAATCTAGACCCCTAGATTACGCTCTTCTCTCTCCTCCTGAAACCAATCGGGAGAGAGATGACAGAATCTAGTGGTCCAGAATCATTGCTCTCACAGATTTTGGCTCTCACAAGATCAACCCTATATATATATATATAGAGAGAGAGAGAGAGGGTTGATTCTGTGAGAGCTAAAATATGTGAGAGCATAAGAGGAGTGAATCTGGACCACTAGATTATACTCTTCTCTCCCCTCCTATAATCAATGAGGAGAGAGATGGCACAATCTAGTGGTCGAGAATCATTCCTCTCATGCTCTCATAATTTCTAGCTCTCACAGGATCAACCCTCTCTCTCTCTCTCTCTCTCTCTATATATATATATATATATATATATATAAGGTTAATGGGGCTGCCCCCGCACCATTTTCGGTGTTTTTTTTATTTTTTTCAAAAAATATCATGTACATTCATCCCTATATCCCTCCTATATACCATTCGAATTTCGTCAGAAATAGAAACTCCTACAGCCTCCATCCAAACAGTCATTTTTTTACAGTAATAGATTTTTTAAATCGACACCATCTTGGTGGAGACCGTAGGAGTCTCTGTTTTTGACGAAATTCGAATGACATATAGGAGTAATATAGGGATGAATATACATGGTGATATTTTTCGAAAAAAATAAAAAAATGCCGAAATAAGGGGGCAGGGCGGCCATGTTAGCTGCCCCCAGGGGACAGCTCCATTAAATCCTATATATATAGAGAGAGAGGGGGGGGAGAGAGGGTTGATTCTGTGAGAGCCAAAACCTGTAAGAGCATGAGAGTAGTGATTCTGGACCACTAGATTCAACCAGGAGAGAGAAGATCAAGAGAGAGAAGACTTGATTTAGTGGTCCAGAACCACTGCTCTCATGCTCTCACAGTTTTTTGCTCTCACAAGATCACTCATATATATAGAGAGGGGGCTGATCCTATGAGAACCAAAATATGTGAGAGCATGAGAGCAGTGATTCTGGACCACTAAAATCTGTCATCTCTCTCCTCGTTGATTGCTAGAGGAGAGAGACGAACAGAATCTAATGGTCCAGATTTATTGCTCTCATGCTCTCACAGATTTTGGCTCTCACAGGATCATCCTAATATATATATATATATATATATATATATATATGAGCGTTGATCCTGTGAGAGCCAAAATCTATGAGAGCATGAGAGATAAATCTGGACCATTAGATTCTCCCCTTCTCTCTCGTCCTGCAATTAATGAGGAGAGACACGACAGAATCTAGTGGTCCAAAATCAGTCCTCTCATGCTCTCGCAGATTTTGACTCTCAAAGGACCAACCCTCATATATATATATATATATATATATAGGGATTGGGGAAGCTGCACCGATGGGTGTATCTAACTAGCTGCACCCGGGCATTTTTTTCCTTGGTTTTTTGTGTTTTTGAAATGAAACCTAGGGGGATTTAAATCACCAAATATCACCATGATATCATGCTAATTTCAACTAAATTCGACATTTCTATCAACTCCATCAAGGCTATGACATTTTAACGGTTTCAGAATTATTGAAATTGACCATATCTAGATGGGCATGCTAGGAGTGTTTATTTTGCATGAAATTTGAAACACATATTCTTGTCAATAAACTAAGTAAATCTCCATAAGTTTTTTTCAAAAAAAAATAAAAAACCGATAAGAAAAATGATCGGGTGTAGCTAGTTAGCTGCACCCGCCGGTGCATACTTCCTTTTCCCATATATATATATATATATATATATATATATATATATATATATATATATGGGAAAAATGTGTATGCCCCCTAGGGGGAGCTAACTTAGCTTCCCCCATCCCATTTTTCACATTTTTTTTATTTTTTTTGAAATCTAAAACTGTGTAAATTCATTATTAAATCCCTATATTACGCTATTAAAATTTCATGCGAAACAGAGACTCCTACGACCTCCACCCAGACGGGGTCAATTTAAAAAATCCTATGACCATTAAAAAATGACTGCCTGGATGGAGGCCGTAGGAGTCTTTGTTTCGCATGAAATTTTAATAGCATAATATAGGGATATAGTGATGAATATTCACGAAAGAAATTTTTAAAAAAATAAAAAATAGGGAAAATGGGATGGGGGGGCTAAGTTAGCTCCCCCTAGGGGGCAGCCCCATTTATCCCTATATATATATATGTGAGGATGGGGAGCTTGCACCAAGGTGCATGTAACTTTACATGCACCGGCACTTATATCTTCCATATTTTTTACTTTTTTGAAAAATACCACCGTATATATTCATCTATACAACCCTCCAATATGCCATTCAAATTTTGTCAGAAACAGAGACTCCTATGACCTCCATCTTGAACATGTAATTTTAACGGTCTTAGATTTATTGTAATCGGCCTGTTCTAGATGGAGGTCATAGGAGTCTCTGTTTCTGACGAAATTCGAATGACATATTGGAGGGATATATAGATGAATATACACGGTGGTATTTTTCAAAAAAGTAAAAAATGTGGAAGATATAAGCACCGGTGCATGTAAAGTTACATGCACCTTGGTGCAAGCTCCCCATCCTATATATATATATGGAAAAATAGGGCTGCTCCTTGGGAGTAGCCAATGGGGCTACTCCCACCCATATTTTTTCCACATTTTTTTATTTTTTTGGAAAATAAAAATTCCTATATTCATCACTATATCCCTCTAACATTCTATTCAAATTTCATCAGAAACAGAGACTCCTAGGCCCTCCATCCAGACGTCATTTTTTTAACGGTCCCAGGATTTTTTAAATCGACCTTATTTGGATGGAGGCCATAGGAGTCTCTGTTTCTAACGAAATTTTAATAGAATGTTAAAGGGATATAATGATGAATTTAAACATTTTTATTTTCCAAAAAAATAAAAAAAGGGGGAAAATGGGGGTGGGAGCAGCCCGTTGGCTGCTCCCAGGGAGCAGCCACATTTTTCTCATATATATATAGGGGGCCTTTCAAATGAGACGTGGTCCTTCCATCCCTAAGGAAGCCAACGATCTGGACCATCGGATTCAAATTCAATGACATCTTCAATTTTGTTGCCCAAAAGGGCATTTTGGTCATCAACTTTTGCATTAATTATGCACTCTAATTAATATTCGGAAATACTAAATTTAGCAAGTTTTATTTTTGGTATTTTTCACAATACCATATTTAAAAAATATCTATTCTTTTACTCGACGATATTATCTGGGGCATATTTTTGTATCCTCACGCATTTTTTTGTAGAATTTAAGGTTCCTTTTGTAATGACTGCATGTTTTTTTGTAGAATTCGTTGTTCATTTTGCATGGTTCTTTGTAAAATACAATTCATATTAGTAATTAATGTGTGGTTCTTAGTAGCGATTGTATGGTTCTTTGTATAATAAAATTTGTGTAGTTCTTTGTAAAAATTGTGGTAGTCATTCACGCTTAATTGATGCGAATATACAAATCAAATCTGTATAAAACACATCTAAAATGTATAATACACATCCAAAATGTGTAATGCACATCAATATATACAAGATCTATAAAAAATATAATTTTCATTCGCAACCATTTGATTTGTAAAAATACATAACAAATTTGTATAATACATATAAAAATTGTATAATACAGACTAATATGGTATAGTGCACATCAACATTGTATCAAACTGTGAATCGTTCTTCATCCAGGACTGGTTGCAGTACCGTATACACTTATCGTCATCCTATCTACGTGTTGTCGTTGACGTTTGCATGAAGGTCTTCCCGAAGAGCCGCAACATCATTCCCTAGAAACTACACGTGCTATCGACTTCTTCCTTGCCAACGAGGCCGCACATGATGCTAAAAATCGCTTCAAAGAGTATTCGATCGTCATCTTCATAGTCGACAGTGAAGATGAAGATGGAGGCGGCGAGGAGGTTGGTGATACATGTGATGACAGCGGAGACAAGATCTCTGATGTACGCACGACGAAGACGAACGATGGCAGAGAAACACGCGAAGCCCGATGTGATCCTCTTCCTACCGCGACGAAGACGATGGAGAGACATGTGAAGCCCGATGTGATCCTCTTCCTCCCACCGTCATCATCTCCTCTCATGCACCGTCGTCGTGTTTGTGAGATTAGAAAAGAGGTTAATGATATATTTTAGGTATACGTATGGGATTTTTGGAAAGAGTAGGATAGGGATTAATGAGGAGATATTTTGGGATGCTACAAACTATATTTAGATAATGCATAATGACCAAAACGGGTTTTTGATTAATTAAATAATAATAATAACATGTCTTTAATAACAATCATCTGATCAATTATGGATGCACAGGATCGTTGGCCTTCCTTAGAGATGGAAGGACCATGTTTCATTTGAAAGATATCATATATATATATATATATATATGAGACCCTTCTAATAGGACATAGTCCTTCCATGTACAAGGAAGGCCAATGATCGTAGCCATTAGATTCTAATATAACGTTACCTTGCCCAAAAGGGTATTTTGGTCGTCCCTTTTTGCATTGATTATGCATACCATTAATAATTCAAAATACTAAATTTAGATAGATCTAATTTTAGTATTTTTTCGCAATACTAGTCTAAATAATGTCTAATTTATACTTGACGAAATGCTAAATACATGATATAATTTGTCCTCGTTGTAATACGAGTATTTAACAAATCATACAGAACCGAATCGAATGTCTCTGCGAAGAGGACTCGGCTTTTAATTTATATCATGGGCAAGTTCGGGATCGAACATAGGGAGGCAAAGGAACAACTTTGGGTTAAGTCAGAAAACTTAGGTCTAGATTTCCAATGCGAATTTCTTTTATATTTTGTTTATGCAAAATAAATGCAAATGCAAAATTTGGGTGAATCAAGTTAATAAGAAAGCACACAACTTAGCCAAATTCATTTTAATATGAAATTAATTCAATTTAGCCAAATTATATTTTTCATTCAAACCTAATCCAGTGACGAATGCAACAACATTTTTTGGAATTTTATGGTTTAAAATGCAACAATTAAAAATGCACATTTTTATGGGGTTTTACGTAATTTTTCAGTCAAACAGAATGCAAAAATTATAAAAAAAACTATTGGAAATTAAACATGATGAAATGAGTCTACAGTAATGTTTTGATTTTTTTGACAATATATGATTTTTTTATGATTTTTTAATGAAATCAGAGTGACAACAAGTATTTAATTTCTAATAAAACTATAATATCAATTTATCCAGAGAGCATATTATCTCAAAAAGGTATTTATATGATCAATCCAAAAGAATTAAAATTTCAAAAAAATAATATGTATAATTTAATTAAAATTAATTACCAAAATTACTCTATAATTTATTTAAGATGCAAAACAACTCAAATTTGGATAAAATTTGGTAAGAAAATAAATCACACTTCAAGGCATCGTTTTTTTATTTTTGATGAATTTTTAAAGTAACCGTGAGTTAAATATGAATTTAAGACCATAGATCAGGTAACATATACAATTTTTTAATAAAACAATTTTAGTTAATTAATCAGATATCAAAAAAAACCAAATAAATAGCCAAATGCTAGAGAATTAGTTGCTCAAGATCATGATATTTTTTCATTAAAATAAATGATGCATAAAGATGTCCAAATTAATATGCAAACATAGGGTTATCCATGCAATACATAAATTTACTTGTTAAGAACAAATATGCATAGGGACTCGTTTATAATTACAAAAATTTAACAGAAAACATATGCAATTGTTACAAAATTTAAAAAAAACAAAAGACGCCTTCTTCTTCATTTGCGCAGGTGAGCGGTTAAGGTAGGGAGGCAGCACGAATGGGCGAGCAGCGGGTCGCGACCACGCAAGGAGGCGGAAGGGGCGGACGATGGGGTCGCAGCGGAGGCGATCGCTTGGAGGAGTGGTTGTGGTTGTGGTGGCCTGGAGCACGGGAGGATAGGGGTGGGTAGCGGTCTTGGCGGAAGTGCGCGGCTACCGCAGGCTCCGTGCGTAGAGGAGCAAGGCCGGAGAAGGGGGACAGCAACGGCTAACGCTGGCTAGAGGGAGGGCGAACGTGCGGGAGCGCGCCGACGACAGTCCTGGTGGGTGGCTGCAAAAGTTTTCCTTTTTTCTTGCTATATTGTTTGATTAATTTTTTTGATTTTTTATTTTCCTAAACATGAAATAAATCAAAGATGAGATTGAATATGGTGGTGATGGTGATGGTATGATAGGTGGTGATGTGGTGGTGATATAAAATGATGGTGTGGTAATGTGGTATAAAAATAATGGTGTGATGAAAAAACAAGGAAACAAAATATGAGATAAAATAAATAACAAGGAAAAAGAGAGGGAAAACTTACCTAAAGTTCGCCAGATTTGCGGAGCAGCTACGCTGGACTCCTGTTGTGACCTCGATCCGATTGGCGAAAAAACGGAGAAGCTATGAGAGCTTGATGAGAAGCTCTAGACACAACAATGATGGTCGTCGTGGATCTCGCTTGAAGGTGGTTGTCGCTTGAGGAAGATGATAGGCCGATGTCACCGACACCACATTCCAAGCTATCACCTTTTTCTCTAAGAATGGCAGATGGCAAAAAATGAGGATGAAGAGAAGAATAAAAAGAGAAAAAATGGAATGTGAGGTTAAAGAAAATGGTGGAGTTGAATGGGAGGTTAGATGGAGACTTGGTTGTTAATGGAGGAAAAGGAAAGTTAGTGTAGAGAATGAAAAATAAATAAAGAAAAAGAAATAAAATAAAGTATTCTACTAATCTGCAATAAAATAAAGAGAAGAAAAAGAGTGGAGAATTTACAAAATAAGACAAATAATATGTACATGTTTTTCTTCTTTTCTCATATTAATTTTTTTGTATTTTTAATAAAAAAATATTTAAAATGAAAAAACAAAATAAATTATATAAAATAAAATAAAACACAACAATGATTTTTTATTTTTATTAATTAAGAAAAATAAAATAAAAAACGAAGAAAGAAAGAATATTTATAATATATACAATGTATACCTAAGTCCCAAAACTAATATTTTGCAAACGAGCTCCAATTTTAATGAAACCATTTTCATTGCATAAATAATTTTCTAACTTAAACTTTAAAAGTGAGTTTGATGAATTTGGAGTTCATACGGAACGGGAATTTGGCCGAGAAGTTGGACTTTACGGCTTTTTCTCTTTGGGATCTAGGAGTATTTATTTGAGGTGAAATTCATTTTGTGTTTTTGTATACATTTCTATAAACAAGTTAGAGATAAAGTTAGCCAAAAATAAGTTAAAATGAATTTATTAAAATTACATGATGTTTTGGGCTATTTACTGGTGAAAAACTCCTTTATTTTACGGCTTTTTATTGTTAACATATTTTGTACAATATAATATACAATAATTAGTGTATTTTATTTACAAGCATTTGTTTGTGTTTTTACTCAAGGATTTTGCTAAGATCAATATATTGAGATGATGAATCGTGGATTCATCACCCACCTATACTTAAACTTTGCTAGTCCTCGAGCAAATAAAGAATGAATAAGTTGGAATAGTCCCTGACTATGCATGTGAGTACAAGACTTGAACCATTGAAGAACTCTCAGTTTTAGAGATCCTAAAATTCTAAACTGAACCAAGCTCTAGTCAAAAGGTATCCAAATTTCCCTAATCATCAGACTCTCTCTGTATACATATATAATAGGGATATGACATTAAATGTGGACTGTAGTTACAAGAGTAGAGTTGAAACGTCACCCAAGGTTCCAATCCAATAGACTCTCCTAAGAACCTGGTCCTCAACACTAGGGAATAAACCATTTCTTACATCCAATCCACCATCTCTTTCGTTGTCAGACTTAAAAGTGTAGATGGATGGCCAGTTGATGGATGGCATAGGATTGTGTCATTTCTTCTCTCCCTCTCATTGGAACAAGGATCCTCTCGAGTGCCTTATTAACTCAACACATGTATTTTTTATTGTTGATCAATGTGTCCGTAAAGAGAATTCAGAGTCGTCTGCACTTGTTTTCCTGGGAGTACACAGGGGTGTGTCTCTTTTGAGTATCTAAGATATCTTTGACACCCAAACTTGTATCACTATAAGATGCAGAGCCCTTTTTGGGTGCTAGCCCAACTCCTGATCATAACAACGGTGGTCCAAGCGGACACTTCGAAATGGTTGGGAGCGCTCGCCTTTGGTGGAAGCTCTTTGATATTTGATTTTGTATGGTGAGAGCTTTTCTTTCAACATTTCTTTTTTTTTGAAATTTTGTCTAGCTCCACTACTTTTATCAAAAGTTGACGCACACTGATTAACAATTTTTAGATTTCATCACACCCTGACGCATAGGTAAATGTCAAGAGATAGTACAAGAACCATGTTCTCTTACTTGCTTAAGATGATGATACTCATGCTTCATGAAGCCTTCATTGGTTTTTATTTTATCCTCGAGCATCATAAAATCAAGTCCAAACTCAAATCCCTCATCCCAGTTCCTCAAGTGAAATTTCAACTCATCTCATCACAACTACAGTCGTGTATGTGAGGTGTTGATCATATTCTTAAAGTAGAAAATAACCATGCAATATAGCACCAAAGAGCCTAATGAGTATGGCTGGTTAAATCAAAATCTTAAGACCTCATAGACCAAGTGTTCTTGAACATCACAAGTCTTGTGTGAATGTGTAAGTGTCAGTGACTAAACCAACTCATTAGTTAATTTTTTTATTTTGATTTTTATGTTTTTTTAAAAAGAAAGGAAAAGAAGAAAGGAATTCTTTGAAAAAGGTTTTTGCTTTTTTTCAAAAGTTTTTTAAAAGGTAAATAAGGACATACATTTTTTTGAAAAAGATTTTTTTGTTTTGAAAATAAAGAGGAATAATTTTTTTTGAAAAGTTTTTTTGAAAAGAGTTTTTCTAATATTTTTTATGTTTTTTCTTTTTTTTGAAAAATGAGAGTTTTTAGTTTTTTTGAAAAAGTTTTGTTTTATGAAAAAAAATTTCTTATCTCTTGTTTACAATAATTTACCCATAACCCCTTATTTTAATTACAAATAAGTCAAAGTACGAGCTATAGGTAAACTTTATATGTAATATATAGAAATCCCCCATACTTAGCATGTGTTATGTCCTCATGGCACTAGGTGACAAAAAACCATAGCTCGTACTAAGCATAAGTGGGTGAAAAGTATATAAGAGCATTGAAGAATACACAATGGGCATCGATCCCCCTATTTTTAGGCTCTGATCAGCCTAAATATTGGAGAGAACACAAGATTGGGGGATCGATGAGAGTGGGAAGAATATACAAAAAGAAAAATGAAAAGAAGAGATGGAGCAACTCGGGTCACTCACCCCCTATACTTAGGATAAAGTCATCCTAAGTATAGCCACAAAATAAAAATGATACGGAACTGGGTTGAGTGATGCGAATTATGGGGGGAATAAAAGAAAAACTATACAAGGAGGAGTGAGAATATACAATGAACAAGAAGGTTTGTGACCGACCTTCTTGTGAGAGCGAGGAGGTGGGTAGTATACATATGTGTCACTATCAGAATCATCCTCAGATAATAGTGAGGGATAGGGAACATCCAACGAGGGTTGACACACGACTGCTTGCTCAAATATGGCTTAAGAACAACCGAATTGAGCTCACTCATATAGATCACCTCATCTGAATCTGATGAGGACTCCTCAGAAAATTCCTTCTCCAATATGACGAAGCCAACTTTCTTAGCCTATTTTCTAGAACCTGAAGCGTCAAGAGGAAAATGAGAGTGATACGTCGTGAGGAGTTCGAGGGAACACCTCGAGGAATCAATACTCTTCTTCTTCTTACGAGACGACCGATTAGAGGATGGAGCAACCGATTTATCGAGATTGGTCAATTTGGTCCCAGTTGTTTATTTTAGTGTAGGTCCAGGATGTAGTGTGTGTGGGGTGCTGACCTAGAGGTTCATCATCAGATGAGTCACCATATGCATTGTAATACTCCTGCAGGGTCAGCATGCATCTCTGGTATGGCATAGTATTCTCAGTTGGCTTGACATGTATCGCTCATGTGTTAGATCATCTAAATAGTCAAGGAAATAAGAAATGATCATGTCCGACTCAGGGAAGCTTCTAGTTGTGAGTCCTCTCTAGAAGCTGTCACAGTGGTGGTGATGTAAGCAGTGGGTGATGTGAAGGTGTAGGGAGTCTCTGAACCAATGGTCGTCTGAATAATCGGTATCTTAGGTGTAGTACAGAGGTGGGGCTCAACTGTCTCTCGAAGGTCACTGCTGTCTGCGACTTTACAGGTTACCTTAGAATATCGTGTGTCCCCAAAGATTGGGTGAGGTCGGAGTGCTCCCAATGTAGTGAAATCGATCGCCTAAGTCTCGCAATCTATAGTTGCCTTAGCTAAGGTTAAGAATGGCTTCCCAAGAATGATCGGAGACTGGGTGAACTCTCCTCGATGCTCAATGTTAATGATCGCGAAGTATACATGTAGTAGAGCACCTTGGAAAGTAATGATGACTTAAATGATTCGTCTCGACCGTTTAATGGATCGATTAGCCAACTAAATGATCTCTCTTGACTTCTTGGAAGATCCGAGTTTGAGCTTGGCAAACACGGAGGTTGGGAGGATATTTATCAGTGAGTCAGCAGCAATTCTAGCATGGGTGAAAGTAGTATCTTTGATTTCACAATCGAACCTAGGCAACCGCTTCACTCTGCGGCTCTTAGTTTTTCTCCCTATCACCAAAGAGGTGGCCATAGACACCGTGTGTCTCTCAGTCCGTGTCCTCTTATTGCCTGACCTTTTAGACATCAATTTTCTTTTCACAAATATTTTGAGGTCGGGAAAATTTTCAATGGCAATTAAGGGAAGCTCAAAAATCAACTTTCTATCAAGTGCTTCCCTAAGTGCAGGATCCAATTTTTTAGGTCTTTTCCATTTTCAATTTTTATGGTGTTTTCTGGTTTTTCAATTTTTTGGTCTTTTTTATAGGTGAAGGAGGAATAGGAGAATGTACAGACTCAAGTTTGGAGGGAAAGTGGTTAGTAGAAGAGAGAGAGAGAGGTAGAAGGGACTTTAGTTGTACATGATATGTGGTCAATCCGGTGTCTTCCAAGTTTTCAAAATTCAATCTGCAAAATCCATGATCCGCTTTCATACCTAGACGCTTGATCGGTCTAGAAATGTCATCTCTAATAAGTTCTCATGACACATCATGAGAGAAGTCTGCTCGGTTGGAGGATACTGCTGAGAACTCGGGATCTTATACTCAACACGCCTTGACTCAGGCGTGTAATGATGGGTTGAATATGACCCATCTATGGCAGATGTTGGTCGGAGACTCATAAGGTGGAGTCAGTAGACATGGGGTCTGTAAATTGGTCATAGGAATCCATTCCGTTGTATGTGTCGGCTCTCCGAATGGGTGATATGAATGCAAGACAATGTAGGCTTGATCACTCAGGTCAATCAAGTCGGGAAGATCATGTAGTGCACGCTTCTCCATTTGGTCTGCTTGGTCGACCATGTTGTACCCTAAGTTCAAATTGGGATGTGTATAGGTCAATTGTTGTCAGGTCCCAACTTGAGGTGAAAATGAGGTCTATAGGGGCAACTAATGCTGCCAATCATTCATCTCAGTAGTGGCTTTGATGACACGAGAATCCGAGCAACTAAGGTAATCAGGTATCTCTACGATGGTCGTCGCAACCTCGATCACTCGATCGTGTCGATCAAGAAAATTATACCACCAATAAAATGAAAATCAATCAAACACACAAAAGCGGTCTTGCTATTAATTTAACCTGGTATAGCGACCAGGGTCGAACACAAGGAGCACGGGTTGGCCTTGCAGCCTACGAAGTAGTCAAAAAGAAATAAAAGAAAATAAAAGAAGTATTTTTGGTGGTTTTTAATTATTTTATAATTTTTTGGATTTTTAAGATATTAAGAAAATAAGAAAAGCAAGGAAACTAAACACTTCAACAATTTATTTAATGCACTAAAAATCAACCAAAAATTCTAACAAAAATATTTTTATGTGTTTTATAATTTTTAGTGTTTTTGGTGATTTTTTTGGGATTTTTCTGATGTTTATTTAATTTTCTAAAAAATCAAACAGTGACTGAAAATGTAGGAACTGTCCAGCCGAGCTAAAAGGACTAGATAAAATATCTAAAGGCCCCAAATTAGCTGGGAGGTAATTTTCCTGTAAAGATAAGAAAACAAGGAAAATTTGGGCACCTAAATTATTATTTTTGGTTTTTTAATTTATTTACTAGAATTTTTATAAGATTTTTAGTATTTTTCAATTTTTTGGTGTTTTAAGCAATGAAAAATAGCCAAACTTGGCTAGAAAATCAAGCACACATAAACAAACAGTAGACAATTTTTTTATAATTTTTAGATATGATTTAGTATTTTTTTGTGATTTTTCTACTTAGACAGTAACAAAAATAGAGGTTTTTGAATTTTTAAAAATACCAAACAATGTCTAAAATGTCTCCAAATTTTATGGAAAATTTTACAACATGGCAGGAGCCATGTCCAATTTTCATCAAATTTGGAGGTGATTTGCTATTTTATTCAAAAATCAAGAGGGGGCAGTGTGCATAGGGACCTATGTGCAAATACCCGAAGTTCTGGGGGGTCTGGTGCAATTAACCCAGGTAAACACGTGCGTCACATGCGCCTGAGGCACTCAGGGACCCAAATGTAAGGAAAGTAAGTCCCGAGGGCTATTTGGTAACAGGTACCAAAAGCCCAGGGGCTTATCTGCAAATAACCCAAAAATAGCCGCACATGTTCAAATGTTTCACGCACAGGGGTATAAATGCAAATACACAAAAATTTTCATTCAATTCATAACATCTAGAACTACAGGGGTATACGATGCAAATACACCAGGAAGACACGTGACGAAGCACATGTTACATAGCACACAAGGGCATATATGCAAAGGAAAATGAAGTACGGGGTCCTCTATGCAAATTTACCAAAACTAAACAACTACACTAGGTATTTACAAGACTAAATGCGAAATAAAATAACAAAGGGGGCCTAAGGGTAAATTACCCTTTATTAATGCGGACCGCAGGATGGACGCCACGTGGAGTGATCAACGGTGGAGATCGGCGGGCGCTCCAAGGCTGGGGTCCTCGCAGTGATCCGACGGCTGGGGCTAAGCCACGTGGTGCATCGGGCTGTGGTGGCTCTCTGTGGCTAACCCTCGCGCATCGGGCGGTCCAGATCTCCTCTCCAAGGATCGGACGGTGGCTGCTCCTCCGGGAATGGATGGTCGAGATGCAAACTGGAGGTCGAGGCTGATCGGACGGCTGCCGAAGATCCTCGAAGAACAGGTGGCCGGCGAACTTCGCCGGCCCAGTGCGCTCGCTCCGAGGCTCCTTGCGGGGCGCTGATGATCGGACAAGGTGCGGCGTGGGCCTCCGCGTCGGATGGGGGTCTCCGATGACCCGGCCGAGCTCTGAGGAGCTCCGGCGAGGTCGGCGGAGCTGTAGCTGCTGGACCCAATAGTCCAAGCCCTCAGGTGGGCTTGGCTGAACCTGCAAAACAGACCAAACAGCTCGCGGGTCGAGGGCAAACTGCCTCGACCCGGTTAGGCGGGGTGAAGGTGGTCGGAGGTACGATATGGGCGAGCTCCGGCGAGGGGGGTAGACGGAGGAGCTCGAACCCTAGCTCCTGTGCGAGCTGGGTTGGATGGAGGGATGGAGAAGGTGTGCGGGAGGAAGGCGAAGATGAATGTGGATTCCGATGGTCGAACGAAGCAGCGTGGTGGTCGGAATCGTCGAAATGCGACGGCGGAGCGATTTAGGGGTATTCTAAAATTAACGGAAAGGAAAAGCTAACGGAGCTACCTGGGTGGACGATGAGACTGGGGATGAGCTTGCACAGCTCTGGGTCGTCGCCTCGAGGAGCGTCTCCCTCCGAGGCTCGAGCTCCTGCTGGTGGCGGAGCAAGGCGGCGATGCTCGCCGGATCAGTGGTCTCGCACTCCTCTCCTCGCTTCAACAGCACGGGAGGCAAGCTGTCACTCTCGCTCCCACGCTGGAGCTCATTGGGGGTGGAAGCGAATGGCCAAAGATAGCGAATGGAGGTGGCGGAGCTCGGCTTAAGTATGGGTGAGGGTCCGGGAAGACAGGCGCGGGTAGGGCGTGCTGGAGCGTGGATCCCGATGTGGAGGCTACGGTGAGGATCTCGGATATACCATGGACGGATCTGACCCGGGATTTAGGTGGGGATGAATCGGGTTTAGGCGCTAAAAAAGGGGGAAATCAGGTCGGGCGCCTAAGCCCATGGGAAGTGGTCCTGGGGGGGGGGGTAGTTGACCGGGCAGTCAACAATCCCCAGGACCAATGAGGAACGACCACGTGGCTGGATTTTGGAAGTGAAAATAAGGATAGCAAATGGCCGAATTTGGGAAAAGTGAAAACATGAAATATTTTTGTTTTATTTTTTTCTATTTTTTAGTGATTTTTAATTAATTTTTTCAAAGTGAAAATAGGGTATGTACATAGTAGGCTCATATATAGGTATATATACAATATATAGGTTTTTTTTAATTTTTGATTTTTAATTGTTATTTTTATATAATTTTATTTCCATTTTATATTTTATTTATTTATATTATAAAATAAGGAATAAAAAGATATTTTTATTTTATTTTTATTATTTATATACATATGTGAAATAAATACATATATACATTCATATACATGGTATATTTACAATATATTTTTATGTTTTTAATTTGTTATTTTTATTTGGTTTTTGTTTTAATTGTTTTTATTTTATTTATTTACACTATATAATATAGAATTTTTACAAAAATTTTGGAAATTAATTTTATTTATTTATAAGGCTAAATAAATATGTGGATGGTCTATATACAAGGTGATTATACACAAGTGGTGTTTTTGTTTTCTTTTTAATTTTTATATTTTTATATTGATTTTGTATTTAGAAATATTTACAACTATTTACAAACTAATATGATTCTATTTTTGTGAGGAAAATACTTTTATTTTATTTACATAAATATTTACACACATGAGCCCCTATCTCCCTCTACTTTGGCTTTTATGCGGTCAGGCCCATGTTGAGCCCTCCCTTGGGTTAGGTTGCTCAATATTTATTCTAAATATTTCCCTCTTTTTCTTTTTAATCTTTATTCTTTTATTTTTGCACAAAAACATGCTAATTATAGGTTTTTACACAATGCATGCTTTTGGTAATTATTTATATTTACACATATCTACATGCATTTGCAAAGGTTTTTGTAGCTAAAATAAGAATAAAGAGTGATGAATGAGTATTCATCACCCCCCTATACTTAACTTTGCTAGTCCCTTAGCAAACACTTATTTGAAAAAGAAGTGAAAAAGAAATAAAGAAAAAGAAAAAGAGAATGTACATGGATCAAGGTTGATTATTAAACATGCCTTCATTAAATCAAGGTATGGAGCTCGATTAGATCTTTGGATTATTAATGTGTCGGAACCTTATTTGGACTTAAGCCTAAAACTCAACAGCCTCTAAGTTCCACTAATATATAACCAAGACTCCTCAATGCTCCAGATCAGAAAAAGTCATCAATCACAAACCCTGAAGACCATGAATCTTTTCTTGTCCTGTGAATGTGAGGTCTAAGCTCTCCACCTCAGAAATGGCAACTTGACAACCCTCCCCAACAAGGTAACTCTATGACCTCAATCTGGCCACTCTTTCCTCAAGGAGCGGGGTATTCCCTTCTAAGTTCAAGTTCAACTGGCTCAAGAAGAGGAGGAAGAAGAGAATGGGTCAAGGCTAGTGTAGCCAAGTACCCTTGGGAGCTTGACCAGTGTAGCCAAGTCTCCCTGCTGCAAGCTACATCAGGTGGATCATGATACTCAAGCTTTGCTTATTGCACTCTATATACATACTCCGGTGGGATTATCATTTTCTATCAGACCCACCACTTTTTTGGAGTTATTTTCTTTTTGCATTTTTTTTCAAGTGCATCTATACAACATATACATGTGCAGCATATATACAAGGAGTTTTTCCTCTTGAGACAGTAGACTATCCCTCTTTTGAAGCTTTATTGCAACCCACAACTTTCGTCGTTAGACCTCATGGCAACCAGACCAAGTTGAGACGCACTTCCTTCACTAAAAGAAGAAGAGAGGTTCCGCCTAGAAGTACTACCCTCATATGCTACCCCAAGTCAAGGAAGACTGCCTCCTCACCACCTCATCCGTAGAGAGCTCGGTGCATAGTGCTGGTGTCCAAGTAAAGCCATAATCTATATGAGTCATGTGTTGTTAAATGCTCTACTTAGGCTCATTGAGATGACATGTGATCATAGCCTAGTGGACTCAAAGAATTAAGTCACCATGGACCTGAAAAGCCTTAAACCTAAGCCCTATAAGGTTCCTCTTAGAAATTAGGTGGATTAAGATCTTAATCAAGCTCCATTTCTCAATTTGATTCCAGGCTAGTTTAAATGTCAACTATCATCCAGAAAAACTATATACATATGTACAAAAAGATGTTATTTACACAAATTTTACAATCATGCAAAATTTTTGAAAAATGTTTTGAAATCATGAATGGATGATGCATGAAGTGCAAGTTTTGCAAAAAGATATTTACACATTTACACAAGATTTTTGCAACTTTTTGATTTTCAAAACATTTTGGAAAAATTTTGTACTATATACATAATTTTGATACAAAAATATTCACACAAGCTTTACACAAAAACATTTTTGAAATCATTTTTACAAAAATAATTTGTACACTAGCTACTTATGTGCAAATAAAAGAAATTTATGTACATGAAAATTTTTTAATTTTTGTGATTTTTAGCCATTTTATTTATTAACACATTCACACAAAGTACAAGTTATGGCTAAAGTATATATGAAATATATACACACCCCCCTATACTTAGCTCGAACGATGTCCTCAGAGTCAAGAGCGATGAAGAAGACATAACTCGTGCTAGGTATAGGGAAGGGAAAAGGAAGGCTATATACAAAGATGAATGAATGAAAATGTAAAGTCAAGAGGGTCTCGGGTCTTCCCCCTATACTTAGGATCAAGTAATCCTAATTATAGTAGGCTGTATACTAAGGGAAAAACTGAGTGGAGAATGTACAGAGTCTACCCCCCTATACTTAGGGTGAAATATCCCTAAGTATAGGCAGCAAAACAGGGGTAGACAGAAACAAAAAAAATACCCAAAGGTCTTACATCCCCCCTATACTTAGGGTAAAGTGCACCCTAAGTATAGCATAATCACAAGATGAAGAAAGGGATGTAGGACTAAAGAATGTAGTGATATGGACATCTGGATCTATACAGGGCGGAAGATCAGTGAAACTCAGGCGTGGGATGCATTAGATGTGAGTCAAAAACCACATCTCACGCAAAATGAATAGGGGCAAGATCAACGACCCGCGGCTCATGATCTAGAAATGGCTTGAGCCGCTGGCCGTTTACTCGAAAGGTACTCTCAGAAGACAACTCAGATATATCAATGCTACCGTTGTCGTGTACCTTTCAGACCAAGTAGGGTCCCTTCCATTTGCTATGTAGCTTCCCTGGAAATAAACGAAGCCTCGCATCAAACAGCCATACTCTCTGTCCAATCTCAAAATGCTTGTGGCTGATGTGAGAATCATGCCACTCCTTCACTCTCTCCTTATACTGTAGGCTGTTTGAGAAAGCGGTATCTCTCAACTCCTCCAGGGCTGCTAACTCTGCCCTCCTCTGGTCTCCTACATCATCTGGATCCATAAGAATATCAGTAACTGCCCATAGTGACCTGTGCCTCAACTCAACAGGTAAATGGCACGGCTTGCCATATACGAGGTGAAAGGGAGATGTGCCCAGTGGTGTCTTGAAAGACGTCCTATATGCCCACAAGACCGAGTCCAAAAGCTGTGACCGATCCTTTCGGTCTGGGCGGACGACTTTCTGCAATATAGTCTTGATCTCCCTATTCGACACCTCGGCTAGACCATTCGTCTGTGGATGGTAAGGTGTAGCAACACGATGGTCTATACCGAACTCGCTAGCAAGGGCCTTCACCTGGTCATTGATGAAATGAGACCCCCATCAGAAATCAGAACTCGTGGAACCCCGAACCACGTGATGATGTGCTTCCTCAAAAATCTGCAAACTGTCCTCGCATCAGCGGCTCGGGCGGGGATAGCCTCAACCCAACGACTCACATAATCTACGGCCAACAGAATGTACTCAAATCCCTTACTCTTAGGGAATGGACTTATGAAATCGATGCCCCATGCGTCAAAAACCTCACAGAAGTGAATGGGCTGCATCGGCATCATATCACGTTGTCCACAAGTGCCCATCCTCTGACAGTCAGTACACCTCTTCACGAACTCATCAGAGTCCTTGAAGAGGGTAGGCCACCACAAGCCGGATTGGAGCACCTTCTGTGCCATTCTCCTCCCAGAATGATGTCCTCCTGCCTCAAGCTTGTGGCAGTAAGTGAGGACGCTATGGTGTTCCTCCTGAGGAATACACCGACGCCAGACGCTATCCCCTCCTTCGTGGTAAAGGATGGGATCCTCCCAGTGGTAGGACTTGGCCTTCGCAAGGAAGGTCTCAAGCATCTGCCTGGGCCAATCTTGTGGGACTTTCCCAACAACGAGAAAGTTCACAATATCGGCATACCACGGGAGTGAGGCGATAGCAAGGATCTCCTCATCTGGGAAGGTCTCACAAATGGGATCTATCTGCTCAGACTCCTCAGGCTGCTCTATACGGGAGAGATGATCCGCCACCACATTCTTGACTCCAGGCTTATCCTTGATCTCAATGTCGAACTCCTGGAGTAGAAGGATCCATCTAGTAAGTCTGGCCTTGGCATCCTTCTTTGCCATGAGGTACCTGATGGCGGTGTGATCTGTGTACAGGGTCACTCTAGATCCAATGACATAAGATTGAAACTTATCTAGGGCGAACACTACGTCTAGCATCTCCTTCTCTGTAACCGTGTAATTCCGCTGGGCGGAATCCAATGTGCGGCTAGCGTAGTGAATAGCAAATGGAACTCCATCCCTCCTCTGTCCCAGCACTGCCCCTACGGCAAAATCGGAGGCATCCGTCATGATCTCGAATGGGAGAGACCAATCAGGCGGCTGGAGGACAGGAGCCTCAATCACACACTGTTGGAGAGTCGCAAAGGACGAAAGACACTTGTCATCGACAAGGAACTCGGTGTCTTTCGTCAAGAGGTCAGTCAACGCCGGGCAATCCTGCTGAAATCATGAATAAATCTCCGATAAAAACCAACGTGCCCCAGGAATGACCGTAGCTGCCTCAAATTGGACGGCGGTGCGAGTTTTCTAATGACATCAACCTTGGCCGGATCAACCTCCATGCCCCTGTTGGAGATGATATGGCCAAGCATCGTCCCTTGAGTCACCATGAAGTGACTCTTCTACCAAGATAGAACCAAATGATACTCAATACATCGCTGGAGTACTCGGTCTAGGCAGTCAAGACAGGAGTCGAATCCGTCGCCGTAGACCGAGAAATCGTTCATGAAGACCTCCAAACACTCCCCTACCATGTCCGAGAAGATCGACAGCATGCACCTCTGAAAAGTCGCAGGGGCATTGCATAGCCCAAATGGCATGCGTCGAAAGGCATATGTACCGAAGGGACAGGTAAAGGTGGTCTTCTCCTGATCCTCAGGAGCGATGGCCACCTAGTTGTAGCCCGAGTACCCATCCAGGAAGCAATAATGGCTCTTCCCTTCCAGTCTCTCAATGATCTGGTCAATAAAAGGCAGGGGGAAATGGTCCTTCTTGGTGGCCTGGTTGAGTCTCCTGTAGTCAACACAGACCCTCCAAGAGGTGGGTACTCGTGTAGCGATCTCCTCACCCGACTCACTGATCACAGTCGTGATGCCCATCTTCTTGGGCACCACATGCAAGGGGCTGACCCACTTGGAGTCGGAAATGGGATAAATAAAATCTGCACTCCACCATTTTGATATTTCCTTCATCACGACCTCTCTCAGGTTGGGGTTCAGCCGCCGCTGGAACTCACGCGACGGCTTCGCCCCCTCCTCGAGATAAATATGGTGGGAGCATACTGATGGACTAGTCCCATGGAGATCTGCTACGCTCCATCCGATTGCCTTGCGGTTCTTTTCAAGAACCCCCATCAAACGGGATTCTTGCTCTCCAGTCAGATCGGCGGAGATGATGACTGGGTACATCTCAGGCTCGCCCGCAAGGAACCGATACTTCAGCGAAGTAGGGAGCGGCTTCAGCTCTGGACAGCTGGGTGCTGGCAATTCTGGCTTCGGAAGAAGGTGTGTGAATGCTGCTAAATCTGCCAAATCTGCCTGGGAGAAAGGAAGCGAGCTCTCGCAAACTGGATCTGGAGAAGGCTGCTCAACTGTGCTGTCTCTGATCTGCTCTGCATCTACCTCCTCCTCATCTATAGGCTCTGGTGGACTCAGGTCTGGCATCTGATCATCACAATCTGCCCAATCAGACTCTGAATCGGAGGGATCTTCATCAATCAAGGTGGCATCAGTACCACCGTCACACAAGGTGGCCTCAGTACCACCATCACTAGACTCTGTGTCGCGATCGGGAACCGGCTCTGCTGCCACTGAAATATCCTGGACCAGGGCTGTGCTCTCCAAGCTCTCCTCTGCTATCATCTTGGCATCAGCGGTGTCTGGAAATGAGAGGATGGCCTGTGCTGAAGGATCTGCCCATGCTGCCTCATCATCTGTGATCACAAAATCACAGTCCTGGTGGATGTCTAGCCCGACATCTGTCAGCTGCTCTGAATCTGTGCTGGTCTCTGAGCATGCTCTCTCTCTGGCTCTATAGTCCTCGACCGTCTCTATTTGTACACTCTCGCCCTCGACGCGAAAGTATACCTTCCCGCTATCATGATCAGTCACCGCCTTGGCTGTGGCCAAGAACTGACGACCGAGGATGATGGGGGTATCAGCCACTGAATCAGGGATCTCCATGTCCAACACTATGAAGCCCACGGGGAATTTCAGGCCCTGAATAGTGACGATAACGTCTCGCAACAACCCCATCGGCCTCTTGACAGATCGATCAGCAAACTGAAGGACTGTCCTGCTCTGTCGAAGAGTGCCCAACTCGAAGCGGTCGAGAAGGGCTGCCGGAAGGAGGTTGATAGACGATCCGCTATCCAATAGAGTCCGGTTGAACCTCTGCTCACTAGTCTGACATCTGACATACGGGGCTCCTGAATCTGGCCTCTTGGCCGACAGACGGTTCTGGATCGCGAAGCACGTGGCTTTCGTCAGCACATGTATCTCTGAATGATGGTTCCTCCTCCTCCTCCTGGCTGTAGTCCTATCTCTCAACGATCGCTGAAGAAGGGGGATGTGCTGCAAAGCCTCCTGAAGGGTCAGCTATATGTGAAATCGATCAATCATGCTCTGGCTGAACTCCTCTTGCTCTCTCTTTTTTGGGTCCTTTTCTCTTTTCTTCCCCTTCCCCATCTGAAGGGCTCTAGGGAAGGGGATCAAAGGGTCCTTCTCAGATGTAGGACTAGGAACAGGTCTAGATGGCTCGACGGTCAGATCCGCACATACATCAATCACCACAGTGGGACCAGAAGAAACTAAACCTTTTCGTTTATTCAAAACAGTGTTCTGAGATACATCAGCATGAGGAAAAACAACAACTCTCTCAGAATGAACACCGGTGGCCTCAGTACCACCACGGGCTGGCTCTGCTAGACGTCTCGCGGCCTCAGTACCGCATGTTGGCTCGGCTATCCTAATGGCGTCAGTACCACCTCCTCGAACTGGTGAAGCGGCGGCCTCAGTACCGCCGGTGGGATCAGCATCCTTGGTGGCATCAGTACCACCATCATCATCATGAGCGGCCTCAGTACCGCTCTCCTCCTCCTCATCTGGTGCCCCGGATGTATCATCGTGGTATAGCTCAGACGAGGCGCCGCCGCCTGCTGGTGTCCTACCGCTCCTAAGTGCAACAAAATCAGCATCAAACAGATTCGAAGATGTATCAACAAATGGATCACTAGGAGTGGCGTGCTCAGTGTAAGCTACCTGCTCAGATTTCCGCTTCAGGCTGTTGGGATTCGGCTCTATCTGGGCAGGAATGGCGGCCTTCCCTCTCACAATGTCCCGCATCTCCTGGCAGAACTCGTCCATCTCCCGTCTAAAAGTAGCTTGCTGGTCCGTGAGGAGGCGGGATATGTCATCCAAGGCGGGGCTCTCATATGACGGACCATGAGAGCCCGACGGGTAGCCTCTCTGGTGCTGAGGCTGCTGGAACTGGTGCTGCTGGTGAGAGGGGTAAGATGAAGGATGCTGCTGCTGGTGTGGCTGGTGAGCCTGCTGCTCACGTCTCCAAGGCTGTCCCTGCTGCTGATAGGGACGAGGAACGAAGGATGACTGCTGGTGTCGCTGGTAGATTGGGGGCTGCTGCTGCTGGTGATCCCTCTGCTGGCTATACTGGCCTCCCTGGCCAAATGGCTGTTGCTGGGGCTGGGTACCTCCACTCCCCCACCTGAATCCGGGATGGTCTCGTCGGATCCCAGGCTGGGGACGATCATACCAAATCCCGTTGACATCCATCAATGGCTCTGCGTCGTACTGGGATGGTGGGAGTACTGCCAGAGGCTGATCCGGCTGGTATACCACCATCTGCATGTCTGGAGATGGTGGCGACTGGTAAGAGGGTTGCTGCTGCTGGTACGGCTCCGCCTGTACAAGGTGAACCTATCTAGGCTGCTGAAAGGAGCTGGAGCGCTGGGACGAGCTGTTGCTGCCGCCGGTATCGCCTCGCGACTGGAGACGGGGTTGTGAAGCCGTCTGTGCCTCCTGGAGACACATGAGCTGGGTCTTCATGTCGCTCAGAGTCTGTGCCATCTGCTCCATCTGAGTAATGTCCTGGCACTGCTTCTTCTCAATCAGCTCCATCCGATCCAACTTCTCGTTGATAATACCCATATCCGCAGCGGATGACTCTGCCTGTGCTGTTACTACTGCAGATGAACTGGATGGACCGGCATCGACCCGTGCTATCCTCTGGTACTGCACGGGTCCTGGCTGCTGCTGGGGTCTGCCCTGAATATACAACCGGGTCTGGGACATCACAATATAGTTCTCGGCCATCTCCTCGTAGATGGCCCAGACCTGGTCGTGATCCTTGGCGAAATAGGACCCGCCACAAGAAGCATTCACCAAGCCCTGGAGCTCTGGTGTCAGCCCGCTGAAGAAGCTCTGCACAAGGTTCGGCTTCGAGATATCATGGTGCGGGCATCGGTCAGTAAGCTCACGAAACCTCTCCCATGCCTCATAGAATTGCTCGTTGGGGAGCATGTAGAAGTTGCTGATCAGGGCCCTCGCTGCATTCGTCCGCCCGAGTGGATAGTACTTGTTCAAGTACTCGGTGCGGAGCTGCTCCCAGGTGTAAACTAACCTCCCCAAATGATTCAGCCAGGTGGATGCTCTGTCTGCTAGGGAAAAGGGGAAGGCGATCATCCTGATCGTATCCTGGTCCACCTGACGGTCGTGGACAGTGCTGCAAATCATCAGAAACTCTTGGAGGTGGAGATGGGGCTCCTCAGTAGTGAGCCCGTGGAAGCGGGGGAGTAGCTGCAAGGTATTCGGGGGGAACTTGAAGTCCCCCACGATGGCTGGAAGTACTACCCAGTGGTGTGTCAGCGTTGATCCGGGGTTGTGCAACTCCCGCATCGGTCTCGGTGGTCCTCCTACCACGGCTGCGGCGGCTGCTGCCGCTGCAGCGGCTGCTGCGGCTGCTGCATCTGCATCCTCTGGGATCCTCGGTCCCTCTCTGCGCTCCTCGCGCTCTGCTCGCATCTGCCCCATCTCTCTCCTCATGTCGAGCATGAATGCTCCCTGATCTCTCAACTGATGCTGGACGATCTCTAAAGAGGCGATCAGGGTGGAGTTGATCGTGCCCTGGTCCAGCACAAAGTGCTCAGGCTGTGGACCACGGGAACGATCCTCGGAACTGCCGGCGATGGCGTCTGCAAAATCAAATGAGCCAAACTCAGGTGCTGTCAAATCTGCTATTCTCTCCTCTGGCTCATATCTCTCGGAACCGAAAGAAAGGGGGTCGAGGGGAATAGGGCGGAATCATACTCGGGCTCAAAGAACTGGTCTCGGCTCTCGCGGGCCAACCTAGATGATTGGGTAGACGTGCCCGAAAGCGGTGCAGCCAGAGGCTGCCTAAGAGAGCGTCTACCCATCATCGTGATCTGACGAGTAGGGCGGATGAGATCTGGAAAAACTATGATCAAAATGCAAACCCCTCTGTTCACCAACGCAACACGAGCTGAAGACCGTGAAGGCTCGGTCAAATTATCTTGTCAATTTTTATTAGGTGAACAAACAGTCTATCAGAGAGCTTACGTGACCTGTTGGGATATCCGATGCTACTCCAACCGACTGGCCCGCACGGAAGAGTCGGTAGTCAGCTGGAAATAGCACCGGAGGGCTCTACCTAGGGTGCGGGTCACTCTCTCGCGCAAGCAAACCAAACAATGAGGGGTTGCTCTCCCCAAGACAAATTTTTAAGGTGAGTGTCTTTTAGGGTCAATAGTCTTAGCAGTCCCAATTTTATGGTTTTTCTTTTTAATTTTTTTCAATAAAAACAAAGGCCTAACAAATTTTTCGGTTCTCCTGGTTATTTAATCCAAAAACAGGGGGGAGAAGATGAAAAAGCCGATGCGCGATGAAATCAATGATGCATGCTGAGATAGAAATGCGTACCTTGCCTCCAGCACTCTACATGCAAGTGATCCGCACAGAATTTAAAGACAGAAAATAAACTACCTAAATGATGCAGCGAGGAAAACCGAGTCCTAGATGAGCAAGTCTACTCGCAGAACCGTCTAACTGGTCACCGACCTCCAAGCCAAAGGTCCAGTCTTGGCCTACCCCTCCTCTGCCCGACAAATCGGGGTAGGAGAAAGCGCTTTACGGGGCAGGCTGCGGCACGTAGGCTACGAAGGAGATGAATCGGTTATTTTTATTACTCAATTATTAGTAGGTCCAATTAAGCGCACTATAGGAACATGAAGATAATTAAGTGTGGGGACCCTACTAATTACGGCACAAGCAAGCAGAAAATCCTAAGTCTAGGGGCTCGATGAAAAACCGCGTAAACACCGAAAAAGGCAGTAAAAAGAAAAGAAAACAAAACCCGAAAAAGCCGCGAAAACACCTAAGGGTCCCCCGAGCACACCGGTGCTCGGCGAAACAGACCCGCTAGTCAAGTCCACAGTTCAAGTCTCTGAGTACCTGTATTATTACAATAATAATCAAAATAAAAATAAAAAGTCTAAACTAAACCTCTCCCACTCAACTCTCTCTCGTGCTCTCCTGCGGCTCTATACAGAAGGGAGCCGCCTCCAAGTTCTGCGGTTACGTCAGCTTCTCGAGATCGGCCGCCTCGGTCCTCAGGCCCTCGCAAGAAAAAGACAAGTGGTCAGACCAATAAAAATAATCAAATAAGAAAAAGAAAAATAAATGAAAATAAAATGAGGGTATATATGCAAAAATACAAAATAAAATAAATACTCAAAATAAAATAAAAACAAAAATAAAAAAAAAGAAAATAAAAAAAAAATAAAACAAAAATAAAATATAAACAAAAGCCGCGAAAAGCCACGAGCTCTGAAAGAGCAGCGAAAAGCCGCGAAAACAAAAATAAAGTAAAAATAAAAACTACTAAGCCGTGCTCCCCGGCAACGGTGCCATTCTGATGACACGAGAATCCGAGCAACTAAGGTAATCAGGTATCTCTACGATGGTCATCGCGACCTCGATCACTCGATCGTGTCGATCAAGAAAAATAGACCACCAATAAAATGAAAATCAATCAAACACACAAAAGCGGTCTTGCTATTAATTTAACCTGGTATAGCGACCAGGGTCGAACACAAGGAGCATGGGTTGGCTTTGCAGCCTACGAAGTAGTCAAAAGAAATAAAAGAAAATAAAAGAAGTATTTTTGGTGGTTTTTAATTATTTTATAATTTTTTGGATTTTTAAGATATTAAGAAAATAAGAAAAGCAAGGAAACTAAACACTTCAACAATTTATTTAATGCACTAAAAATCAACCAAAAATTCTAACAAAAATATTTTTATGTGTTTTATAATTTTTATGTTTTTGTTGAATTTTTGGGATTTTTCTGATGTTTATTTAATTTTCTAAAAAATCAAACAGTGACTGAACATGTAGGTACTGTCCAGCCGAGCTAAAAGGACTAGATAAAATATCTAAAGGCCCCAAATTAGCTGGGAGGTAATTTTCCTGTAAAGATAAGAAAACAAGGAAAATTTGGGCACCTAAATTATTATTTTTGGTTTTTTAATTTATTTACTAGAATTTTTATAAGATTTTTAGTTTTTTCAATTTTTAGGTGTTTTAAGCAATGAAAAATAGCCAAAATTGGCTAGAAAATCAAGCACACATAAACAAATAGTGGACAATTTTTTTATAATTTTAAGATATGATTTAATATTTTTTTGTGATTTTTCTACTTAGACAGTAACAAAAATAGATGTTTTTGAATTTCTAAAAATACCAAACAGTGTCTAAAATGTCTCCAAACTTTATAGAAAAATTTTACAACATGGCAGGAGCCATGTGTCCAATTTTCATAAAATTTGGAGGTGATTTGCTATTTTATTCAAAATAAAGAGGGGGCACTGTGCACAGGGACCTATGTGCAAATACCCGAAGTTCTGGGGGGTCTGGTGTAATTAACCCAGGTGAACACGTGCGTCGACGCGCCTGACGCACTCAGGGACCCAAATGTAAGGAAAGTAAGTCCTGAGGGCTATTTGGTAACAGGTACCAAAAGCCCAGGGGCTTATCTGCAAATAACCCAAAAATAGCCGCACATGTTCAAATGTTTCACGCACAGGGGTATAAATGCAAATACACAAAACTTTTCATTCAATTCATAACATCCAGAACTACAGGGGCATACGATGCAAATACACCAGGAAGACACGTGACGAAGCACATGTTACATAGCACACAGGGGCATATATGCAAAGGAAAATGAAGTACGGGGTCCTCTATGCAAATTTACCAAAAACTAAACAACTACACTAGGTATTTACAAGACTAAATGCGAAATAAAATAACAAAGGGGGCCTAAGGGTAAATTACCCTTTATTAATGCGGACCGCAGGATGGACGCCACGTGA